>CM031237.1:789750175-790350175 GCA_018340775.1 Taxus wallichiana var. yunnanensis | reverse complement strand
TCTCTAATTTGGTTAGTGTTGTGTCTTTGATATTTTTTTTTAGTGTGTAAGTCTGGGTTTAGGAAAAATTTTGGTCTTGACTTCACTTGTATTACCATGAAAAGTTAATTGTACCCTCTCGAGTTATAGAAGTGCTTTCCTTGAATAGTTCCTTGATTTTAAATGTTTTACTGATTTAGGTGTCCTTATTGATTAATCTCATCCTTTGTGATCCCATAAATTGTGAGACCTTAATTAGACTTGTTCCTCATGCAAGTTTGGTCATAGTTGATTTTTCTAGCCTTGTTTAGACAACAAACCTTGAAATCATGGCTTAAAATTAGTAGATATCTAAAATTTTGTTTTTGCAGTATGTCGTGTTCCATGGGAAACTATGTGGTATTTCTCAAAATCATGGAATTATCCTTATTATTCCTCTACTTGGTGGTTACTCTTAAGACTCTTTTGAAATCTTCATGTTATATTGTTATGTGTTGTATCTTGGTTGATAGCGTAAAGTTACTCTCTAGATTTAAATGTTCATAGCCTTGCATGCAGAAAGTTTAGAACTCATCCCTTACAATCTCCCTTCTTCTTATTGAATTGCATTGGACCAAACTTGGGTTATGTAGACCCACACTTGTTTGAAGCAAGAAATCCCATAATGGGAGTGATCCTTTTTCTGTTGCATTTGTTCCTATCTCTCTTTCTAGTTACTTCCAAAACGAATTCGATTCTAAGGGGAGGTGGATGTATTGCCCACTTCCTTTGACATTTTGATACTCATAAGGGCACTATTGACTATAATATGGACATTATTATAGTTTTGATTTATTATGGTGTTAGATGTTAGATCATGGATTTTTTTACTTTAATTTATATATAATGCATGATGATTATTAGAGACACTTTATATATTGATGATGATATATTGTTTGACATGGTTATATTTATGGATATTGTTCGGACATGTGATACTTGGATATATTGAGTAGACCTAGAAATGGAATTTATTTGATGATGATATAGTTGTTGATAAAATTGCAAATGATATTGTTGGTTTCATAGATGTTGTTGTGATTCATATATATATGATGTTGGAATTATATTTATATTTATATTGGATGTTCTAATGTGGCCACGAGGCCAAAGGAGGTATTGTGTTTTATAGGTTAAAATACCACAACAAACATTGGGGGATTGGAGACCAACCACATTAGAATTCTAGATGAATTCAACAAGGTCACCATGGAAACTTGTATTTGTTGTGTTTTTTTAATTGTTGTTAGGGATTAACATGGGGGGATCACATTTAAATGTGACCAAGGGATTTTTTTTTTTATTTGGTCCTTTGTTAATGTTGTATGTGTTTTATAAGTGATGTGTTTTCCCTTTTCATTATTTAATTAAATTGTGGTATATAATGTGAGTAATCATATTGTTAAAATAAATTAATCAAATTTGGTCATAAGAAAGTAATTATTAGAGTCCTTGGCTGAAAATTAAAGTGATGTAAGAAAAGTGTAAGTGATTTGTAAGAGATATGTAAGTAAATTTTTGAGTATGAAACACTCCACCTTCTTTTGAAATTCGAATTTTTCCTTGGAGGCTAATTTTGGAGGCTTGTGGGACAAGTTAAACTTGTCCCATACCTCTTAAATTTGCATACCAACCTTACCTATGGTTGGAGAGTTAAAATTATCCTTCATTATGCATTTTTGTAAGTCAAGTTGTATGTTTTAATTGCACTTTCTTACATGTTTTTAATTTCAGTCCTTTGGGGTGTGGGCTTGATTTGAGTGTGTAAGTAAAGTTGTCATATTATTCACCCACTTATTTATTGTTCCTTAGAGATTAAAGTTGAGTTATGAGTTGGAGTTGAAGATGTGTGATCTGGCATCCCACTTGAATCCACCTCATCCCCTTCTCTTCCCTCTACTATATATTTGAATTCATTGGATTGTTTTTGGGGTTGCTTCACTTTTGCATACTTCATTTGGGGTGAATTATTTTGTTGTTTTGAGCTCTTGCTTTTGGAGAAAGTTTGTAGACTTTTTACATGCTTGTGTTTTGTTGATCTTGGGATGTTTTGCATCGAAGAGCTTGTTGTTTGGAACTTAGAACCAACTCCATTATGGAGAGGTAAGACCTTGGCTCTTGAAATAATCTTCTTTTATTTGTGCAAATGTTATTCTTGTGAATGTTTTGGCATGTGTGTGGGCTATGTGGGTAGATGGCCTAGGAAAGGTGTAGGAGAAGACTATGGGGTATGTTTTGGGAGGCATAAGTGTTTTGGGGAGCTATAAGTGTGGAGATAATTTGGATTTGGGTTCCACATTGTAAAAGAAATAGCTTGCATTTCTTTACTCATTATGGGGTGCCATAAGAGGTTGGGGAGGAATAAGGAAATAGGACGAATAAGGGGTACTTGGGGGATCCATAAGGGCATGTCGGTATTTGAAACCATATATATTTTTGGCGGTTTTTCTCGGTGGTAGTACCCATTTCCCTTGGGAGGAATAAGCAACTTCCCCCATAGTTTATTTCTCCTTTGGATTGTATGATGAAGCCTGAGTTTCATTGGGCCGTGTGTTTTAATATGGCTGCAAACCGCATTCTGTTTGGGACCGTGTTTTAAATGTAAACTTTTCATGTGTGCTTGTGGAAGCTTGTTGTTGCCATGAGTTGAAACACATTTTCTATTGCGTTACTGGTTGTCAAGCTCGGGGGCTAATGAAGAAGGATGGATTCTCCTCTTCATTGGATATCTTGGTTGGGTGAAGAGCGTTGCCTTTCTCCCTATTCATTGTCTAAAATTGAAATAAAGAAAATGGTGGAACTTCCTGTTGTTGTTCTAGAAATTGAGGAAGGAGCCGTAGTTCGACAGCTTCCTTATGAAACTTACTTTCTAACCTTTTCCCACTTTGAATTGGATGACCTTGTATATTATTTTTGATGGAAAGATGTTTTTATTGGCTATGAAAGTTGTAATTCAAATGTGAAAGAGATGTATTTTGTTTTCTATTTTTGAATGAATGAGAAGGAAATTGTATTATGTATATTGAAATTGAGGAATGAAAGAAGAAAGTTGTAAAGAAATCATTTTTGAATTAATGGAAGTTGTTTACCTTGTTCAAATAATTTGGTGTTCATTGAAACTGTGTTTGAAATATAGTATGAAATCTCTGTTTGGAAAATTGAAAAGTAAATATGCATGAAGAAATGTTATATTACTTTGTTCCTTTGAAATGTATGATTTGAAAGTTAGAGTTGTATGTTGGCCTTGAATACTTGTATTGAAAACAAACTTAATATGTTAGATTGGGTTTAGAATGAATTCAGATATTAAATCTTGGTAAAAGGAAAATAGAATCCGTTTAAGTTCAAGTATAAACTCCATCTTTTTTTTCATTGAATACTTGCAACTATTAATCAAACAATGTCTAGAATGACCCTGCAAACTATGAAGGACTTTTGGAACATTAATAAAATCTAAGTAAATATCAAAACGATCCCAAACATACTAAAACACTTAAGAAGTTTTCATTAACCTTTGCAAAACTAGGCTCAGACAGTTTCACAGTCATTTTGCTGTCAAATTGGGAGTTTTCAAATTAAAAATCAATCTAACAAGTTATACCTTGCAATCAATCCTAAAATTCTCCCAAGAGCAATCCTCCATGTCTGGTTGACATGTTGAGAAGGGAAGAATGTCGAATTCTATCAAAATTTATAAGTTAAAATTACCAATTCACTTTTCAAGTGACAACAATACGTTTTCTCCAAATTGACCCTTAAAAATTTACCAAAATTAAATTATTAAGATTGCTGTGCAAAGAGGACGTTGAGAGATTACCAAAAAGTCCTCGTTTTCCAAAACCTGAGTTCCCAATCAAAAGTATGGTATTTTGAAGTTTTTACTTCATTTGGCTTCAAAAATATTCTAACTATCAAAATTGGAAAAAAAAATCGCTAGCGGACCCGCAGGCCCAAATGTTCCTTTTCGTCCTTCGTGAAAAGAAACACAAAAACAAAAATTATCCCGCCACTCCGTTGGCCCGATCACTTCGTTTTTGGCAAAAAAATAATCTAAGTCAGAAAAGCTACTTTGGCAATTTTTCCTCCATGGCCCCGCCTCCCGCAGCCAATCATTGATCGACACGTGGCTTCATGGGTGATGCGGAGGCACGGATCACTTTTTAGCCTTAGCTTTTTGAAATAAATTTGGAAAAATTTGTAAGTTTCCCCCACAGACCGCATGCCCGATCGGAGTCCTGCCACGTGGCATCATTAGGCATTGGTGGAGGTGCGGGTAGTTTTGAACCCTTAATTTTTTTTTGGGAAAAAGTTTAATTTCCTTAAAATTCCCCGCCGACCCGCAACTAATGGTTGGCTGGCACATTACATCATCTGGCTTTGGCGGAAGCATGGGTTACTTTTTAACCTTCACGTTTTCATCCCAAAAGTCTTAATTTGCTAAAGATTCCCTCAAGTCCATTTTCCCCTTGAATCCAGGCTTGACACATGGTGCCTAGGGCATCGACAGAGGCGCAGATCATTTTGATCGCTTAACACTTTTCAAAAATAAGCTCAAAACCTTAAATTCTTCTGGCAGGTCGCCTTCCATTTGGTTCAAAGTTTTTAGGATATGTGTCCCCTTACGGGCTCGCGGGCATGTAGAGGTAAATTGCGCCTTTGTCCCAAAAGAGAAAAAGTGTTAAATTACTTCCTCGATGCATCGGTCCACATCTCGGAAAAGTTTGTTCCCCCACTCCGCCAGTTTTATTTTCTCCTCTGGATGAAATTTCTCTCCAAAATCTACAAGCCCAAGTTTGGAAAAATTTTCCTCCCCAGGCCCGCAAGCCTACTCTTGGGAAAATTTTCACCCCAAGTTCCGTCGGCCCATAACTTGAGAAATATGATGAATTAGGAGGACTTATTTATATCGCCTGATAGGTGAGGAAATTATCTATCTAATGGGAATGTTTTCAGGAAGATTTAATTGAGTTAATCATGGGAAATATCAATTTGAATCTTTTAGGTCAGTATGTGAGTGGGTAAGAGGAAAATTACCTTCCTTATTTTCAATGTGTATTTCTAAAAGCATGAGTTGACCATTCAGGGCCACCTTATGGGGAAAGGGAATGTTTTTCCTACCCCCTTGTAATGAGAGCCTTGTTTTATTGTTTTGGCCCCTGTAGCCCTCTAAGTGTAATTAAGAAATATTTAACCCTAGTGTTAATTTAATCTGATTATTAAATTAACACCTAAAGGAAATTTAAACTATACTTGGTTAATTATACTCACTAATTGTAATGTGGTATTTTATATGTTGTTCCAATGGAAAACCTTATCTTCTTAACATGATTGACCTTGATGTACTTCCTTGTGTCAACTGTTGCTTCGAGGCTTGTTTGTAGTCTCACCTTGAACAAAAAAAATCCATAATTTTTCTAACTAACCTAGGTTGTTCTTAGGTCTCAAGTGGGAGTTTTAAGAAGGTGTTATAAACCCTCTCGAGTTGGAAGAAAACAATACTCAGGAAACATAATCTAGAAACAAAACCAAGGAAGTATGTTGATATGTTAAGCTCATTTGAATCCTTAATTAATTGTTAGATCATAACTATAGTAAAATTATAATCAATTTTTGCCCTTGGGAAGTGTGATTGTGATATGTTATTCCATTGTAAAGGGAAACATGGTCTTCCTTGTAATGTGATTAAATCCTCTCACTATGGATAAAGAGCCTATTTCTTATAATACTTATTGTGTACTAAATCTATTGTCATTTTATAAATGAGTGAAAGAAATGTGACCCTAAATCCTTAAACGAAAAAAATGAACTTCTCATCCTTTGGACTTACACTTGTTCCATTGTGTAACGAAGGTATGATATAAGATCAAGATGCATGTCGTTAGGATGGAATCCTAGGGATGAAACCTAGTAGTTGGGTGTGTATGTAAATATCCTTATGTGTAACTAATTACCCTTTTAACAAATGAGTGAATTAAACAAATAATTGAAATAATGTGGATGATCATTATTCGACGAGTTACACCATAAGTTAAATGTTAAACAATATAAAGGAAATCTAGAAAAAAGGAAAAGGAAATCTATGATCCATATATTATGAACCTTTCTAGGACTTAAGTTAAATATTGAAACGTGAATGTAATAAATGTGTAATCCTAAAATTTCGTGCCATGGGAAGACCCTATTTGTAAGTGTATACTGTAGTGAATTGTTATGTTGTGCCTTGTCAAAAAGAGTGGCCTTGAATTGCATCACGTGTTTTCACGTTATCTATGTGGGTTAGTGTTGTGAAAACATATCATGTGTTGTGTGTAGTCCTAAGTAATCTCCTGTAGTGTCATGTGTACTACAATGTAAGTAAAAAAAATATATATACTCGGTATTTTTAGTGTTGTATTGTGTGTGTAAAATGTGGGCATTACAAAAACCTATATGTGCCTAAGAAATGACAAGGTAACAAAAATGTTTCCACAAATAATATTGCTTGATACTATAAAGTTCGGTTTTTATGTTAATAAGTAATTACATTGATAATTGTTTTCTTGACCAAATGAATGCAAACAATTTTTTGACAAGTCACCAAGTATAATATTCAATCTAGAATGTTACCTATTTAAATCCTTTGATTGTTTTTGACATCAAAGGAGGTCCCAAGTGTACACAATTTATTTTATTTCTTTCCAATGCCTCAAACACTACTTACGTTGATAGGAATTTCTTAATGGGAGACTTACTTGATGTGCCTTAAACTCATTGGGGAAAATGGAAGGGCATGGTTTTGGTCAAGTGGTCATTGATAAAAACATCAACATGACTATAACCAACGAAAATATTTGTTCGCTAAAATAAGTGCTAAATGAAATTCTTGCTTACCTACTTTTATCCATTTGGGAGGGAAATACATCTATATTCAACCAACCCTAATTATATATGTGGATGAAATCGATAACATAAGAATATTTAAACATGAACTTTATGTATCCAATATATGTAGAAATAGGGCCAATTCTATCATCGGTAGAAGTCTTTGTTAAGGTGTCTAAGACATAATTAAAAAAATGGAAGGTCATAATTTTGTATTGGTGGTCATTGAGAGACAATGTCATAAAGATTGTTGATGAGGATAAACCTAATTGTTTGTCATGAAATGGGAAACAAAAGAAACATTAGATGTAGATTTTTCATATACAACATATGTAGAGGTCGTGATTCAAAAATTAGTGGGAATCTTGGTGAATTTTCCAGGACATGTATTGGCGAGAGAAAGGAAATCAAGGTTTTTAATTGATTTTCATTGACACAAAGTGTCATCATGAATGCTTCTTAGGGGAAACCATAATCAATACATTAGTTTCTAAAGAGAAATTGGAATAATTAGTGTGCATGAAATTATTCTCTTAAGCAACCATAAATGTAGAGATTTTATATATACTATTTATCGAGTTTTAGATTGATACAAATGCAAGTTTTCATTTGAAATATTCTTCATCCAAAGTAAATTGCCTCAACGACTGCATAATACACTCCTTTTCTCTATCAAATGATTGACAAAAGTAAAAGATGGTTCATATGTCCATATTCGTAAAAAGAAGAATGTCATGTAGTATTTTTCATACAACTTTAATTTTGCTCACTCTAACCGCTTTTTCATCACCCTTCTTTCTCCTCATCCTGTTCCTTCCCTTAAGTTTAACTTCATCAACAATCTCCTTTAACATTTGTATGACACATTTTACGTACAATTATTATAAAATGTTGAAAAGAAGGATCCCAAAACTTCAGCTTGAACCACATGTATATAGTCATGCAAACACTCACTATCAAAACATTATTCCGTCAAATATAAATTTTGAAAACAGGAAGAACAATATTTAACCAATTTTTGAATGAAGTGTGTGCTTACGCTTGTCAATTCGAGTACAATTATGTCTCACTGCGTTTTCACTATGGAAGGGGCAGACGATAGTAGATTGATATATACCTTTGTGGTCGATACTAGGGCAGCCCTTCGAATACGAGGGTTTACACATTGATGGTTAGGAATGGATTACACGTAGCGGAGACGCCTCCCCAACAAAATTCTGTAAATGCGATTATTTTTTAAATGAATTTCTGAATTGAAGGCCGTCCATTTCGGTTGTCTTCATCCAGATTTGGCAAACTTTGTTATTTACAAAGCTTCACACTGTACCACATTATTTTAAGGATTGCTTTCCAGAGGTTAGATGTGAGATAGTTAACATTTAAAGAATAGCTGGTTCAGATATTTGTAAGAGTTATTTTGATAATGAAATTATTGGATGCGAGTTCTTTTGTTTTCGGTCTTCTTCCGACTCTCTTGTAATAGTTGTTTTTTTGTGTGGCTTTGGAGTGTACTCTCATACCACCCATTTTTTTGTTGAGAGAATCTTATATCATGTTACATTTAATATAATATAAAATCGTTTTCGTCATAAAATAATTATTAATGAGAAAAAAATCAATAAGAAGAGAAAAATCTTTTAAAAGATACCCCAGATCCACAAATCTTTAAAAACATTTTTAAGAATACCATAGATAATTCAATCTGGTAGACCTAGTTAAAACCATTTCATTTCAAAACAAAAATTATAATTTCTGTTAAGTAGGGTTCAAATGACAGCTCCTGCATGAGATTCATCTTCTTCATCATCTTCATACATTCTTCTGGTAAGAGATTATTTCATATAATATTGCTTTAGTTATTCAATAACACCTGTCAAAACTTCTAAGATATGAAAAATTTCCGTGTAGATTCAAAACCTGATCGAAAAATGTTTGTTATTTGATATGGATCAACAAGAATGTGCTGACGCACTTTCTATGCACGCCAATGTTTTACCCACAGTAACTGTAACAGGTTTTTTTCGTTTTTCGTTGATTTCATTATTATGGTTTCAATTGATTCTGTCTGTTACTACAATTTTAGTTTGGCTCTTGTTTGCAGTGTGGAACGAGTTGGAAAAGGAGAATAGGGATTTTTTCACCAGGCATTCGGAAAAAAGGAAAGAAAAACAGAAACAAAGCGTTGAACTGAAGCAGATGTAAGACGATGTAAACTCTAGATTTCAAAAACTGACCCTGTAAAAGACCAAACCCAGGATTTGCTTATAACTTGTTCTGTATTATTTTCAGAAAACGTCAGTGCTACTCCATACAGTCGCTATATATATTTTTATGTATTTTTGGTGTGCATTTTTGTTTTAATTTGTGAAGTCTTAACACTAAAATCTAAAACTGAACGATTTTTTTGCCAATTTGTTGGTTTTTTCATAGTTACAATTTACAAAACATAAACATAATCCATTTAATTCAGGCATTCTTTGTAGTATGTGAATTTGACGATGGTTTATGTGTTTCACATTTTTAATTTAAAATTATTCATTAAAATAAGATCCACTACCGAAAATTACTACCCAAATAGAGCACCGACAACATGGCACATGGCCTTATTAAAATGGAATACCGGTTTTGCTGTGATGTAGTCGTAGTTGTCTAAAAATGTTTAGTAAATTGTACAAATTGTTCTATGGTACACATTATTGTGTTTTTAAGCATACCTTGCAATAAACAAAATTTTCAATGCTTTAAAAAGGTAGATCCCGAAAAAAAAAAAAAAAAAAAAACAACCACCTATACGATGAATTTTTACATAGTGTTAATTTTGGATTATATATTTAAAGTAAAAAAATAATAAAACATCATTTCTAATAAGTCGAAAGATATTCCAAATACAATAACCAACATCCAATCTTATGGCTCTAGAGTATTAAACTCATACTTAACAAAAGACCACTTCATTTTATAATGAACTCACAAGAAAACTTAGCTTTCACTATTTCTGATTGCTTTTGCAATCACTTTTTGTCTCAATGCTTGCATGATACTACATGGAATAGGGAAACAACTAGCAATCTCCCACTTGTTTCCTATTTCATCACAGAGAATACAAACTTATTCTTAAGCAATTGTGGCTATTAAAACCATTTCTCCAAAGACACCAAGTAAAGATTTCATTCCTTACTTATTTTTTTAATGTCCACAAATTTACCACTCGCACGAAACCCAAGACAAACCTAGGTCAAACTAGAAAAATTAGGGACTAATTTTTTTGTGTAAAACCTACTCGGTTAAAATTAACGGTCACACTTTCTCGTTTTAAAATTACATTAAATTAATATTATTAATTTCCCTTAGACCCCCTTTAAATAAGATATTTAAATCTCTCAATACTATTTAATAAATTAGTTATTCTAAAGCAAGACTTAGGCTCCCCTATATTTTGCTTTAATACAATTTAATTCCACCTTAATTAAACTTGCTCAAATTAATCCCAAGGGTATTGTGGTCTATTTAATTAAATAATAAAGTTCTATTATACCCACAAAGGGGTCAAAGCTTGCATTAAATAAAAAGGTCTCTAATAAGACACTTGGGTTAGAAAATAATAACACCCCCTACACAAACTAGAGTGGCCCCAAAATAAAGTCTACCCATGCATTTTAAATTTGAAATTTCTCTCACCCACTTCCCACCTACTTTTTGTAGGGATGAATCTCATCCATTGGATGGATTCATTTGGGGCCCCCTAAGATTTGTGGATCCTTCTAATCCTAATTATGTTTATGAAAAACTCTTTTTCTTTCATTTGACTTATTGTTTCTTCTTTTTGTTTTGATTTGTGGAGAGGGAGGTGGAAGCCATGAGAGGCAAGCTCAAGCTCATGGAAGGATGCACATTCTTCCTTTATTTTCTAGTTCTATTTACACCCTCTTCTATGGTTGCAATGTATGTATTTATTTTGTTTATCTCATTATTTTAGAATTTACCCATATGGGTATTTACCCTATTTTGGAGGAATAGGTAAATGGTGTAAGTATATACTTGGGAAAAGGGACACACACACACACACACAAATATATATCGATAATGAATTCGATTAAAAAAGTGTGAGAGAATCGGTTACACGGACCTAGAGAGCCGATTGTGGATAAATTTAGAGTGATTGGAGGGTTATGTTTGGTGGAGGGTTATCTAGGTTGGGGGAGGGTCGCCAACCCCACTTAAATGGGTTTTGGGTGGGGTCGATGACCCTCCCCAACCCTTTCCTTTATTTAAACTACATGACGCAGCCCTATACCATACGGCCCAGAGTGATTTCTATTTGTTTTTATTTTGTTTAAGAATTTTTGGTTATTTTAACAATTATTAATTTTATATATATAAACTAAGTCAATATTTTAATTAATATCACTATTAATAATATTAAAATATGATTACTATTATCAATAATGGTAATATTCATATTACTAATAATATCAACTAACCTTAATCTTTTACTTAAATTTTTTTACAATTTGATAGTAATATATAGGAAGCAAAACTAAGTTTCTTTCCTTTTATTATTATTACTTTAATTAACATTTGATACTTGTATAAACTTATAGTAATTTGATACTAAAATTTCACAATCAATTTGAGACTAGGGTCTAGTAGTAACCAAGTACTTTTCTTTATTCTCATAGGTTTAAAGGATAAATCCATTTAATGATAAGGTGAATAACCACAAGAATTTAAGGCCTTTTTCAATTTACACATATAAAGTTCTAGACTTTCTTCCAATCAATTCAAAGAGATGAACAAATATAGTTTAGCTTATTATCACATGCCTTTCAAGTAATTCAATAGGAATTAATATTTCTTTCTCACAACATACAAGCTTTCAAACATTCCCACAAGTAACTTCCAACAAGATTTTCCAATAGTTTTAAAACAAGAACAACACACCTATTGAAGACAATAAATCAACTAAAATAAGAACAATCTTATAGTCCCTTCAATCAAATTTCAATGAACTTGATTTAATTTAACAATCTTATAGTCCCTTGTTCCAACAAGTAATGAAATGATTTTCAAAATCTTTCTTTCATTTACAATATCAACTAAGATTACATTTTGATAATTAAAAAAACTAAAAACTTCTCTTTAAACAAATACAATTTTACAAGCCCTTAATACACAATGGAGACAATATGGTAAATATTTGCAAGAGATTCCATTATTTTTTTCTCCAAATGCACAAGAATCCTTCATCATCTAAACTCCACCTTCTTCTAATATCAACACACAACCAAAAATGGGGGAGTAGGGAACACTCTCCGCCCTAACCATTACTCCAATCAAGAAGTGAAGCCTACTTTCTCATTGGCCCTTGAGCCCCAAAAATGAGAAAATAAGTAATATTTGACAACCATGGCAACAAAGATAAGGCTTCCACACTTAATTTCACACAAAATTCACACAAGAAAAATAACCACAAGCCATTCATTTTTCAACACATTGACTCTAAAACAAGTCAAGTAGAGAAAGGATTATGGGGATGCCCTTGTGCCTCCCAAAGATTTTGATGTCCACCTCAAATAACCTCAAAAGCACAATCAACCCCAAAATCTCTTATGTCTCCCTACAACTACAAATATATCTCTTATGCCTCCATCACTTTTATGCCTCCCTCTCTCTTATGTCTTTGACAATGAATAAAATAACAAAATGAAAACAAGGTGGGGCATCCAACCCACTCCCTCCTAAATACCCAAAATAAACTCTTATGCCTCCCAAAAAATTTCATCCCCATTTCACTATCTCATACACATCCTAAAGACATTTCACTACCCAACAACATCAAGCAAGAAACACATTCATTCAACACATAAACATACAAGAAAAGAGAAGAAACCAAGGGTGAAAGACCCTACCTTGCCATAGAAAGAATCCACTTCACAAGCAAGTCCCAAAATCCTCCAAGCTCAAGAAATTCCAAGAAATCTTCAACTCCAACAAGCACTCCAAAAATCAAGCATTCCAAAATGAGAGAGCCAAAACCAAGCAAGTAACCCCCAAAACTTCACAAAAATTCTAATAAATAGAAAAGAGGGAGAGGGAGATGATGTGGCTCCATGTAGGATGCCACATAATTTATTCTCCATCCCACATCACCAAATTAAAACTCATACTTCAAAGCACAATAAATTGATGGTTGTGGAAAGGACCACCCTCTTACACACTTAACCCAAACCCACACCCCTTAAGGACAAAATTAATTACCCATGTAATAAAAGTGCAATCAATTTCCCTTTTCCTTCATTAAAACACAAAATAGGACCTAAAATAAGTCCCTCACATTATAGGATAGGTGGGAGATTTATGTTAAAAGGTGTGGGACAAACTTAGCTTGTCCCACAAGTCTCCAAAATAGCCTAGAAGGTAAAAATCCGAATTTCACAAGGAAGATTGAGTACACACTACCCCAACACACATTAAGGCTACCAACTCACATTTATTTCCCCCTTTTTCACATCCTACTTAGCACTAGATAAACACTTTTAAATTAACTTAAGAGGGGTGCTAAACATAATTAATAAAAGTGACTTCACATGCACATAAAAATACAATAACTCACAATTAAATAAAATCAACATGACAAAATTACAACCAATCCCAAGGTAACTATTGATGCATAATCACAACAGCGTGGAATGTCTACAACTCGATGGGTTGAGACTGTTGGTGTGATTTCATAACATGAAGTTTTTCCCAAAGTTTGGGAATTTGTGATCGAAAGCTCTGCGGATGAAGACTGTTCATATTCCTCTTTTTACATGCACACATTCAAATTATAGATGATCTACTCTAAAATCTACTCTATATTTCCAAGGAGACAAGGTTAAGAAGATGCAAGAAAATAAACCTAAAATAACAAAGGTGATGCACCAAAGGAATGTTGAACATTTTTTTTTCCATTAAACAAAAACCATTGAAATGTAGTACAACCACCATATACAGATAACCGAGATTACAATGAGAGATCAAAGAGGTGAAATGAACACAAGAGATGGTTTAAGATCATCCACAAACATGTATTATTGCTCCAAAAATTTTATTCAATACACTATAATGGCCAAGAGGCACAAACTTGCATTACAATTTGAATGGGAGGTTTGAAACTCCACAAATTCACTTACAAACTAGAGAAGAAGGGAGGGTGCAAAGCCACATTATCCAACCTTTAGAAAACTTCTCCTCCTTATACTAAATAGGAACAATTAGAGAAGGAGATAGAAGAAATCTAAAATATTTCAATGTCTTGAATTCTCCAAAGAACAATCATGTGTTCTAATAAAAACCCATGTCTACATGTACCATTCCTTGTTGGGCAAGAAAGGAAGCCCATACCTCATTATTTTGGTATGTGAGAAACTTGGAACACCCCCTAAAAATGGCAGATTGTATTACTTAATTTTGAATAATTTAGTCTCACTAATTTTAGTAGTTTTGTAGCAGGTTTGAGAGCTTTCTAAAAAGTCCTTTCTTGTACAAATCAGAGCTTGCAGTCAAAATTCATGGACATCTAAAGGTCAGGGTGTCATTCTACAACTGTTGATCTTCTTGCTTTGGAGTCCAAAAAGCATGCAACCTCTGAAATCCTGAAATTCAGACATTTTCAAACATTTTTACGTCGGGGATTTTAGCACTATTCACCTACCTTTTCTCTTAAATGTCAAATGTGAATTCTGAAAAACTTTGAGTTTTTTCCATCCTTAAGCTTGAGCTTTGATCTCTTTTGACATTCCCGTAGCCATTTCATTTTCTGACCTTGTGTCTCCATTGTTGAGCCCTCTTGCAACTTGATTTTTTGGGATCGAATGTGAGCTCACACTACTAAACCAACCGCTCCATTTTCCATTGTGTGAGGTCATTTTTGTTCAATTTTTCCTAAGGGGAAAAGTTGGATAATAGTAAATTTTACGTCACCCCCAATGGGGACCTCCTAACAAACTACAACAAAAAAAAAACATACAAAAACATGTGTTGCCATGGTGACCTATTGCCAATACTCCATATTCTCTCATTGTTGGTCTCCTATCCCCCTTTGGTTTATTGTGTTGTGAAAACCTGCAAAAGTCAAGAAAATACCTTTTTGGCCTCGTGGCCATATTAACAACATTGAAATAATAAAATACATGCATATACATATAATCAATTATCGCAACTTAAACCAAGACAAGTAATTTGCCATTGTTCACAATTCCAATTATTTCAATTTCATCACTTTATCAACTAGCAATAAGATCACAACATCAAATACATCATCTAGCATCATATAATTATCGAAATAAATGCATTAGTCCAATATAAGCTCAAAATCAACAATTTGATATATCCAAATATGCATATAATCCATCTTGTAAATCATGTCATAAGTCTAACATCCATCCTTTTTATAAACTAACTAATCAAAATAAAAATGTTCGTCTTTCAAGAGCTAAGTTGTGATAGAAAAGGCCAAAACTCTAGTCTATGTTAAGAAACATTATAATCATATATAATTTGAAGAGGAGTGGGCAGTACATCCCCCTCCACTTAGACTCGACTTCCTCCTAGATGTCACTAGAATAAATGTGGAAACTTTGCTCTCGGAGGCATGGCATCCTTCCACGTAGTTGTTGTCTCGTCTTATCTATCCCACTCGAATACCAACTTGATCAAACTCTCGCCTCAAAGTCCCGGGTCCTACGCTCTAAAAATAGACGAGCTCCACCATCACCTACCCCCGATCCTTCCCCGTAATGATGTCCAATATAATAGATGAGAAGGATCCAGTAATGTACCTCCTAAGTACATAAACATGAAATACATCTTGGATGCGAGACAAAGCTAGGTGGAAATGCTAAAAATAGGCCAAAGGATCGATATGATCCAATAATTCAAAGGGACCCACAAACCTAGTAGCAACCTTAGATCCTTTCCTATAACGGATAGGGATCTTATGATACCCGACATGAAGAAACACCTTTGTTCCCACCTCAAAAATATGATTCATCCTCTGTTGATCTGCATATTTATTTTTCCTATCATGAGCCTCCTCTAATATCTTCCTAATCATAACAAACTCGCCCTCCATATCCTCCACTAAAGCCAGCCCAAGAGAGACCTTGTCCTATAATCTGTCCCAACTCGGTGGTGTCCTCGCACTCCTACGATACTGTTTTCTTGAAAAGTATCCATTCCTATCGAACTCTAAAAACTGTTATTATATGAAAACTCCACCAAATACAAGTACTCCTCCCACCTTGACTCGGTGGTCCATGATGTACAGCCTAAGCATGTCATGCAAGATCTAATTCACCCACTCTATATGTCCATCTATCTCAGGGTGATAAGTTGTATTGAAGTTGATATTCATCTTGAGATCATGCTACATGGTAGTCTAGAAGTGAGAAGTGTACAAGGGATCACGGTCATAAATGGTCTTCCAAAGAATCGATGTAGTCTAACAATATCATCAGTGTATACTCGTGCCACTGCACTAGCTATGTAGGTGGTCTTCACCAGAGAAAAGTGAGAAATTTTCATCAATTTATCCATCGTGACCATGATGACATCATGGTGGTACGTTAGTAACCCAACTATGAAATCGATGGAAATGGTGTCCCATTTCCACTTGTCTATGGCGTGAGGGTGGAGAAGGCCGGATGGGTATTGATGCTCGACTTTGACCTTCCGACACTCTAAATAGCATGACATAAAATGAGCTACATATCTCTGTAGTCCTTGTTGATGCATAATCACATCACCCTTGAATGTTTGCAGCTCGATGGGTTGAGACTCTTAGTGTTATTGCATAACATAGAGCATCTCTCAAAGTGTGGGACATTGAAATCAAGAGATCTCTCCGGATGAAGGCTGGTTCCTATTCCTTTGTTCAAGTGCACACATACAATTTGCAGAGGATTTACTCTAAAACCTACTCTAACTTGCCAAGGAGACAGGGTTGAGAAAGATGCATGAAATAAACCTAAACTAACAAGGGTGATGCACCAAAGGAATGTTGAACACCTACTTTACAATTAAACACAAACCATTAAAACTGTAATACAACCACCATGCACAGATAACCAAACTGCAATGAGAGATCAGATGAATGCAATGAACACTGAGAGGGTTGAAAATCATCCACAGACATGTATTATTTCTCGTAATTGATACAGTACACTACAATGGCCAAGAGGCAAGATTACATTACAACTTGAATGGGAGGTTTGAAAACTCCACAAATTCACTTGCAGACAAGGGAAGAAGGGAGGGTGCAAAAAAATGTCCAACCTTTAGAAAATTCCCCTCCTTACAATATATAGGAAGAATGAGAGAAGGAGATGAGAAGAAACCCATCCCTCAACTACCCCGAAAGAGAATTGAATTCTCCTACAAAAATTATGGGTTCTACTTTGCAAAACCCATGCGTCGATTAATTTTCCTTGTTGGGAAACAAAATAATCCCATACCTCATTAATGGTGGTAGGTGAGAAACTTGGGACACCTCCAAAAAATGGAGAACTATATTTTTTATTTTTAAGAACTTAGTCCCACTAATTTAAAGATATCCAAAAAAAATTGAGTAGTAGACGTCAAGAGGTTACCAAAAATTCCTCTCTTTCTCAAATCCAAGATCCCAGTCAAAATTTATGGCTATTAAAAGGTCGAGGTGCATTCTATGAAAATGGCAGACTATCGATCTCTAAGAGTTTCGAAAGTGCAAAACCCAAAATTCTGAAATTTTAGACTTTCACACTTTGAAACTTCATTCATTTTCATTTGGGAGAAAAAACATTGTTCATCTGCCAAAACTGCTTGAGAATTTCGAAAGTCTGAAATTTTAGACTTTCAAAATTCATAATTTTGGACATTTCGTGGTGATATTTCCATTTTTTTCTTTGAGAATTCCAAAACTCCAAAATTGAAAGTCTGAAATTTTGGACTTTGAGAGTTTCATTTCGAATTTTTCTTACTTTTTGGCACGATTCATGATGTCTCGAAAACCTCGAAAGTCCAAATTTTAGAATTTTAGACTTTAGACATATGGAACTCTTCCTTCCTTTTTTGATTTTGTGCTCGAGATTTTTGAAACCGAAAAGTATGAATTTATTGAATTTTTGTAGCCTCTTTCTGGTTTTGCACTTGAAAATTTTCGATACACTGAAAGCCCGAAAGTTCGTAATTTCATACTTTTAGGTTTCGTGATTTTAGAAAATTTTAAACCATTTTTTCCCTATTTTTCCGAAGTTGAGAAATTTCCAAAATTTGAAAACTTCAAGATTTTCTCCATTGTTTTCCTCTTGATCTCTGATCTTCTTTGACATTTCCATTGGCCATTGATTTTCTACCCTTGCATTGCCATGACGATTTCGTCTGTAACCTAAATTTTGAAAATCACCTGTGAGCTTGCATGATCGAACCAACCCTTCAATTTCCTCCTATGCAAGGTCGTGTTTGATCAATTTTGCATGAGGGGAAAAATTGGATAACAATCCCCTCCAATGGTACTACTTTCTCAAGGTGGCATGCGTATTCTTCACCCTTTGATGGGCTGAATAAGGTGCATGATGAGCCTCTACCAAAATGTCCTGTCTCAAGCCTCCATCTCTAGGAACATATATCTGAACCCTATGCCTGAGAAGACCATCTACCTCTAAGCCCCTCAAGGGCTCTCGAGACTTCAACTATAATCTGGTTTGCAAGGTAGAAGTTGTCATGAGGAAGCTACTACAAAATCCTTCTCCATAAATACATACCCATTGATGTAGCCATAACCAAATGTCTCCTCCTACTCATGGAATCTGTAAACACGTTCTCCTTCCCTTTCACATGCTCTATCTCCATGTCGTACTCACAAAATAACTCCATCCTAAGATTTGGTTGTGTGAAGAGGTGGTGAAGACTCAAGTGATCATTCTTGAGTGTAAATATTAGGCCAAGAAGGAATTTTCATGTCGTACTCACAAAATAACTCCATCCTAAGATTTGGTTGTGTGAAGAGGTGGTGAAGACTCAAGTGATCATTCTTGAGTGTAAATACTACACCTCCGACTAAAAGAATGCACACTTCTCCGTGTTCTTATAAATCTACTACTCCAAAGACACTGTAGAAACTAATGAAGGTGCTCATCATGCTCCTCACGCATACGTGAGTAGATTATAATGTCTTCAAGAAAATGAGCATGAAGTGATCTAAAAATTTCCTGAACAACCCGTTCATCAAGCTCATGAACATTGCAGGGGTATTCGTCAAACCAGAATGCATAAATGTGAACTCATAGTGCCCATATTTCGTGTGAAAGCTTACTTCTAGATATTTGCCTCTGCAATCCTAAGTTGATGGTATCTGGACTTAAGATAAATCTTAGAAAATACTATGGCCCCATTCATCTGATCAAACAAATCATCAATTCAAGGAAGGGGGTAACGATTCTTGATCATTACTTTGTTCAGTTGCATGTAGTCCACACACAACTATAAGGATCCATCCTTCTTCTTAACAAAAATCATCAATGCACCCCAAGGGGATACACTAGGATGGATTAGGCCTTTCTCAAGAAGGCCCTCAAGCTACAACTTGAGCTCACAAAGCTCAGGTGTGGTCATCCTATAAGGAGCATGTGAGATAGGTTCTACTCCTAAAACCAAGTCAATGTGGAAGTCTATCTCACATGGAGGAGGAATCCTGACAACTCACTAGGAAACACATTAGAAAACTCCTACAAGATGGGGTGATCATCAAGTGAAGGTCCACTAGCCCCATCCTCTGACCTATCACTAATAGTAATAGTGTATAATTGACACCCACGTCATGCACACCGCTTAAGCTGCATAGCGGAAATAGTGTGGATAGAAATGGGTCTCCTAACTCTAGCTATCACTGACTCAACTCCCAAATCATTTGTACATGATATAGTCTTATGGTAACAACCCACGCTAACTCTGTTTGTAGAAAATCAATCCATGCCTAAGATTCCTCCATACGAATGCAATGGAAGGATACAAAGATCTGAGGTAGTGGTGAAGGGTCTGAAATCTACTACATACTCCTTAAGTAAGGAGTCTATAGAGATTTTAGCTTCAAAATCCATCTCGATGTCCCAAGTAAGGCCCTATCTAACTACTACTAGCTTTGTAATCTCTCTACTAAAGATGGTATAATAAAGGAATTGGATGAACCAGAATCAAACATAATAGAGGTAGAAATACCACCAATTATACATGTAGTCTCTATCATAAAGTGCCCTAATACTCAACACGGAAGTTCTCAACCATAGTATAGATCTAGTGGCTATGTCCCTTGTCACCAACTCGTAGGCTCTAAAATTAGTGCCTTACCATTGTTACTAGGGTTCTCGTGGGGACCTCTCTCCAATGATGTCCACAAACACCACATCTATAACAAATGCTTAGTCCTCTATAATGAGATGCGGCCGCAGCCAAGACTCTAGTGTTTGGTGTCATCGATCATTATGATCTAGCTATGGATTGCTAAAGTCGTTGTTGATGAGCTCATGCTAACTAAGCTCTCGGTGTGCCCTGTTTTTTAATGGCACACCTTAGGGGAGGCCTTATACTCTGTCCCCCGAGCATCAAATATTTGTGGAGGTCTAAATAGTGGATGAGTGTGCTACTGATAAGGTGGTTGTTGTGGTGTCCTTAATGAAGAGTGTGTATAACCATGTCCACAATCGGGAGGAGTTGACCCTCTTAACCTTATATCTTGCATCTACTTGGATTTGTCTCTATACTTTATCCCCGGCCTACTAAGTCTTCCCCTAGTCTCTTCTGCAATGTAGGTCTTCTCAATAGCCTCGATAAGGTCTATGGGTAATGAATGCATACCGCACCTCCCAAATCCAAATTTATACCTCAAATAAACTCGTGAATCTTAACCTACTTGTCATGCATATAGTCAACATATCAAGTAAATCTAGAAATTGACTCTCGTACTAAGCGACTATCAAGGATTCTTGGCGTAGGTCATAGAACTCATCTATCCTCTATTGGATAAACCTCCTTGATAAGTACCTCCTCCTAAACCACTCGTCATTCCTCCACCAGAAACCTACTCCATCCCTTAAAATGAATTGCAACATGAGATTTCATGTTGCTAGTACATGGGAAAATCTTGAAGCAACCACTCAAGCTCACTAACCAATCCTCTTCATGAAAGTCACTTGTATTTGTAGCTAAAGATTGCTGACCCATAGGTCTCTCTACATGCTCCTCCCTCGGTATAGGGCTCCGAGATCTATCTCTGTGTCTTGAAATCCTATCTCCATGTCCCCTTTGAGGTGAATCCACTCTAGTTGACTCCATGTAAGATTTCTCTACCCTATGCTCATCACTGTGTCGAGGAGATGCACGAGCCTCAACTGATGGCTCTCTATCATGTCTGGCAGGTCATCCTCCTAAGGATCCTCCATGTATAACGACATTGACATCTTGTAGCGTCGTAATATCTGAGATAAAATGGCTGCTACATCCTGATCTAGAGGTGGAAAGTCTAGGTCTACATGAAATAACCCTTTATCTCGGTCCACACCTCTTACATGAACCAATACGATAGTTCATATTTTTAGGTTTTATTTTAGTTTTCTAAGTTTGCTATATTATACAAAGATCATATAATGTTGTTTTATAGGTTAAGAGTTGTGCTAGGTTTAATGTTCAAGTTTCATGTTTTCAAGTGTTCCCAATTGTCCAAGCTTTGAACCCACAGCCCTGATACCAAGTGTAATGCCCACAAATTTATCTGCACAAAACCTAAGACAAACCTAGTTCAAACTAGAAAAAATAGGGAATAATTTTTTTGTAATACCTACTCGCAACACTAGGTTAAAATTAATGGTCACACTTTCTCGTTTTAAAATGAAATTGAATAGATATTATTAATTTCCCTTAGACCCCCTTTAAATAAATAAATTAAATCTCTCAATACCATTTAATAAAATTAATTATTCTAAATCAAGACTTAGGCTCCCTATACATTTTTTTAATACAATTTAATTCTACCTTTATTAAGCTTGCTCAAATTAATACCAAGGGCATTTTGGTCTATTTAATAAACTAATAAGGTTCTATTATACCCACAAAGTGCTCAAAGCTTGCATTAAATAACAAGGTCTCTAATAAGACACTTGGGTTAGAAAATAATAACACCCCCTACACAAACTAGAGTGGCCCCAAAATAAAGTCTACCCATGCATTTTATTTTCTAAATTTTAAATTTCTCTCACCCACTTCCAACCTAATTTTTGTAGGGATGAATCTCATCCATTGGATGGATTAATTTAGGGCCTTAAGATTTGGGAATCCATCTAACCCTAATTATACTTATGAAAATCCCTTCTTCCTTTCATTTGACTTATTGTTTCTATTATCATCGAATCACAACACCCTTATGTTTACACAAGTGCATATACTTAAATTCACGGTGTGATTGGATAACATGGGTACTATCTACAATTTGTGCGACTTGCTACTTGAGATAGACCTCCAGAGAAAGCTAGATCTTGCTCTTAAACCACCCGCCATGATCTACTCTAATGCGGGGTAAAATAATTGTTCTAATCTAAATTTCCAAGGGACCAAAGAGAGAGACTTCATTAATATGAAAGTCTACACTAAAGCAAAGTGATACACCGTAAAAGTAGGGGTGTGAGACTAGTCTTCCAATGCGTGAAATACATAAGCAAAGTGCACACAAGAAGGGGTGATGACAGTTCTCCACAATCTAGCAAAATGCATTCACAACAACATCTCAATCATACACAATGATAATAGATCCCTAAAAGAGCATAAGGATAGACAAAATATGCTTGTAATCAAGGTTGGAGGGGCAAGAAGAATGCAAGAAAACATAGCAGGGGAAGATGCATCCACAAACAAGTATTTTATTGCTTCATGATATGCACAGTTCAATCTTTTACAAGATAAGGGCTTGGATCACCATGTAAAGAGTCCACTACAAGGGCCTCGTAGCACATTGGCTTCACAAATAAATTTTTGATAGAGATTTTCTACCGTAAAACTCCCCCTTTAGAATGAGCCCAACACTACAATTTATAGAAAAAGAGAAGAGAGAGAGAGAAGGGGAAAATGGAAATCCCAAAATCTATCCTTCAACCACTTGTAAGAGGCACTAAATGGAGTGAAATGATTGTATGTTACTTGTAAAAGGATCCCCATATTGTCCCAGGTGCTGCAGCAGAGAAGGAATGATGACCATGCCTCTTAATTGCACATCCAACTACCAAATAAGACATTGTCATGAACCCGGACACGTTTAATGAAAAATCCCAATTTATTTCTCATAAAATGTGGAATTTCTTGATTTTGGTGTGTTTGGCTTGAATCCAAAATTCTAACGGTACCAATTTTGTGTGATTTTGTTGAGAAATGCAAAATTTATGGCCTTCTGAGTGCAAGCAACTATTTTGGGTCCTGCAAACATTTTTGTCATTTGATGGGAATGAGCATTAATTGACTGGAGCTGAATATTATTATTTTATTTAAATATATCTTCCTCATTAAAATTAATAAATATATGTAGAGGACGTTGTGTTCGCTCCGTAAAGTCTAATTTTGTGAAAATCGAGTTCGAGTCAAAAGTTATGGCCATTTGAAGTATATGGGTCAAATGTTGACTTTTTATTTGAATTACGATCATTGCATGGAAAAATTGGGTCCATGTGTCCTGAATGTCTTGGATACATTCTTCCACATCAGTTTATTTGGGCTTCCTTGTCCCTTTTTGTGCCCTTTTCGAACTTTTTTGCGTCCCCACACATCTCGCGCGTACTTTTGTCTCGATCCGTCTCCGAATGAAAATCTCTCGCACCTCCCGCACTTGATTGACTTGCAGAAAATTGACTCGATTTGTGTCCCGCATGTACTTTCGCCTCATCTATCCCCAGCACCATGCGAACAAAAAATTCTACTTTTTCTGATTTTCACGCGCCTACGGCCATTTCAGCTCGCACGCCTCACACGTCCTTTTGTCCCACTGGACCGCCTCGCAAAAAAAGTTTTGACTTTTCCAATTCCTTTGTATTTTGGTCCGTGAACATGGTACGATCCGCACTGGTATGACCCATAGCCTTTAGACCCTAAATGCTTTAAAACAAGCCTGTGACTTGGTTTTTTGGATTTTTGCAATTTTTTCTAACTCGTTGGGATTTTTCCTTGGATGAGAGAGTTAGAGAGAAGCCAAAGGGGCCCCCAAAACATGATTTTGGGCATTGAATCAATGTACTTGCTCGGGATTCAAGAATCTTATGTATGTTATCAAAATTTACCTCGAGGGGTGAATTTTGGATAATAGTTTTTTCTTTTTGATTTGCAGATTTGTGGAGAGGGAAGTGGAAGCCATGAGAGACAAGCTCAAGCTCATGGAAGGATGCACATTCTTCCTTTCTTTTCTTGTTCTATTTAAACCGTCTTCTAGGGTTGCAATGTATTTATTTTATTTTTTTATCTCATTATTTTAGCATTTACCCAAATGGGCATATGGATATTTATCCTATTTTGTAGGAATAGGTAAAATGGTATAAGTATATACTTGGGAAATGGGACATATACATAAATATATTTGTATCCATTTGTATACATATATATATTATAAATAATTCTTTTTAATAAATCTCAAACTAAAAATATTATATTATTATACAAATACCGATGAATATATATGTATATATATAAATAAATCGACAATGAGGTACGTCAAAAAAGTGTGAGAGAATCGGTTTACACAGCCTGATAGAGCCGATTGTGCAAAAACTTTAGAGTGACCAGAGGGGTTGTGTTTGGTGGAGGGTTATTTGGGTTGGGGAGGGTCATCGACCCTACCCCCATCCCATTTATTAATGGCATTGGGGGTGGGGTCGGTTACCCTCCCCCAACCCTTTCCTTTATTTAAACTACAGTGCATGCACTATACCATTTGGCCCCAACCAATTTGTAATTGTTTTTTTTTGTTTAATAATTTTCAGTTATTTTAAAAATTATTATATATATTAACTAAGTCAATATTTTAATTAATATCACTATTAATAATATTAAAATATGATTATTATTATCACTAATGAAAATATTCATAAGACTAACCAAAAAGGAATAAAATGAGGAGAGCGGGAAAGAGGAGTGGGAAGGATGAGGAGGAGAGCGGGAAAGATGAGAAGGGAGGCGAGATTGATGGGAAGGACAAACAGATGAGGAGGAAGAAGGGTTGGATAATGATGGTAGGGAAAATGATAATAGATAGATCCACTTGGAGCTTTAGATACAATGGACTAATTCTTGAGGAAATAAGGTATGTGCAAAACCATTTCTTTGGGTGGGAATCACATGGTGTCTGGGTCCCCCAAAACTTATGCGAATATTTTTAACTTGGAGAAAGAGAAGAGTCTTGGAATCATCCCTCAACTCAAGCAGGATGCTTCAGGTAAATTCTTAGAAATACCAGATATCATTATTGACCGAAATATGAGAAAATGGATAATTCCTTGATAAGAAAACTGGTGGAAAACTGGTGGGAAAACTTATTCATTTCCATGGTTGAAGAAGGTTTCATAGAAGTAAGGAATACAAAGTTCTAACAGAATGCCCATTCGTAACCCTAGTTCCGAAAGGCTATGATCTATGTTCAAGAGGAAAAGGCTCTATCCACAAAAAAAAATCTAGAAAATCTCATCAAGCAACTTGAAATCCATCCTCTCCATCCGTAAAAGGCTCTATCTTTGGTCTCATGATGCATCTTGTCCATCTTCTCCATTGCTTTGACCTTTCTCCATTTCGTAGTTGGATTTTTGATCAACAACTTCCTTTTCTCGGTGTATCACCACTTTCGTGTAGTCTCTATTTTCATGCATTTCTCTCTCTCCATGATCCCTTCAAAGGTTAGATTAGTATTAGATAGTTTTCCTACATTAGAGTAGCTTGTGGCAGGTAGTTGAGGAAAAAGAATCTGGATTTCTCCGGAGGACCATCTCAATTCTGCAAGTCCCATAGCTTGAGAGATGATCCAATGTTATGATTACACCGGATGCCCCACTCACAACTAAGGAAATTCGGGAGCTGTAATTTCATAGAAAAAGTTTTGCACACCCGGTGGGACACTAGGGTTATATTTTTCTCATCTTTCCAAGGTGTCTCATTATCAAACAACAAATCTTAAGCCATTGTGCGACCACACTCAATAGTTTTGGCATGCCCGGTGGGAAAAGTTTGATCACCTTACCACTTCATTTCATCAAGTTGATGTGTTCTTGGTGAGATTTAACCTTTGAGGCACATGCAAAGCACATTTGGCAACTCCATCTGGTCAACAACCCATTCTCTAAGTTGCATACTTTCCTTCCATCCATTTCCACCCATTCTTATTTCCACATCTTCCATCTTCTCTTCCATTATATGAAGGCATGCAATTATGACTTCATTCCCTCATGGAATTCTCACTTGTAGCAAGAAATCGAAGATTTTGATCTCCTATCATACTTGGAGGAATGTTTTGATGAGGAGGGGCCCGTAAAAATTACAACATTCACTGGCCTTCAATTCATCCTTCAACCACAAGAACTCGCTTGTCATGGAGAAGCCAAAATCGGGTCATGCCCACTTCTCGGGATGAGGATGATATATAAAGCACCAAGGGTCACCATCAACACCTCCGTGATTCCAATGTGAATCAACTTGAAGAGGTAGTTTTGATTGATGTTGATACTTTGGTTTTTTGGATGGAGGATCGACCTCTTGTCAGTTTTTCACTCATAATAATAGCCATGTTCAATGCCAAACCATATACATGGCTGCCCATTTTCAGAAATGGGATTTATATCTCCCTACCAGCTTGCAATATTTGTTTTTGTCACCTTTGCTTCCAGTTAGCATAGAGTAGGTAGGTTTTCTTTTAGCAAAACAAGTGCTTGTGTACACTCTACATGTTCCACTTGGGGCATGTATGATCTTTCTCTTTTGTACATAGTGTGTTGTGGTGTTTTCTTGCTCATGTAACAGAGTGTCCTTTTTTTCTTTACAAGTCATTGATTTGATTAGTCACTTGTTCTAGCTCAACATTAAGGATCCTTAGTCCTTATTTATGCTCCAAGAAGGCATCTTAGTTTTATTTTTTTGTTCTTCTCATTTTCTTGCTTTACTTGATTCAGGTCCTCTTAAAGTGTCTTCATGGCTAAGTTAAGTTTATCACACTCTTTTATGTTATCCTTGAGAGCTTTAGAGATCAAAATGACTTGTTCCTAAAGTTCATATACCTTTTCTTCATGTTCATTCTCCATTTGGATCGGAATATTTTTATATTGTCTAATTCGATCTTCTTGTTCCATCACAAAGGTTTTCAACTTGGTAATCTCTTCATCCTTGAGTTTGAGAGAGTTTAAAACTTCCTCTAATAGAGAATCACTTTCTTTGTATTATTGAGAATTCTATTGATCTTGTTTTCTTAATTTATTTTCAAGAAGGATTATGTGCTTCTCATAGCATTGATGTATGGTTTCAATTTCTTTTTTTCTTCCTTGACTTAACTAGTTCTTCTAGAGCACATTCCATCTTAGCCTCTAGATTGACCTCTTCTTCTTCATCATTTTAATCATGTTTGGAGCTACTACAACTTTCCATTTCCATCAGAATCCTTTATTTTTGAGCTTCATTCTCATGTTCCCTATAAATTGATCTTTCCCTACTTATGCCTTCAAAGATTGCCTCCAAGCTATTATGATTTACATTGAGAATCACCACTTCAATACCAATTGTTAGGAATTTTAGGCACTAAGAGGGGGGGTGAATCAATGAAGATTAAAAATTATCAATCAATTACCACTTTTAAACTTTTACTGTTAAACTTAATTGATTGACATAAGCATGCAACAATAACCATGAGATACGTAATGAGAGACACACATAAAATCATATGCACCATGAGACCAAATGTAATGTGGGAAACCCTTTCGAGAAAAAAACCACGTAATAAAAGTCACTATCTTATATATAATTTTCATGTTTAGTTACAATGATTTCTTGATTGAGCCATAACTCAATCTGGAACTACAACTCCAATAGTTTAACCGAGCCACCACCTACTTTGACAAGCCAAAACTTTCTTGAAGCCAAAACTCCCGCTTTGTACAACACCAACTAACAAGGAGGATTCAACCCCGGAATTTAATCGGCCTATATTGATCATCTATAGACCACTACCTACAAGGAAGTCAGTAACCCCATGAGTATGCTAAGCTATAACTTAGACTTATGATACACACTGATTTTGATCATCTAGATTTTATGTCATGCACATAAAATCAATAATGATTACTTTTGTTTTGTACTATAGAACTTCATATGTTTGGGTTGTACTTTACCTATGTCTAGTCTCTAACATATCCCCTCACATATTCATAACACTGGTATTTTGATTAATGTATCTTGTTCCTTTCTCTCTCTAGTCTCTCTCTCAAAGAATATATGTTTATTTGGAAGATATTTCTCATGTCTATATTCGATTATATTTGGGGTTGTTCATTGATATTCCGTGCTCACCTCACCTTCAAATATTAAGTCATGGCTCTGTGTAATTTCTTGGCTTCACCGCCTCTCTGTCTAACTTTTCACTATTTCTCCATCGCTTTGCATCATGCAACATATGTTGAATTCATGGATCATGAGATATTCATTAATAACTTGATCTCTATATATTTTTATTTAATCAACGGTTCTACAATCTCATTTCTCCTTTTGATATCCATAGAAAACTTGATCTGTTGGCTATATAAAATTCTTTTCCTTCTCTCGAGTTCTTTACTCTTCTCTCTAGATCTTCAACACTTCAACAACTCGAGTTATGCATGGAATCTTGCTTATATAAACACTAGTCTCTCTCCATCTCTTTAACATGCATTTGAGAATACAAACAATTTTAGCAAATTTATCATCTAACAACGTAACACCTATATATTTTTATTTATTCCATAAAATTCTCAAAACTTTATTTTTATTGTTTTAATTACTAGAGAATTGAATTCTCTTTCCAATGAGTGCAATAAATGTAAAATATGAGATCTGGATCTTGATTTATAGTCATACAAATGTAGGGAGCTCATGGGGAACAAAATTTACCGGTCACGATTAATATTTTCCCTAAACTATATAAAATATCATCATATCATTTGAATAAATTACCTTTGTAAATAAGACATGTTGAGAAATTTAGGAACTTAATGAACTCGTGCATTTTGGGTTATGTTGTCCCGATTCTCCATTTACCCATACTATATTTGTCTTCATCTTGTGGTCCAACTTAAGATGTAGGGAACTTGGATTTGATAAGAATTGTGCCCTTCGGGGATTTGGTTACCGAAACCCATTCTATCTCCGCACTCAATTGTTTACATGTTCCTCCTTTATGTTTCGATTTCATAAGAATTCAGGGAACTCGTGTTAATTTGGAACCCGATCCATCTATTCACCTAGTGCACGCATTCCTCCATTTATCCACAACACTCCATTTCTCCTTTATATTTCAGGTGAATCTGAGTCGCAGGGAACTTAAACCTTCGTGGAACATGTGCTTATAACATCCATTTAGCCCGAAAAGTGCAACTCGATCCGCAATATGCATAAACCATCACATTTCGGTCCAATAAACCATGCAAAGAACCATTTGAAACGTGGAACAAGTTCTTTTAAGAGCTCATGTGCCTGAAAATCATCATCGACCCGCAACACTATGTTTCTAGGTTATACAGAAAATAGCTAACTGCGAGGATCTCATATAAATAAGAAACAAGTTATGATTAAGTCAGTTGAGCCCATTTTAAACCTTAAACCCGCAATACTGCATGTATTTGATCATCCTGCAGGTCGAGACCTCTTACAGAGAATAAAGGATCACTGGGAACTGTGCTACGGAGGGCATTAATAGAAATGTGGGGAACTGTTGTTCCTAGAGAATAAGGTTTGTCCATACCATATGGATCCGTAATGAGCTGAAAACAACCATAAGCATTTTCTCCAAATTGTCTTAAGTACCTTGATATTTTTCTTCTCCATACACATTTTTGCAAGCACCTAGAAAACTTTTAAATTACATTTATCCCTCAAAATATATTTAATCAAGTTTACTACACTTTTTAATTTCCTCCAGTGAACTCTTGTGAACCCTATTTCACTGTTTAAGCTAGAACTGACCTTGAATCAACCTAAAACACCTCATACACCATGGAGAAACCTATTTCTCATCGAAACACTTATTGTAGATTTAATTGATCCTTATTGATCTTATTTGTCTTCTTAGCGCCAAATTAACTTTCCTTATACTTGTTGCATATTGCTGCACACCCTCGAACACCTTTCATCCAAAATCATCTTTTGTATTCACAACCCTAGTTCAACATTCTTCACATCATTTCATGAGCTACTTCCCGAGACATCTTGCTGAATGACTCTTTTTACCTCTTGAGCACACCTAGCACCCATTGAATCATGAAATATCACTCTTACCATGTTTTAAACACTTGACTTGTCTTTCATGGCTCCGATGCTTCATCGAACCACATAGAACTTCTTAGTGATTTGACACTACTTGTAGTCCCCACTTCCCTCCAACACCTTTTTGTTGTTGATTATGATATTGTTGACTATACTTATGGACATTATTGTAGCCTTTGAGTTGGTATGATGTTAGACATTAGAAATCATAGACTGTGGTTGATTTGGATTCATATATGATGCATGTGGATTATTAGAGACATTTTATATTAATGTTGATACACTACTTGGCATGGTTAGATATATATATGTTTTTCATACATGTGATATTTTTTCATATCGATTAAACCTAGAAAATCTAAGTAATCTTGTGATCATATGGTTATTGATGAAATTGTAAATAATATTGTTACTTGTCTAGATGATTTTATGATTCATATATAGATGATTTTGGAAGTTATATTTTATATTTATTTTTGATGATTTGATGAGGCCACAAGGCTAAAGGAGGTATTTATGTTTTGCAGGTAAACATGTCACAACAAACATCGTGGGATTTGAGACCTCACCGAATTGAATCCTAGATGAATTCAACAAGGGTCAAAATGGCAACGTATATTTGTTTGTGTGTTTTTTGGTTTGTTGTTGGGGTTCCCATGGTGGGGATCACCTTTAATGTGACAAAGTGGTTATGTGTATTCTTTTATTTAGTTTCTTTTGTTTAATTTTGGTATGTGATTTTTAGTGATGTATTTTCCCTTTATTATTTATTTATTTGTGTCTAGATTAGTGAGTAATCATGTTGTTAAATAAATTAAAATGGGTCAAAATAATGTATTTATTAGAGTTGATGGCTCTTGGATTATGTGTTGTAAGTAATGTGTAAGTAACTTGGAGTGTGAAACACTCCACCTTCCTTTTGAAATTCGGATCTGTCCTTAGGGGCTGATTTTGGAGGCTTGTGGGACAAGTTAAACTTTTCCCACACCTCTTAAATTGTTACACCAACCCTACCTATGGATTGGGGAGTAAAAATTAGGCCTCATTATGTATTTTGGAAAGACAAGTTGTAAGTTTTTATTGCACCTTCTTGCATGAAATTAATTTTGTTCCTTAGGGTGTGGACTTGGTTTGTGGGAGTCGAAATGTCATTTATTCACCCACTTTTTAAATTTTGCTTTGGAGTTTGAATTTGACTTGTGAGGTGGCATCCTACATGGACCCACCTCATCCTCATCTCTCCCTCTTCTATATATTCGAATTTTGTGGCTTGTTTTGGGGTTACTTCATTTTGGTGATTTCATTTTGGTTACTTATTTTGGTTGGAGCTCTTGTAATTTGGAAGAGAGTTAGAGATTTTTATTGAATGCTTGTGGATTTCTAGAGCTTTTGTACTGTTTGGATTTGAAAAAGCTTGTTGTTGAACTTTTTGGGCAAACTCTACCATGGAAAGGTAGGAGCTTGGCTCTTTAAAATGTTCTTATTTTCTTTATGCATATGTGAATGCTTTGAATATTTTGGTATGTTTTTGGTTGGTTGGGTAGATTGCCTAGGTATGGTGTAGGAGAAGACTATGGGGATCTCTTTTGGGGAGGTATAGGTGTTATTTATGGAGGGAGTTTGGGATTGGGTTCCACCTTGTAAAAGAAATAGCTTGCATTTCTTTGCTCGTTATGGCGTGCCATAAGAGTGTGGGGAGGCATAAGACAATGGGAGGTATAAGGGGTATTTAGGGAGGCATAAGGGCATGTAGGGGTTTTGAAATTATATGTGTGTGTGTGTGTGTGGGTTTATCTTAAGGTGGACACACATTTCCCCATTGGGAGATATAGGCAACTTCCCCATAGGTCTTGCTCCTTTGGCTTATGCATGATGAAGCATGAGTGTCTTTTGATGTTCTTCCCGTGGTCAGTAAACTGCAGATGTAATTGACCGTGTTCTATATGTGAAAATTGTTTTTGTGTTGTGGAAGCCTATTTGTTTCCATGAGTTGAAATACATTTATTATTGCTTTGTGGTTGGGGCTCGGGGGCCAATTAGGAGGATGGATTCTCCTCCTTTTTTGTTGTGATCAAAAGATATATGGTGGATCTTCTTGTTGTTGTTCTGGAGCTGAGGATGAAGACAAATTTTGCAGTCCCCTTGGGGTTTCCTTGTTGTAAAAATTTCCCACTTCAAGTGGATGGCATTGTAATATTATTTGTGGTGGAAATTTTCTCTATTTTGGAAATGGAATCTACATTCGAATGTGAAAGATGTATATTTTGTAAGTTGTATTTGATGAATGAAAAAGGAAGTTGTAAAAGAATTATTGGAGTTCAATAAAAGTTGTTTTAATTACCACAAATGGTATGGTTTTCATTTGAAATCTATGTTTGAAAATTGAAAAAGAAATACGTGTGAAGATATATTACATTTCTTTTTTATACAAATGCATGATTTGAATGTAGAACTACATTTTGGGTCTTCATGCATTAATTGAAGTAAATTTATATTTTTTTGAATTAGATTTGAATGAACCTAAATATTTACAGGATAATAACGGAAAGTAGATCCATTCAATTTTAAGCATGATTTCTATTTTCGATTCAGTGTGAAACTGCAAATATTTATCAGAAAAATTTATAGAGTACTCTACAACTTGAAAGAAAAAATGAAAGTTTAAAATGAACTAAGGATGATGAAAACACATTCCAAAATAGTGTGTACTACTCTTGCAATTTGCGCAGTTCATCTTTAATCAGGTAAGAGGCATAATAATGCAATTTTACTGAGAAAAATAAATTCATATTGTAATCTCAACTATTAATATTTTATCCTTATAATCCATTTGAAATCCTTCAAGTGCAACTCTCCATGTTTGTTTGGCATGTTGAAGAAGAAAGAATGGTGGATCGAATCAAGTCTGGTAGTTGAAAAGTTTAATTCATGTTTTAATGGCAGGAAAGATGTTTTTGTCAAATTCACCCACTTAAATTTGTCAAAAATGAATTTTGATGGTTCCTATGCAAAGAGGAGTTTGAGCCCTTTCCAAAAAGTCCTCATTTTCCCAAATCTGAGCTTCCAATCAAAAGTTATGGCCTTTTGAAGTTTTAACTTTCTTTGAGTTTTTTTTTTTTTAAAAAGGGGGAAATTTTTATAAATCAGACCCGCGGCCCAAAAATTTCTTAGGGCACAAATAAAAAAAAAAAAAATCCTCCACACCCTAGCAGCCCCACCAATTCGATTTTGGGAAAATGCTTCCACGGGTTCGCGGGCCCGCACCTTCAAACTTTACCTTTTTGAAAAGGGCGAAAAATCTTAAGTCTCCCCACCGATCCGCTTCCCGCCTATCACTGTGGGTCTGAAAATTGCTTCTCTAGGTGTCAGCAGAGGTATAGACTATTTTAGACCTTATCACCTTTGGGAAAAAGTTGGCAAAAATTCCTAAGTTTTCCTGCTGGCCCGCCTTCCCGCAAGTCACTGTTGGACTGACACGTGGCTTCGCTTGGCGTCGGCAGAGGTGTGGGTTGTTTTTATCCTTCACGTTTTTTAACAAAAAAGTTAAATTTTATTAAGTTTCCCCATCGGTCAACTTTCCCGCTTGCAGCTTTCTCGGGCTTGACACATGGCTTTTCTAGGTGTCATGCGAAGGCGATATTTTTAAACCTTTTGCCCTTTCAAACAAAAAGACTTAAAATCCAAATTACCTCTAATGACCCGCCTTCCCGCATTGACTTAGATATGTGCCACATGTCCCTAACACCTTTGGAAAAAATTTCTTCCGCAAGCCCACAAGCCTACCTTTGGAAAAATTTTTTCTTTGCAAAGGGCCCATAGGCCCACCTTTGGAAAAAGTTTCCTCCCAGTGCCCGCCGGCCTCAGTAACTTAAGAAATATGAGGAGTTAGGTGGAATTCTTTATATCATCAAAAAGGGGAAAAATTTTCCGTCCAATGGAATTTTTTTAGGAAATCCTATGTGCATTAAATATGTGAAAATCAAGATGAAGTGCAAAGATGAATCTTGAGAGTGGTAAGTGGGAAATTACCCTTTTTAACTTAAATGTTTAACTCTAAAGCATGGGTTGACCTTTTTAAGGGGTCATGTTAGGGGATAAGAGAATGTTTTTCTATCCCATGTAAATAAGAACCTTGGTTATTGTTTAGACCTAGTGAAATTAAAAACCTTGGGCATTTAATTGTTTTGGCCCCTTTGACCCTCTAAAATTAATTAAGGAATATTTAACTATAGTGTTAATTTAATTATTTATTAAATTAACACCTAAGAGAAATTTAACTATATTTGGATTAATTACACTCATTAATTTTGTAATGTGGATCTAATGTTTGTTACAATGGGAAAATTTCATTTATTAAATTATAATTGACTTTGAATCTTTCTACGACAGTTGTTGCTTGAAGCCTAGACATGGACACGAATTTCAAAGAAAAAATTTATTCCATAATTTTTCTATCTAAACCTAGGTTGTTCTTGGGTCTCGAGTGGTCATTTTAGTGGGTGTTACACTTGGTATCAGAGCCGTGGGTTCAAAGCTTGGACCCTTGGGCACACTAGAAAACTTGAGACATGAACACTAAACCTAGTGCAATATTAAACCTAGCACACTTTTAAATCTAGAAAACAATTTTTTTTGAAAATTGCATATTTTAGTAAACATGGAAAACTGAATAAAACCTAGGATAATGAACTAACTCTCACCTTGGTCTATGCAGGAGGCATGGACAAGACGAGGGGTCCTTTCAAATAGATCTAGACTTGCCACCACCAAATCATGTTGTAGCAGCCATCCTACCCTAGATTTTATAGATGCTCCAAGACGTTAATGCCACTTTACGCTGAGGTTCATCGTAGGAGGATGGTCAACCATATATGATAGGGAGCCATCTGTGGAGGCTCATGCATCTCCTTAACCCAAAGAGGAACATAGAGGGGAGAACTCCCACTAGGACTCGAGCAGAGAAGAGTCACTACCGAGGGGAAAGAGAGACTAGATTGTTCGACACAAGGATAGGTCTCGAATCCTAGGCTTAGAGACATGCATGTAGAGAGACCTAGGGGTCGCTAGACTACTATAGCAATCGTAGACCATATAAGGGAGATCCTAAAGCTACAATCATCTCATTACTCGGTGGCATAGGAAGATTTCAGGTAGAGGCCTAGTTGTTGAGCTTGAGAAGGTTCTTCAAGCTCGCTCTTTGTTCTAGCAACACAAAAGCTCATGTTGCAATCCATCTTATGAGGGATGGAGTAGGTGTCTAGTAGAGGACCGAGGGGTAGAAGCTCCACATTGATTCAGAGATGGTTACCCAGATCTCTTTGAGGAGTGGTTCAGAGTAGTACTTATCATATAGGTTTATTCAACAGAGGATAATTGAGTTTCACAACCTCTAACATGCATTTTGACAAAAGAGTTGAGTATGAGAGTCGATTTTTGGATCTACTACATTATGTTGACTACATGCAAGATGAGCAGGTACAGATCCACAGGTTCATCTGGGGCCTGAATCTAGAAATTGGAGGTGTAGTACGTATCCATTGTCCACAAAAATAAGATGAGGCCATTGAGAAGGCCTATATAGCAGAGGTGACTCGGGGAAAGACACAGCAGGCTAGAGACAGGGTGTGGAGCCACATCTAGTAGATGCAGGACATCAAGTTGAGGGGGTTAGGTCCTCCTCCTCATGGTGGACTGGGTTCAACACGATCATCTTTTAGGCTGCACTAAAAGTAGTAAGCAGAACCTGCCCACCGTATAGGCCTACACAGATATTCAATGCACGAGGGGTAGAGTATGGGGTCGCCTCCTAGAGGTCCCATTAGGACACATGGTGCACCGAGTGCTCGCTTAGTAGGAGCTTGTCAAAGAAATACCTAAGCAATCTATAGCTGGATCATCATGATCCACAACACAAACCTCTAGAGTAGTACTGACTGGACTCTTACTCATGGGAGAGGATCGGTGGTTGTTTTGGTTGTGGTGTTGCTAGACATTTTTGAAGAGACTTCCCAAAGAACCCTAGTAACAAGGGTAAGACACAAATCTCATAGCCTACTATTTTTTACATGGGATGTGGTCATCGATCTATGCAAAGGGTTGAGAACTTCCGTGCTAAGCACCAGAGTACCGTGATTGAGATGACAGGTAGCATTGGTGGTGTTCCTACCTCAATTCTATTTGATTATGGTTCTTCTAATTATTTTATTACACCATCTTTGGTAGACCAATACAGTCTAGTGGCAGTTAGGAAGGGTCTTAGTTGGGATGTCGAGATGGCTTCTGGAGCCAAAATCTCTGTAGACTCTTTAGTTAAGGAGTGTGTAGTGGATTTGGGACCCTTCACCACTACCTCGGATCTTCATATCCTTTCGTTGGGTTTGTATGGAGTCATCTTGGGCATGGACTGGTTATCTACACACAAAGCTAGGGTGGATTATTACCATAAGATTATATCATGTATAAATGATCTAGGAGTTGAGTTAGTGATAGTAGGGGTTAGGAGACCCATTTCCATTCACACCATCTCTACCATGCAACTTAAGCGGTGTGTGCGATGGGGTTGTCAGATGTATGTTGTCATAGTTAGTGACAGATTGGAGGATGAGTCTAGTGGACCATCACTTGATGACCATCCCATCTTGAGAGATTTTTTTGATGTCTTTCTAGGGAGCTACTAGGGTTACCACCCCTACGTGAGATAGATTTTCACATAGATCTGGTTCCGGAGAAGATCCTATCTCATGAGAACCTTATCGATGACCACCCCTGAGCTTTGTGAGCTCAAGTTACAGCTAGAGGGCCTTTTGGAGAAAGGCCTAATAAATCCTAGTGTATCCCCATGGGTACACCGGTGATATTTGTAAATAAGGACAGATCTCTGTGGTTTGTATTGATTACTACTGTTGAACAAAGTAACGATAAAAAATTGTTACCCCCTTCCATGCATTGATGATTTGTTTGATCAAATGAAGAGGGCCACGGTTTTCTCTAGGGTAGATCTTAAATCAAGTTATCATCGATTGAGGACTACAGAGGTAGACATTCATAAACTTGCCTTCCATACGAGATATGGCCACTACGAGTTCTAAGTGGTGCGTTTTGGTTTGAAAAATGACCCCGTAGTGTTTATGACCTTGATGATTGGGGTGTTCAAGAAATTCTTGGATCACTTCATGAATGTCTTCCTTGATCACATTTTGATTTACTCACGTATGCGTGAGGAGCACAAGGGGGTCCTTCACCAAAGTTATTCAAAGTGTCTTTGTGACCAAGGCAGCTTTATGGGAACCTAGAGAAGTGTGCATTATTTCATAAAAAGGTGTAGTATTTGGGCCACATCATTTCTGGGAAGGTATCACAATCGATCCTTCCAAGATTCAAGCTATTATGTATTGGCTAGCACCGACTAGTGTGACAGAGGTGGGCAGCTTCATGGGCTTGGTAGGATATTACAAGATATTTATTTAGGACTTCTCTCGAGCTACGCACCCCATCACTTCCTGTCATAGGAAAGCGAAGAATTTTTCTTGTTCAGACAAATGTGTGTAGGCCTTCAGGACACTGAAGGAATGCCTCATGACAATGCCTATTCTTGCAGTGCTAGATCTATAGGGTGATTTTTTCATATGCATGGATGCTTCTTTGGTAGGAGTTGGAGGTGTGTTGATGCAAGAGGGTAGAGTTGTTTCTTTTGAGTATCGCAAACTCAAATATTATGAGCTCAATTATCTAACTCATGATCTTGAGCTTGCATGTACAGTTTCTGCAAGCCTTGGTTTGATGGAGACACTTCCTTCTTGGCCAAAATTTCACACTCAAGACTAATCACTTAAGTCTTCGCCACCTCTTCACGCAGCCCAATCTCAACACTCATCCGTGGCATTGGATGAAGTTGATTTGTGAGTATAATATGGAGATAGAGCATGTGAAAAGGAAGGAGAATGTGGTTGTAGACACTCCTACAGTAGCTTCCTCACGACAGCTTCTACATTGCAGCTAGAGTAGAGATCGAGTCTTAGAGACCCCTTGAGGGGAATTTTGATGGGTTTTCATTAGAGGCAGATGGCCTTCTCAGAACAGAGGCCGAATTTATGTTCCCAGAGATAGAGGCTTGAGGGAGGACATCTTGATAGAGGAAAATCATGCACCCTATTCAGCCCATCCTCGGGGTGAAGAAGATGCACACCACTTTGAGACAATTGTATCATTTGAGGGGACTTTATAGAGATGTTGTTCAATTTATGTCACATTGTTTGGAGTGTCAGAAAGTGAAGGCCGAGAATTAGCATCTAGCTGGCCTTATCTTTTCGCATGCTATATCGGAATGAAAATGGGACACCATTTCCATGGACTTCATTGTTGGGCTACCGATGTCGAGATACCACCACGATGTCATTATGGTCATGGTGGATAAATTGATGAAAATGGCTCATTTTTCTCCAGTGAATACCACCTATACAGCGATTGTAGTGGTATGGGTATATCTAGATGATATTGTTAGATTGCATGAGGATTCTCGTAGAATATCATTTGTGACCGCGATCCTTTGTATACTTCCCACTTTTGGACTACCATGCAACATGCCCTTGGGACAAAGATCAATTTCAGCACAACGTATCACCCTGAGACAAATGGACAGACTAAGTGAGTGAATCAGATCTTAGAGGACATGCTTATGATGTATGTTATGGATCACCAATCGAGTTGGGAAGAGTATTTGTACTTAGTGGATTTTTCCTACAATAATAGCTTTTAGAGTTCGATAAGCATGGATCCTTTCCAGGAACTGTATGGTAGAGAGTGTAGGACACCTCTTAGTTGGGACAGGTTAGAGGACAGGGTTTCTCTTAGGCCAGCTTTATTACAGGACATGGAGCAATAGGTGGTTATGATCAGACAGAGACTGCATGAGGCACAGGGAGATGATAGATGAAGTATGCAAATCAATATAGGACCGACTGTAGTTTTGATGTGGGCATGAAGTTTTTCCTTTGTGTCAAGCCACATAAGATCCCTATCCATTATGGAAAAGGTTCTAAGTTAGCTCCTAGATTTGTGGGCCCCTTTGAGATCTTGGAGCGTATCGGTCCTTTGGCCTACTGTCTAGCGTTTCCACCTAGCTTGTCTTGTATCCATGATGTGTTTCATGTTTCAATACTTAGGAGATATATTGTAGATACTTCTCATGTGCTAGATTAGGCCTCTTTGTAGGTGGAGGATTAGAGGCAGGTGATGGTGGAGCCCATTCTCATTGTAGATCACATGACCTTGGGCCTTCAAGGAAAGAGATTGACCAAGTTCGAGTGCAGTGGGACAGATATAATGAGATTGTGGCTACATGGGAGGATTCTACTTTACTACGAGTTCAGTTCCCACACATATTACAATGACTTCCAAGAGGAAGTCAAGTCTAAGGGGAGGGGGATGTAGTGCCCACTTCCCTCTAACACCTTTTTGTTGTTGATTATGATACTGTCGACTATACTTATGGACATTACTATAGCCTTTGAGTTGGTATGATGTTAGACATTAGAAATCATGGATTGTGGTTGATTTGGATTCATATATGATGCATGTGGATTATTAGAGACATTTTATATTGATGTTGATACACTGCTTGGCATGGTTATATATATATGTTTTTCGTACATGTGATATTTTTTCATATCGAGTAAACCTAGAAAATTGAACTAATCTTGTGATCATATGGTTATTGATGAAATTGTAAATAATATTATTACTTGTCTAGATGATGTTTTGATTCATATATAGATGATTTTGGAAGTTATATTTTATATTTATTTTGGATGATTTGATGTGGCCACAAGGCCGAAGGAGGTATTTGTGTTTTGCAGGTAAACATGTCACAAAAAACATCGGGGGATTGGAGACCAACCACATTGGAATCCTAGATGAATTCAACAAGGGTCACCATGGCAACGTATATTTGTTTGTGTGTTTGTTTGGTTTGTTGTTAGGGGTTACTATGGGGGATCACCTTTAAATGTGACCAAGGGGCTATGTGTATTCTTTTATTTAGTTTCTTTGGTTTAATTTTTGTATGTAATTTTTAGTGATGTATTTTCCCTTTATTATTTACTTATTTGTGGCTAGATTAATGACTAATCATGTTGTTAAATAAATTAAAATTGCTCAAAAGAATGTATTTATTAGAGTTGATGGTTGTTGGATTATGTGTTGTAAGTAATGTTTAAGTAACTTGGAGTGTGAAACACTCCACCTTTTTGAAATTCGGATCTATCCTTAGGGGCTGATTTTGGAGGCTTGTGGGACAAGTTAAACTTGTCGCAGTCCTCTTAAATTGTTACACCAACCCTACCTATGGGTTGGGGAGTCAAAATTAGGTCTCATTATGTATTTTGGGAAGGAAAGTTGTAATTTTTATTGCACCTTATTGCATGAAATTAATTTTGGTCCTTGGGGTGTGGACTTGGTTTGTGTGTGTAAGTAAAATATCATTTATTCACCCACCTTTTTAATTGTTCTTTGGATTTTGAAGTTGACTTGTGAGGTGGAGTTGAGGATGTGTGATGTGGCATCCTACATGGACCCACCTCATCCTCCTCTCTCCCTCTTCTATTTATTTGAATTCCTTGGCTTGTTTTGGGGTTACTTCATTTTGGTGATTTCATTTTGGTTACTTCTTTTGGTTTTGAGCTCTTGTAATTTGGAAGAGAGTTAGAGATTTTTGTTGAATGCTTGTGGATTGCTAGAGCTTTTGGACTGTTTGGATTGGAAAAATATTTTTGTTGAAATTTTGGGGCAAACTCTACCATGGAGAGGTAGGAGCTTGGCTCTTTAAAATGTTCTTCTTTTATTTATGCATATGTGAATGCTTTGAATATTTTGGTATGTTGTTGGTGGTTGGGTAGATTGCCTAGGTATGGTGTAGGAGAAGACTATGGGGATCTCTTGTGGGGAGGCATAAGAGTTTTGGGGAGGTATAAGTGTTATTGTGGAGGGAGTTTGGGATTGGGTTCCACCTTGTAAAAGAAATATCTTACATTTCTTTACTCATTATGGGGTGCCATAAGAGTGTGGGGAGGTATAAGGGGTACTTGGGGGAGGCATAAGGGCATGAAGGGGTTTCAAATGATATATATATATATATATATATATATATTGGCTAGTGTATCTTAAGGTGGACACCCATTTCCCCATTGTGAGGTATAAGCAAGCTTCCCTCATAGGTCTTGCTCCTTTGGCTTGTGCATGATGAAGCTTGAGTATTGTTTGTTGTTCTTCCTGTGGTTGCAAACTGTAGTATGTATTTGGACTGTGTTTTATATGTGAAAATTGTTTTTGTGTTGTGGAAGCCTATTTGTTTCCATGAGTTGAAATACATTTCTTAATGATTTGTGTTGGGGCTCGGGGCCAATAATGAGGAGGATGGCTTATCCTCTTCATTGGAATTCTTGGTTTGGTGGAGAGCGTTGCCTCTCCTCCTTTTTTGTTGTGATCAAAAGATATATGGTGGATCTTCTTGTTGTTTTTCGGAGCTGAGGATGAAGAAAAATTTCACAGTCCCCTTGGGGTTTCCTTGTAAAAATTTCCCACTTCAAGTGGATGGCATTGTAATATTATTTGTGGTGGAAAGTTGCTCTGTTTGGAAATGGAATCTACATTCGAATGTGAAAGATGTATATTCTGTAAGTTGTATTTGATGAATGAAAAAGGAAGTTGTAAAAGAATTATTGGAGTTCAATAGAAGTTGTTTTAATTACCACAAATGGTATGGTTTTCATTTGAAATCTGTGTTTGAAATATATTGTGAAATCTCTGTTTGAAAATTGAAAAAGAAATACGTATGAAGAAATATTACATTTCTCTATTTCATTTGAAATGCATGATTTGAAAGTAGAACTACATTTTGGGTCTTCACGCATTGATTGAAGTAAAGTTAAATTTTGTAAATTAGATTTGAATGAATTTAAATATTTAGAGGATGATAACGAAAAGTAGATCCATTCGAGTTTAAGCATGATTTCTATTTTTAATTCACTATAAAACTACAAATATTTATCAAAAAATTTACAGAGTACTCTACAACTTGAAAGACAAAATGAAACTTTAAAATGAACTAAGGATGATGAAAACACATTCCGAAATAGTTTGTATTGTTCTTGTAATTAACGCAGTTCATCTTTAATCGTGCAAGAGGCATAATAATGCAATTTTACGAAAAGAAAAGAAATTCATATTGTAATCTCAACCATTAATATTATATCCTTGTAATCCATTTGAAATCCTTTAAGTGCAACTCTCCATGTCTGTTTGGCATGTTGAAGATGTAAAAATGGCAGATTGAATCAAGTCTGGTAGTTGAAAAAGTTTAATTCATGTTTTAATGGAAGGAAAGATGATTTTGTTAAATTCACCTAGTTAATTTTGTCAAAAATTGAATATTGATGGCTAATATGCAAAGAGGCGTTAGAGCCCTTTCCATAAAGTCCTCATTTTCCCAAATCTGAGCTTCCCATAGAAAGTTATGGCCTTATGAAGTTTTTACTTCAATGAGTTTTTTTTTTTAAAAAGGGGAAATTTTTGTAAATCGGACCCACGAGCCCAAAAATTTCTTAGGGCACATTTTGCAAACAAATAAAAAAATAAAAAAATTCCTATACATCCTAGTAGCCCCACCAATTCAATTTTTGGAAAATTCTTCTACAAGTTCACGAGCCCGCACCTAAAAACTTTAGCTTTTCGAAAAAGGGCGAAAACTCTTAAGTCTCCCCACCAATCCACTTCCCCACCTTTCACTATGGGTCTAAAATGTTACTTCTCTAGGCATCGGCAAAGGCACGAGACTATTTTAGAACTTATCCCCTTTTGAAAAAGGTTGGCAAAAATTCCTAAGTTTCCCCGTCGGCCCGCCTTCTCGCAGTCATTGTTGGACTAACACGTGGCTTCGCTTGGCGTCGGTGAAGGTGCGGGTTGTTTTTAGCCTTCGCATTTTTAACAAAAATCCAAATTTTATTAAGTTTTCCCATCGGTCCACTTTCCCTCTTATAGCTTCTGGGCTTGACATGTGGCTTCTCTAGGCGTCGGCAGAGGCGTAGATTTTTTTAAACCTTTTTCCCTTTCAAACAAAAAGAGTTAAAATCCAAATTACCTCCGACGACCCGCCTTCCCGCATTGACTTAAAAACATGCCACATGTCCCTAACACCTTTGGAAAAAATTTCTTCCCCAGGCCCACAGGCTTGCCTTTGGGAAACTTTTCTTCCCAGTGCCCACAAGTCCGCCTCTTGGAAAATTTTCTTCTGGCTTGCAAGCCAGCCTTTGGGAAACTTTTCCTCCCAAGCCCACCGGCTTGTAACTTAAGAAATATGAGGAGTTAGGAGGACTTATTTGTATCGTCGGAAAGGGAAAAAAATTATTATCTAATGGAAATGTTTTTAGGAAATCCTAAGTGTGTTAAATATGTGAAAAATCAGGTTGAAGTGCAAAGATGAGTCTGAGAGTGGGTAAGTGGGAAATTACCCCTTTTAACTTAAATGTTTAACTCTAAAGCATGGGTTGACCTTAAAGGGGTCACATTAGGGGATAAGAGAATGTTTTTTTCTATCCCATGTAAATAAGAACCTTGGTTATTGTTTAGACCTAGTGAAATTAAAAACCTTGGGCATTTAATTGTTTTGGCCCCTTTGACCCTCTAAAATTAATTAAGAAATATTTAACTATAGTGTTAATTTAATTATTTATTAAATTAACACCTAAGAGAAATTTAACTATATTTGGATTAATTACACTCATTTATTTTGTAATGTGGATCTAATGTTTGTCACAACAAGAAAATTTCATTTATTAGATTATAATTTACTTTGAATCTTTCTTTGTAACAATTGTTGCTTGAAGTCTGGTAGTGGACACACTTTTCAAAGAAAAAATTATTCCATAACTTTCTATCTAAACCTAGGTTGTTCTTGGGTCTCGAGTGGTCATTTTAGCGAGCGTTACACTACCAGCTCACCTTCATTTTTCTTTCATAGTTTCAACTACACATTTTTGTGCCATCAATGCCACTTAGCATCAATGACAACACCAAAGGGTAATGATTGGGTTCAAACAACTAGGTCTATCAGGGTGGAGACCCATGCAGTGAGTAGGGTATGGACATAGTTTTAGTGAACATCACCCATGGTGATACCACCACTTCCACCCTACTAGAGTCATTAGTTTATATATAATAGAGGAGAAGAGGTTAGGTTACTAATGTTATGAGTTTATAGGATACAAGTAGAGGGTACACGTGGTAAGAGATAACACAAGCGTGGTGGGGATGATTAGTGTTTTCCATTCATCATAGCTATTATTGGTTCGGAGGATGGATCTGATAGAGGATCCATTTATAAAGGTTCACATGTTAGGGTTTCATGTGGAGTGTGTCATAGTACCATAGGAGGAGTAGTGTGGAAGCTAACCCCATAGCTCGGGGAGCATAAGATGCGACCATCGAGAGGAGGCTAGTTAACGTCAATCAAGATTTACATGAAAATGAAACTAAGATATATGCCTAGACCATAGTGTATAATGGATATGATATTGTTGGCCTTGAGATAGGTTTGTACATTATATACGAGAAATACCTCATCTCGACGAGGTAGAGAGGAGGAGGTATTTAGAAGCCACAGAGAATGCGGGACCATAGTGGAGATGCCTAAGAAGTAAGGTATGTGTGATATTATGGTATTTTAGATTATTCTTGAAGAAATGGTTTTTGTGCCATACTTTGGTAGTGTAACTAACATGTGCCATTTTAGGTTTTGCAGAGTAGACGATGGAGGAGTATCACTCCTTGAAAGAGAGTACCCACCCGAGATCCTAAATCTAGTGCTTGAAATCGAGATATAGAAATGATGGTGAATCCAACATCACTATTAACTATAGATTCAAAGTGAGATAATTTCTTCTAGTGGGAGAGGTATATAAGATATTACGAGATATCGAGATGCACATGCATTGATGGCTATTGGGATCATAGATGGGTCCTATAAAGTCCATTTTAGGTGTAGACGGCCCTAGTTCAAGTAGATTACATCATTAGATAAATAACCAAAGAGAGTGGAGGAGATCCCTCTAGATCCCAATTCGGGAAGATTCACTAGCTCACACAATTAGAGATACTAGCAGGTCCCATAAACCCAAAGAATCCCGAGACCTCCCACATCAGTGTGAGTATTATTAATAAACTTAGTAAAAGGCCCAGAGGTATTTTGTATGAGTTTGGTCAATTTATAAATCATATTTGATGTGTGTGTGTGTGTGTGTGCGCGCACGCGCGCATGTGCATGTATATCTATATAATTATCACACTACTAAGATTTTTTTATGTGTATTTTGGTATGTATGTTGAATTAATTATCATTTTTTCCCATTTTTATATGATAGTATGATTAGATAGGTAAAGCTGGTGGGAACGGGATCAATATGATAGCTTAAACCACATGATGTGAAGAAGTCAATAGGTAGAATGAGGTCAAGACATCGAATGGTAGGATGTCGGGAGTACGATTGGGTATATAAATCCAAGCAAGGCAATAAGACCCTACAAAAATATGCACACAATACCTCGGTGATACAATAGGGAAAAATAGGGTGAATCGGGTATAAAATAGGTAGAGATAAGAATGAGGTACTCCAATAGTCGAGAATTTATGGCGCACATGGTGATAAATATAAGTAGAGAGGACAACCCAAGTAGGGATTTACCAAGCCAAGGGAAAAGGTAGTGTGTAAAACCAAGTGAGGGTTAAAAGCCCAAGAAAACATGAGGGGTCAAGACACAAAATGAAAATAATATATAATCAAGGTATTATAAATACCTAACACCGAGGGGTTAAACATATCAAAGTATCATTAATAATCTCATCAACTTGATTCAATATGTGACTGATAACATGATCCCCGAGGTCCTCAATGGTATGATGTGTAATAGTGACTTAGTAATGATCTTCGATCTCAAGGCAAATAATGTTTTATCAATATGATCCTCTAGTTGGGTGAGAATTTTATACTGAATTTCATTTATGGAGGAACTAGGATCAAGGAAAGGTGGTTTTCTGTAAGTAGGTTATGGTCTAGTCAGTAAAGGGGAATGTGGTTGGTTCTAAAAGGAATCAGCTCAACGCTTTTAATTGTGGGAATAAGTGTGGGAATGGGAAACTTTCTATATAAAACCTAATAGTTAACATCATTTTACACATAATACCCATGATAAGATCAAAATAAAGGAATTGAAGGAGAAGGGTTTGTAGCATTTCTAGTTTCATCATGTCGAACTCAACTTTAAGTTTCTTAATGTGGAATCAATAGTCCCTACAATTATAAACATCACATGATAGAGTCTCATGCCATTTGTAATATTGCTCGGTATTGGAGGATTGAAGATACATAAGGGGAAGAGGTAAGGAGAGAGGTCTTATGGGTTGTAGAGGGCTTGTGAGAGTTTATATGGAGGGTAATGATGAAAAGGATGAGGATGAAACCAATAGAGTAATATGGTACTCATTCATTAATAACAATAGATAGATCATCAACCATGAGGTCATTAGCTTCATAATCAAAATATGTGACTTGAAGATCCATTTATGTACAAGAAATTCAGCCACTAAGTGAGTGGTAGTATATTGAGGTATAACCGATGGAGTAATTTGAGGTTAAGGAACTACTTGAAAAGAAGTAGAAATTTTGCTCAAATATTCCTCTAGTATTAGGATAATGTTCACATCCCTAGAGAATTGGGTGCATAGGATTTATTGGTAATACAGACTTCCCTATCACGAATTTGGGCATAGGCTAGCTAGGTAACAATTTTCTAAAGCATAACCATCATCACAATCTGATGTGGAAGCATCCACCGCACATGTTCAATTCATATTGGTCACATGTTCTAGTGGGGGCTGTGGTGTACATGATGTGAATGTGGGAATCAAAGGATCCTTGTTACAAGGCCAAAATGAAGGAGCTAGATTAGATACAATGATATCGAAAGACTGGAAGTGTTTATTATAAGCGTGAAATCGTTGGGATCATCATAATCCAAATGTAAGATATTGTGAGGCATGCGTCGACCAATATAAAGATGACCAAATTTATCGAGATGAGTTTCTATAGGATAGTTCAAACACTAATATTCTTGGAAGGAAATTTGAGACAACTTTTCAAGTGTGGTGTACTTGTATGTTCTATTTTTTTAATTTTATCATAGTTCCAAGGGTTATTTTCCTATTGAATCTTATAAATAGCACCTTCATGATAAAATTTCACACATTGCTAGGATGAAGTAATGAAATTCATACGATCTATTGAAGGAAACCATAGATGGATATTATAGGATAGAGGAATATTGAAGACCTTGAATTTGACATGGTCACTCCTAGGGGAATGGTGATGGGTAACCATATACACCCCATAGGAAGCATTTTTTAGCAAACATATCCTTAACAAGTGGTTTGTGTATATTTTAGGTAATTTTTTAGCATTTTTAGTCATCACTGGAGGGGGTTCAAATTTGTTTTTTGGTTTCTCGGTTTATTAGATGAAGGGATAACATACAAGCAATCAACAGTTTGAAGGACGTTTCTAGTATGCAATTCCACACATATGATACAATTCTAATAGGTGTTCTTCACCAAGACCATCCATCAGCCATGAAAGCCTATTGCAGGTCCTTGATGGAGATGGGATTGGCATCACACATTAGAAATTGCATACTCAAATAAAAATTTAAGTTGCAAATTTGAGGTGGCAAAGGAATGTAGAACTATACTAGGTTTTATTAGTTTTTTTCTTGATGATCGAGATAAAGGTACAATAAGTTCATTTTAAAACCTTAAGATTATATGAATTTGTCTTAGTTTATTGAGTTTCGAGGTTCATTTAAGATTAATTAACTGAAAATACACGTAAACGAAACACTATACGGATCCTTACTTAAGGCAATTCCTTCTATTCGTAAGGAAAGTGTAAAAATATCCCACACAAGACATGGGATGTGACTGAAAAAAAATAAATGCATGTAGACATAAAGATGATAATGTAATGAGGGAAGAACCCATCATTACATGTGTGGATGTTTCTTTCCTTTACAAGTTGTTTCACGCTCCTAAAAGATGAGAAAGAGAGGTTGTTAGAGCTCGGGTTATTTTTCTCTTTATATTTCCAACTTCAAATGTGGATGCATTTATTTTTGTAGAAATATAAGAACATATCATTCCATATTTAAGGATATGCATAATTCCAATGTATTTTCTTAATACAAAAGTAAAGGTTGCAGAAAGTGTTCATCAAAGACTAAAGAACACATGTTAAGTGCCTTCACAACATGTAAATAAGATAAAGGTCATCATTAATTTTTCATGTGTTATGCCTTCATATATGCATTTCAAAAATAAATAAATATAAATTTCAGCCAGAAATTAAATCTAGAAGTGCATGAAGAAATTTAGATTTGAAAATAACTTGCAAATTGCATAGAAGGGTGTTATAATTGTAGCTACAACAGATAAATCTAAGTATTTATTTCTTTTTCCAAAAGAAAAATGAAACGCTACAGGTAAATATCACGAGTCATACATTTTGTAAATGATTGGTTCTTAGATCCAAACTACATTTTCATTAACTCCTTGAGTACATTAATTTTCCAAACTTGGTTTTTTAGTGTGTTCATAGGTTGGAAAATAGACATTACCCATTATTAAAAGAATACATATTATAAATAAAGTTTTCCTCGTTACAAGGCAAAAAATTTCAACTAGAATGAGTGTAAAGGATAAAATAAAATTTAAAGAAAAATCTTAAAATAACCATTTTCATATTGAAGTCATGAAAGGAAAATAGACATATATGCACTTGCAAATAATTCATTCTCAATGCCTAAACAAACAAGATAGTTTGCATTATCAATCACGATATATATTCTTATACCATGATCAATAGAGTGAATGTTTTCATATGTAAAATGCATTTCTAAATATGCTTAAAAGTGTAGAATATAAGTAAAAGCATAAATAATCTAGCCTAGGTGTGTTTTATAATAAATGTAAAATAGTATTTACCTTGAAGCAACCGAGCCATGTGTACAATACAACCCTCAACTTAAGAAAGAAGGGGGTTAGAAATGATCCATATATGGGTACCCATTATACTAAGTTGGTAATAAATAGTACTAGTTGAATAAAAGAAAGATAACTGAACTAAAGTGCTAGTGAGCTATGGAAAATTGATACTCACAGAGATTAAAGAGATTACAATGAGCTACCCGACTCAAAAATGGTGAGTTTGATCCAAGTTTAACAACCAATGTAATGAATGGATTACATAAACTGCAATGATTTTGGATTTGAGCTCAAGCCCAACCAAGCTAAGAATGGGAGAATGTAGTGAATGAGTTCAGCTCATACATAGGACTTAGTCAATGAACATTGAGTTAAACCCATCACAAGTTGGAAAAGAAAAATACCATCCATGTCAAACCACCAACAAAGAAAGAATACATCAAGCTATCTTAGCCAGAAAGCACCAAACCAATGAACCGACAACTGGGTCAAGTGCCAATTCTCACTTCACGGAAGAAACCAAAACCTTAGAAGGAACTTAAAACTTACACTTGATAACACCTTCTAGCTTAAGTAACTAAGATCCCAAGTTTGAGTTGGTCGTTATAGCCTATATGCTTAGCGACATCATCGTGAACCTGAAAATTAGGAACCACATGGTAAAACTTTGTCTTGGGTATGTGGTCCCCTTGTGGGATTGATAATTGTGTGTGTAGTAAGGAGAATGTGATTACCTTTAGGTAGTACTCTATGGGTAACCAAACCCCAACATAATGTAATATCCTCTTGGTTAGGCACACATGTAAAGTGAAGAGTGTAGGTGGAGAAGATCACTAACTAACCTTGAAGTCACCTATATGAGTTGGGATCATAAATGAACTCGATACCCAATTTCTATTATCATTTGGCTTCTATGGTTCAATACTAAGAGTTATTTGTGAAACTTAATCACATTTTAATTTATGATTAGTTTTTGAAAATTTAACCATAAGATGATGTGCTTGGATAAAGGTGAAATGTATATCATTCTTATAATGCATTTATACCATCTTGTGGTGAGAATAGAATCCACTTCGTGTCGACTTTAATATGAATCTTAGGATTTTAGAAGAAGAACTAATCCCTCTTATTATACCCCTTGTCTTGATTTATAAATGAATGTTTCCTTATAACGTGCCTCTAATACATAATTTCCCAAGAATCTAAACTTGGTTGAGTGTGAAATCATACTCCTTAGGACCTTTATGACTGAGCATTTAAATGAAGAAGATAAGATACACGGTTAGTTGTAATTACTTAAAACATGATTCAGTAACCTTAGTAATTAAATGATAATATGAAAAGAACGTGTAATCTATTCACTCTTGAACTAATAAACCTCATTGGTTTCATGTGAACCTTCCTTGTGGAAACTGAGATAAATTGCAAAACCAAAAAAACATGCAACTTAAAAGAAAAACCCTTAGAACAAACACTAGTGGCTCATGTGGGAGTATATGTTCCTATCAATAATCAAGCCATCTCTTTCTTTTACAATGGGGAAATAAGAAAAATTAGAGGGAGTAACTACAAGTGAAATGTTAAGTAAAGTAAGGATAACATAGTATAGTTTTAAGAAGAATGAAGGACCGCATGATAAGTTATTTTCAACAATTAAGGCCAATAATGAAAGATAGAGGTAATGAAATTTTAAACCAGGGAAGTGTGGTGTCATGGATGGTGCCTATATGAGAGTTAAATTGTAGTTGAATTAATTGTTGTTCCTTTCCATTTTGGGAAACTTTTTCTTGATGTGCTTAATGTAGTTTCATGTCATCTATGTGGGTTAATGTTTGTGCAAACATATCATGTGTGCTGCATAGTCCTTAGTGATCCTTATAGTTTCATGTGAATTACAATGTGAGTCAAAAATAAAAACTTAAAACAAAATTATTCTGGTATTTTTACTATTGTATTTGTGTTTGTAAATGTGGGCATTACACCCATAATGTGGGTTTTTTAAAACATTATTTTAATCATTTAACTTCATGATGAGTGGGGAGGAACGAATGATGCATTTTCCTTATTTAAAAATCATTCTACTTGAGGTCAACAAACCCATAATTTGCCAATGTACAAAAAGAAACCATATGATTACCAACCATACATGTGTGACAAGAACAAATTTTACAAATAGGAAAAAATTTCCAACTTTACCTTATTCCAAGAAATAGTTTGATCAAAGTCAAGAAAGAGAAAACTATGCAAGCTAATTATGCCTTTTATAAATCATGCAAGTAAAAGTCTCTTTATTAATATTAGTTAAAGATGTGTTTTTGGAGAAAGGGTCTAATTATCCATGAGAAATAATAATATTAAATTATTTTGTAAATATTTTAAAATTACAAAAAGGCAAAATTATGACCATCTATTGGAGATGAGGTAGTATATATTTTCCATCCATTGGATTTGTTTCAACCGGCTATTTTAGGAACTTGAGTATAAAACTGATGTAAAAGGTGTTATTTTGGGACAAGAGTTGAAGTAATTCACTTGTTGTTTTGATTTATGTACATTTCTTATGCAATCTATAAGGTGGGATTATTCATTTGGCCATGCTCAAGATTTAAATAGATTTTTAATACTTCACCCATTTGATGAAACAAAGAATGATTTACTCCACTTACAACATTTCAAAGTGTGTTAAAAAATTTTATTGGTATGTTTCAATGAATTTATTCTTTCCTTTGCATGCATAAAAACTATTCCAACACCTCCTTAAATTTTTGTGAAGCTTCTATATATCATGTTGAGTGCAGATTTAGTTCCTCAATCAACTTGGATGTGGAATAGACAAGTCATGCACTCCTATGCTTGACATAAATATTGTGCATGCATTTTGTGAGTGTCATATCTAATCAAACATTGATTTAGGTGAACCTTATAGGTGTTTAGTAGTCAATTAGTGTGTCTTGTGCAATGTTAAGTCTCCAAAACATTTTCGTATCACCTATTTTACATGGTTTCTATTAATTTTGTGATTTTCTCTCTCCTCAACCCCATGAGAGAATTATTTTAGGTTATCTATCCTAGGAACCGTACTTCTCTAGAGTTTCTCCTCAACCCGAATCACCCACTAATTAGAGGATTTTTGTAATGCCCACTCCTCTTCGACACTTATTTTACTTTTTTATTATTGTTGATTGAGACATGGACTTTATTATTATATCTTGGATAGCTTATAGATAGACATGATGGACATTATGATTGTTATTGTGTTCTGACAACTATATTTGGATTATTGAACTAACCCTATGAATTCTTGGATGTTGAGAGTTGTTAATGATGTGAGGATATTAGGGATCAGTGATATGTTGTTGAGTGCATCTAGTAGATATGAGTTACAATAGACATACAAAATTCAATAGTTGTCATAAAAATATGAATTGTTATAGCTGGTAAATGTCAATGGATAGGGAAGAATTGTAATTGTAAATAATTGATAAGTGAAGTATGTGTTTTATCCTTTGACATATTGATTATGTCTAAATGATCGACTAGTCTTGTGATCTCATTGATGTTAGTAAAATGGTAGAATCGAATTAATTAGAAATTGTAGACAATGATAGAACTACTTAATTTTGATGACAACTATTGATTTCAATGTATGTGTTATTTCTTGATGTTATTGATGTGGCCATGAGGCCAGAGATGTATTGTTGTTTGTGATTTTAGGAAAATAATATCAATACACCAAAAGGGGAAAGGATACCAACCCTAGAAGAATGTTGGGTGTTTGTAACAAGACAATTTGACAACTTGTGTTGTATGTGTATGTTGTCTAATTGTCATGCTTGGTTAGGATTTTTCCCATGGGTTGTGATGTTTCCCTATTTTAATTTTTCTTATTTATTTTGTGGTGCATGTATCTATTTTTTTATAAAATCTAGTCACTTTATTAGTACTTGTTAATATGTGTTTAATTAGTAAGTTTAAATTAATTGTAAACTAAAAGAGGATGTGACATTTGGAAATTAAGTAAGACAGATGGTCCTTGATATTTACTTGATGTTGAATGGAAATAATTGCATTTTGAAGAGTGTACTCTTCCTCATTTTGTAATTTCGAATTTTTCCTTAGAGGCCACTTTTTGAGACTTGTGGGACAAGTTAACCTTGTCCCTTTCTTCTCAAATTCATCCACCAACCATACTTATGAAGTATGGAGTTAATTTTAGCATTTTTAATGCATTTGTTGAGTGAAAAAGAGTAAATAAAGTCATTTTTCTACTTACCTCGTTTAATATGTTCTTGGAGGGTATGGAGTGCATGTTGGAGTGTACAATTATGCATGTAACAACTTTACTTGTTCATTTATTAGCTTTCATATTTGTGTGTTGACTTGTTGAGTTGGAATGGAGGAATGATGAAGTGACATCCTATATACAACCACCTCATCATCCTCACCTCCTTTTCTATTTATTGAAGTGAATTTGGAGTAATTGGGGTTACTTGTCTCATCTCTACACTTGTATTTTTAGAATTTTTGCTTAGGATTGCATGCTTTGAGATTTTGGAGAGAATTTTGGGATTTTGATTAGATTGGTGGTGCTGAAGCTTGTTGTGTGAAGATTTTGGAAGCTAAATGGAGAGGTAGGATCTTCACTTATTGTTGATTCTTTTATATATGTATGTAGTAGTGAAATTTGTGATTGTTGAGTGTATGCTATGTGTGTTGTGATTGCATTATGTTGGGATTGGGTAGATTTTGACCCTAAGAATGGTGTGGGAGATGGAAAATGGGACAATTTTTGGAGGAAAAGGGAATGGTGAGGCATTATTGAGGGATTATGAGTAGGGATTTCCACCTATAGGGAGAGAAAAGGATAAAAATTGTTACACTTTGTGTATCTTGTATTGGGAGGGAAAAGGGATATGTTGAGTATTGTGATGTACAATTAGAGGTATTTTGGGTGATGTTGGTGCTCAAATTAGTCTCCCCACAATTATCATTGAAATTATTTATTTTGCGGGATCTTTCGTCTTCTCTATCTCCCATATTGATGCATAAAAACTTTGTCCTCCATTTGGTTGCCAAGATCAGTCCCTTCCTTGGTCAAGGATCACTTAAGAGTCCAGAATTTGTTTTTTGTTCCTTTGTCCATATGAAAGAGTCTGTAACGTGGGCATAAAACTTGGTATTTTTTCTTTTCTTTCATTTTCCATAGTCACGTTTTGTTGTCCCTATCATTTTAATCCTAAATATTTGTGAAAACATGATTGGATGTGGCTTGGTGGATAGTATTTTGGCCTTATAAAATTTCCAAATTCTCTTTCCTTGTAGAAAGATTATTTTCTAGGATCAAATGGTGATTTTCCTTCATTTTACGGATTGATGGGTGTATTTTCCCGGTCAAAGTTACTTCTCAAGCATCAATGGAAACATGGCCCTTTCGGTTGGATGTGGCTCAACGGGAATTTTTAAAAATATAAGGCTCACGTCAACCCAAAACTTATCCACATGGAGGAACGAAACTCATTTGAAAATTCACCTTTTGGTTTGGCCTTGGAGTTATGCCAGGGAGACATGTGGAGGTTTCTGCTGCTTTGCCCAAAGTTAGACAACTTTTCATGAGGCCGATACATTTTTGGCGGACCATGCACATGTGGAGGGTTGAAACTCATTTGAGGATCTTCCTCAAGGTCCCACCTTAACAATTGCGATAGGGAGACATGTGGAGGCTTCCACTGGCTCTGCTTTGTACTTAAAATTTTCAAAGTAATTTTGAAAGGCATGGGACATGTGGAGGGACTACACCTGTTTGGGGATGGCCCCTAAGTTTTATTTTGAAGAAGTGTCAAGAGAAAACTTAGAGGCTTCTACTCACTCTACCCTTTGTTTGGAATTTTCAAAGGCCAAAGGAAAATGTCTCGAACTCTCACACATGGCGCCTTCTCCGAACCTTCAATTTTTTTCACAAACTCGTCCGAACTAAGACACATGTTGAGCCCATGCTTTTTGGGGTCTATATTTTTGGGGACCATCTCAAAATGATCCATTAAGACATGTGGATGGCTATGATATAAAGTAGAAAAGGGGGAGAATTGGTTGTTGTGTATCAGTGTCTCTGCTTTTTCCACCATTTTGGCTCCAAGACTCTTGAAGATGCAAATACGCACTATTTTTCATCAATTTTTGATAAAATTCCTTGTCATCTTTATCTGTAAAGTGCCATTGAATGGATTCAGAACTTAATTTGTGAGTCCAAGGATTGTTAAGATTGATATTTTGAAGTTGGAATTGCTTGGGAACTTGCAAAAATGGGAATTACTAGAGAAGATGGATGTGGGGCAGAATTGCAGAGGAAAGAGATGGAAAAGAATGAAATGATGAAAGTTACAGGAGAAAAAGATGATAAAGGTGTTTCCTCGAGAGTAAAAAGGATTACACGTCGATCCAAATTGTGGCAGAGCCTCCTAATATGATTAAAAGGTGGATTTCTCACATGATAGAATTATAATGATTAGAAGGATTTCCAAAATTTTGTGGCATGACATCCTAGTCATTAGTCGAGTGCCCAAGAAATGTGATTAGTTCACAATTGGTCCACCTGGAAGCTTTCGGATGTAAATTTGTTAAATTTTGCTTTCTGAAGCAAATTGGTAAGAAGAAAAGGTCCCTCGAATACTCTTCTCTTTTGTGGGGGAAAGTGAGTGAGTAAAATGTATAAATGCAATGAGAATACTCTTGCAAATGGTCAGGGGTTGAATTCTTAAGAGAAAATTTGAGAAATTTGTCTTCCTAAGAGACCAAGTAGAGATAACCTATTATTTTCTTCGTGTTATATTTTCTATAGTGTCAAGTTGGTTGCAAATGTATAGCCATTAATGAGCACTAATATTTCTCTGGAAGCTTTCCCCTGCTAATGAATCTAAGTAATTTTGAAATTAATTTATGTCAATCTTAGAGCAATTAGTGTATGATTAATTTCAGAATGTTTGCATTCGCTTTTACTCATTCCTATTGCAATCTTACTTTGAAATATTAATGAAAGCACACAAGATCTTGTGCCTATGATAGTTTAGTGGTATTTGTAATTTAATTTCAATAAGATCCTTCATCTTGTGATGAGATAAACAAATTTAAAATCAATTCACTGTCATTTTTTGATAAAGATTGTTTGTAAGTATTTGGGTGTACCTTAGGTGTGATTAATCGAGATTTTGGTGTTTAATTGGGCTTTCAATTTGAGCCTTCATGTTAAAGTCTCAAAGATTGTGTGAAAACTTGTTTATGTGGGCCTACATTTAAGCACATCTTCTGGTTGAAGGAATGTCTTAACTATTCTAAAGCTTTTTGTTGTGGAGTTGTCCATTGTTGTGAATTCCCTCGAATATTTGGTATAATCAACTTTATTTTGCTTCATCTCCCACCAAAATTTATTCAAAAACCATGAATCCACCCTAAAATACCCCTATTTTCCCTATGTATTAACAAAGGAACAAAATCTATTTACTAAAATATGCAGAACAATCAGGATTTCTTAATGTCTTTAGTAACCTTAGCCTTGTGTTGAAAGTATCTCCATCTTTTAAAAGTGACAACTCTTAAGAGTTAAATTATGGAGTATTGACCATATTTTTCCAAGGTTTTCTTCATAAAATTTGTGCAAAATAAGGATATCTCCATCTCCTTCATCAAACAGAGGTTACACTAAGGGTCCTCTCACCCTGGTTGAAGAGGCACAACCTAAAGTAGTGAGGATAGGTCAAATCCTCTTAAAGGTGTTATCCATCTCTCCACAAATATGAGTGACAAAGGGCTAGTTAGATCTCATCCTGCTACAAAATGACACACACTATGATCTATTTGTCTCTAAGCTCCATGTCCAATCTATGTTGCTACTCAACTTGAAAAGGAGAAAAAAATTGGATACCAACACTCATGGTGCTGTTGCGAAGGACTCTTTGAAGTATTTAAACAAAGGTGTACATGTATAAACCCCGATAATACTTATTACACATGTTTTGTGCTAATACATTTCTTAAACATCATTATCTCATTAATATTTGTAAGAATTGTTCAAATTTGTGAGTTCTGAGTGCAATATTTTCATCTTATACGCTTATTGCACTAAAGTTTGTATCATCATTGATAAATTTGGGTAATATAAGAGTAGATCTTGTAAGATTTGCATGAATCTTGATAGATCTTTCATAGTGAATTTGCACAAACTAAGGTAAAAATCCTTAGTGGCAACTTCGTGATGTTTAAATTCTTTATGAATACTAGTGTCTTAATATATATCAAGTAAGATTTGTCACTAATATCTACAAAGATGGAAGGAAGAAGATATTTCTTCACCAAGGACCCTAGTAGAAGGTTGTTTCAAGAGCTAGGAAAGTCTAATTCAGAAGGAAGAAGGGTTTGGAAGGTTGTTGAAGATCAAGCATCAAGAAAATAGATCTCCATTGGTGAAAATGATCAACTTGTGATTGAATATTGTAGTACTTCCTCAAGTTCTTTTGAATTAGGTAGTCTCTTTGTTGAACTGAATTCTCCATCTAGAGAGGGTCTTTATTTTTTATTTGAAACATTTACATCTCAATATTCCCTAGTATTTTCCAGATCTAATAACATTTTCCAAGAAACAGATCCTTTAGAGGGCTATCATTCTAAAAATCATATCCCCGTACCACACAAACTCCTCGCTCCTCATCATTCTGTTTCTCCTATAAGATCACCTCCTCGAATAATATTGCTTAGCCTCTACCTGCACCTCCATTTGTTGTTAATACTTTTGGTCCCATAATTTTTAGAGGTATGGCTAGCTATCTAAATGCTATGTCACAAGATGTAAGAAATAGATTTCCTATGTTTCATGGAAATAATGCAATCACCGGTGATCAACATTTGAATCTCTTTGTCAATATGTTGGAGGAATTCGAAATAGAGTTTGAGGATGTATACATTAAATTATTTATCCATACTCTAGAAGAAGATGTAAGGATCGGTATAAATCTCTACCAGATAATTCCATTGACTCCTAGATAGAGATGAAGAATGCTTTTAGAATGTAGTATGGTGATAAAACAGACCCTAGGTTTCTTTTATTAGATTTTGAAAATATAAAAAAGAATCCTAATGAATCAATGCATGATTTCAATACTAGATTTAACAAAACATTGAGAAGACTACCTGTTAATTTGAGGCCATGTGATGAATCATGTATGATAAATTATTTAGATGCATTTGATAAGAAAGTTGCTTACTATTTGAGGGATAAGAACCTGGAACTTTGAGGCAAGCCTTTACCATGCCTCTGTAAATTGAGAACAACATTAAAGAAGTTGGAAAACCTCCTAAGAGGGAGGGTGTTAAACTGATCAACCCTGAGAAGCCTCAATCAAGTAAGGTTGTGGATCTTGAGGAAGTTGTAAGGACTTTGGTCGAGGTTACAAAGAAATCTCTTACAAGTGGCCGAGAGAAGAGAAAGGAATTGGACAAGGTTCTTAGGGTCAGTATAGGAAACAAGGACAAGGCAGACTTGCAAATAATCTTAGAAATGATTAGAGGTCCGAAGATGACAGAGGTAAAGGACCCATGTGAGCTAGTCAACCCCAAGCTAGGGAAAATAGAGTGGCGCTTGGTCTTCTAAATGCCGAGTTGCTATTGTTGAAGAGATAATTCAAATGGATTGGTGTGACAAATGCTTCTTACCCCACCTGCCATGTGAGATAGATTATAAATTTGAAGAAGCTGATGATGATGATAACATTGATGATGATGAATGCATGGTGGACTTCTCTACAAGCTCACAATAAAGAGCAACTTCAACTAAGGTAATAAGTGTAATAATGCTACAAGATTTTGGGACTACATTCACTGTGTACCTCTTCTTCCTCCCTCTCAATATTTAGAAATAGATATGGTACAATAATTTGAATTTCCTAATAATTATTTTGAGTACCTAAGAGATCTAATGATTAAGAAGTACGATGGAGGAATCCCATTAGAAGAGGATAGAAAAATGCTAATGAATGTTGTTATGGCCCAATAAAAAGAGTATAACACAAGAAGTAAATATTTCAAAGGGGAAAGGCCTCAAGCCAAACCAAAGACCCCAGTTCTCACCAATGTCCCAAAAGAGGCTCCAAAGAAAGATGCATCTAGCAAAGGCCTTGTTGTCTCAAGTAGAACTGGTGTTCCCACCCATGCCCAAAATGTGAAAAATCTTGTGCCATCTGATGAGTTTGTCAATATTTCTCCAAATGTTGCTTTACCAAAATATATTCCCTATGACATTTCCCAAGTCTTGAGTCAGATCAAGATTTTTGTCCCAATTGTTGAACTGCTTAGGATTCCTAAGCACAAGAAAAGGGATTTTGAGTATTTGGGATTGGAGGAAGATAGGAATGCCCAAGGTAGAAATATAAATAATGTAAACACTCCTCCAACCATTGTAGACCTATAAAAGCCACCAACATTGGAGGAGATAGGTGAACCACCTAAAGTTTACTTGGGAACATATTTAGTTGAGTCTAAGTTAAATGTTTATCCATTTTTTACAACACTGATTATTAAAGATAGAGTGTTGCACAATTGTATGTTTGATTTTAGAGCATCATGTAATGTTATGCTTGTAGAAGTCATGAATGAATTGAACATTAAAGTGACAACAACTTATGGAAAGTGTACTTTGCAACGAATTCTAGAGAGGTGTCTGCATTGTAGGATGTGTAAAATGTTTGATGGTACAACTTGCAGCTTATCTAGGTAAGAAATTGAAACTTGATGTTGTTATTGTTGATTTACCTGCTAAATGGGGCATGCTATTATCAAGGAAGTGGGATGAAAGTGTTGGTGGAAGTTTTTATATGGATATATCTTTTGCCACCATTTCAATTGAAGGCATCCTTGTAAAGTTGTATGGAGAGAAGAAGATGTTGCACCTTATTGAAGATCCCAATGATGCTTCTTATGAAGTCTTGTATGCTGATGTAGATGTGGATAAGTGGGGTTTGATGATGGCAAAGAACATAAGATTGATCAATGTAAATGTCTTGAACAAGTAGGTTTACCTTGGACCTTGTTATTTGATGGAGCATGTTCCAAGTTTGGAAATGGTGCTAGTCATTGTTCTGATTTCTCCAAGCCAAGAAGAGTTTGTCTTTTCTTTCAAACTTAACTTTGAATGCACTAACAACATTGCTGAATATGAAGCATTGTTATTAGGCTTGAGAATTACATGGAAATATGGTGTAAAGGATATCATTGTCAAAGGAGATTCAAAATTGATTGTCAAGAAAATTAGAAAATTGTATGCTACTAAAAATCAGACAATGAAACAATTCAAGCATGCAGTCTGGGAATTGATTGAAATGTTTGACTCTTTTAATATTGTGCAACATGATAGAAAGTTTAATATTATTTTAGACAAGTTAACATTGCTAGGATCTAGATTTGGGAATTGTACAAAGCGGTGTCTCCATTTTGTGATTATGATGTTGAAATACTAACAAGGCCATCTATCCGATAATGTTAAAAATTGGTAAGTGTTTGATGATGATGCCCGGGTGAAATGGTTTTGAAGAACCAAGGAAATTTTTTGACCAAAATATAGATTTGGAACCAATGGTGTGTGTTATCAAGGAAAGGAAACATTATTTGGTATAGACGTCATCCAGTTGAAGACAAACATGATTCCTAGAGGTTTTGTGGCACTTGAATCAAACTTTGATAATGTTGATTGCATTATTAAAATAATTATTTTGGTTTCAAGAGATGTGGAAGATAATGACTTGGGCATAAAGGAAAACCATGTAAAATCTGGTTAGGAAGCAATCTTAGCAAGAAAGAGAAGTAGTCCTATGTTTAATTGTTGAAGAAATATCAAGACTGCCTAGCTTGGTCTTACTCTGAGTTGAAGGCGTCTAGGGAATATTTGTTCTAACATGAGATTCCTCTTGAATCTAATACCAAGCCTTTCATGTAAAAACAGAGGCCCATGAATCCACTCCTTTCTTTGAAGATGGAAGAAGAACTGAAGAAGTTGAGGGATGGAGGGATCATTCAGCCCACAAGGTACTCTTCTTGGGTTGTAAACCTAGTGCTTATCAGAAAAAATAATGGTGATATAAGGCTATGTGTAGAATTCAGGAATCTGAATAAATCATCATTGAAAGATAATTACCCTCTACCAAACATGGAGAATATGATACAATTGGTAACTGGTTCTGAATTTTTATCCACTTTGGATGGTTTCTCTAGTTATAATCAAGTTGTTTTGAAGGAGTCGAAAGAATAAAGACTACCTTTACTACTCCTTGGGGAATGTATGTCTATGTCTGGATGCCTTTTTCTCAATGAATGTTGGAGCAACTTTCCAATGAGAAATGGATGTAGCATTTGTTGGTTATATTAATGACTTCATTGTTGTTTATCAAGATAATGTAATTGTGTTTTCCAGAAAAATAAATGATCACTTGCAACACTTGGAGAGAATGTTGATAAGGTGTAAAGAGTATGACATATCATTGAATCCCAAGAAGTTCCACTTTGGAGTGCAAAAGGTGAAGTTGCTTGGTCACATTGTATCAAAGGAAGGGGTCATGATTGATCCTGAGAGAGTGGAAGCCATTAGAAAGGTTCCAATTCCAAGAAATAACAAGGGAATTCAATCCTTATTTGGAAAAATAAACTTTATCGAAGATTTGTCTCTAACTTTGTTGAAATGACAATCCCCATTACTAGCATGCTTAAGAAGGACTAAGTTATCATATGGGAAGAAGTTTCCATTCAAGATTTCAATGGGATAAAATAAGCACTAAAGCATGCCCATGTTTTGGTAGCTCCAAATTACAAAAATCCTTTTCAAGTGTTTTCTTTTTCTTCAGAAAACACCATTGCATCTGTTTTGTTGCAGAAGGATGATGAAGGGGTTGTGACACCAATTGCCTTTTTTAGTAAGGCATTGTAAGGAGTTGAGATGAAGTACACCATCATGGAGAAGCAAGCATTTGACTTGGTGAAAGCAACAAAGGTTTTCAGACCCCACATCTTGATCTCTAAAGTTGTTTCTTATGTTCCCCACACCATGGTGAAAGACATCTTATCATAGATGGAGGTCTCAAGAAAAATTACATATGGGTGAACAAGTTGCAAGAGTATGACATGGATATCCAAACTACGAAATTGGTATGAGGTTTGGGCCTAGCTAAGCTTATGGCTTAGAGAAACTTGGAAACTATTGAGGTGAATGAAGTAGAAGGAGAAAGGGTGAATGCCCTTAAAAATTTGGAAAGCTCTAAATGCTACAAGGATATAATCATTTATTTCATATATCTATGTTGCCTTGAATATTTGAGTAAAACTCAGAAAAGAGATCTTAAGTTAGCCTCTCAAAAATATGTCATTACTGATTTTGGGTTTGCTTGGAAGAACCCCAAGGGAGTGCTCTTGAGATGCATTATCAAGATGAGGCCCCAAAAATAATTGTTGATCTCCGTGGAGGAGTTTGTCAGGTGAAATTTTGCTTGAAGAGTTCCAACACATAAAATCTTGAGGGCTGGTTATTGGTGACCAACACTCTTAAAAGATACAACTCTATTGGTTAGGAAATGTGAAATTGTCGAGTGTTTTTCTAGAAGAATGAAAGCTTCAGGATCCCTTCCTTTGCATCCTATGTCAGTTGAAGCCCCATTTAAGCAATGGGGAATGGATTTCATTGGGAAATTTTTGATCCCTCTAGTGCTAGTCATAAATGGATTCTTGCAGCCACTTACTATTTCACTAAGTGGGTGGAAGAAATCACCACCAAGAAGGAAACACACCAAGTTATCATGGACTTCATGCTAAATCAAATAATATGCAGATTTGGAGTGCCAGCTAAAATTTTTGTTGATAATGCCATGAGTTTCAAAGCCAACCCTTTGGTGGCAATGTGTAGAGAGTATGGAATCAATTTGACATATGCTTATAACTACAATCCCCAAGGAAATGGACAAGCTTATCCTAGAAATAAAAACTTGTTGAAGATCATTAGAAGAACCTTGGAGTTGAATAAAAAGAAGTGGGATGAGGAACTGAAGTTTGTTGTTTAGGCTGATGGAATAACTCTCAAAAGAGCTACTGGTAAAAGCCCATTTGAGTTGGTATACGTAACTCAATATTTTCTACCCCTTCATTTGTAATTTTCTTCATTTCAGTTTGTTCAACAAATTAAAGATCAATAAGTTAGTCCATATGATGCTCGAATCAATAAGATTATTGAATTGGATGAAGAAAGAAGGGCATCCCATCAGGTGACATGTTAAGTTCACGAGAAAAGTTGAAGAAGTTATTTAACAAGAAGGTGACTCCAAGATCTTTCAAGATTGGGGATCTTTTGCTTTTATGGGATAGAAGGCATGAAGATAAGGGCAATAATGGTAAATTTGATGATTTTGGATGGGCCCTTATTTAATTGATATTGGAATTGGTGAAAATACCTTCTTCCTAAAAGACTTAGATGGGGAACAACTTGAATTTCTTGTTAATGGAAGGCATTTGAAACATTTATTTGATTGATTTCTCATAATAAAGGTATACTCCTCAGATGCAGTGTATAGTTCTTTTTTTTTAATCTATTTTGTGTTTTTGTTCGTTTTGGTCCTTGGTGACTTGGTTTTGCTAGTTTTTGGTTCATTTTCCGAAGGATGGTTATGGTTGTTCGCTTTACAAGCTTATTATTTGACTTCATTGCCCAATGGTCTATTTTTGGCACTTGGTCTACTATTTGTTCCTTTTGCACTCATAAGGAGTTCCCATCCCAGCTGGAGCTGATTTTGGTGCTCAAATTAGTCTCACCCCATTTATCATTAAAATTCTTTAGTTTGCGGGCTTTTTTGTCTTCTCTATCTCCCCGTATTGATGCATAAATTTTTTTCCTCCATTTGGTTGCCATGATCAGTCCCTTCCTTGGTTGAGGATCACTTAAAAGTATAGAATTTGTTTGTCGTTCCTTTGTCCATATGAAAGAGTTTGTAACTTGGGCATAAAACTCGGGTTTTTTCTTTTCTTCTATTTTCCATAGTCACATTTTATTATCCCTGTCATTTTTGTCCCAAATATTTGTGAAAACATGATTAGATGCGGCTCGGTGGATCATATTTGGGCCTTATAACATTTCCAAATTCTCTATCCTTGAAGAAAGATTCATTTCCGGGCTCAAATGGTGATTTTTCTGTATTTTACAGTTTGATGGGTGTATTTTTCCCAATCAAATTTACTTCTCAACATCAATGGAAATGTGGTAGTTTCTGGTTAGATGTGGCTCGATGGGGCACTTTAAAAATTCTAAGGCTCACTTTAACCCAAAACTTGTCCACGTGGAGGAATGACGCTCATTTAAAAATTCACCTTTTGGTTTGGCCTTGGTGTTGCGTCGGGGAAACATGTCAAGGTTTCCGCTGCGTTGCCTAGACTTAGAAAAAAATTCATGAGGCCGGTACAGTTTTGGCAAACCATGCACATGTGGAGGGATGGAACTCATTTGAGGATCTGCCTCGTGGGTCCCATCTTAACAATTGTGACATGGAAACATGTGGAGGCTTCCGCGGGATCCGCTTTGTACTTAAAATTTTCAAAGCAATTTTGAAAGGCCTCGGACATGTGGAGGGACCACGCCTATTTGCGGACTGGCCCCTAAGTTTTATTTTGAAGAAGCATGAGGAGGACACTTGGATGCTTCCTCTCACTCTACTCTTTCCTTGGAATTTTCAATGACCAAAGAAAAACATCTCTGACCCTAGACACATGGCGCCTTCCATTGAACCTTCAACTTTTTTAACAAAATTTTCCAGATCGAGAAACATGTTGACCCCATGCTTGTTTTGGGTCTCTACTTTTGGGGACCATCTCAAAATGGGGTCTCTACTTTTAGGGTTGGGTTGGGTAAGTAGGGAGGTGTGGGTTTGTTTAGGGTAGAGGGTAGGCCATGGGATAAATGGGTAAGTAGCGAAGTAAAAGAGGTAGGGTAATGGGAATGGGTATGGGTGAATGTAGATATGGTCGTGTTTGGATAATGTTATTATTTTGTTGGATGTAGGTGAGAGATCGACATGCGGATACGAGACAGGGTGACACCCTACTTATGATAGGTATAGGGGCTGAGGCCAATGGGACCACCACAAATAGTACCCATATCACGCTTACGGAATGCCCTAGGTGAGGTAAGATAATTTTAGGATCGGTTGATGGTGGCCAGGATAGATTTTCTATCCTATGGAGAGTCAGAGCACAACAAGATTTGAGTGAGAGGACTAGATCCTAGACTTATAGCGTGGAGAGTACAAAGGGTCATCGAGCTCGAGATAGGATCGGGGAGAGGCCAACTCTAGGTGATGTACTAGAAGGGGCCCGACTGCGACCTATGGTGGGTGGTGAGATGTTATCAGGTCGTCAGACAGGAGCTGAAGACGAGACAGGAGATATTGATATGGAAGATATCTGACAAGATGATGCTTGATGCACATACCTCCTTTTTGATATATTTTAGTCATTTTTGATATATACTAGCCTGCATGGCGAAGATAGTGAGGATGTACGAGAGTTTTGTATATTTTGATCATATATCGGCCTGTGTGCCGAAGTGAGGATGTATATGAGAGTTTTGAGAGATTGGATTATATATACCGGCCTGCATGCTGAAGATATTTGAGATTATGTATATGGAATAACATGTTTGGTAATTTTTATTTATAGAGATGATGATGATTATGGTCATTATGTGTTTGTTTTAATAATTTTTAATTATTATGCATAGATGGATTCATGATAGGTGTGTTAGGCATGATGGATTCAAGTTGTAGTTTAGGCATGGATTGAGTTCGGTCATAGGTATGATTGAGTTAAGTTGTAGACATGGATTAAGTTAGGTCATGGCCATGGTTGAGTTAATTTGTATGCATGGTTAAGTTAGGTCATAGGCATGGTTGAGTAAAGTTGTAGGCATGGATTGAGTCAGGTCAAAGGCATGCTTGAGTTAGGTTTTAAGCATGGTGGATTCTAAATTGGTTGAGGTTGTAATTCATTAATTTGTGCAATGAATGATGATATGGGTCATATTTAATATGTGTTATAATACATGCATGATATTGGTAAAGAAATGGTAGACACAATGAATGGATGTTGGATGATGATAAAGGTGGAAAAAAATTGTTTTTTGTTGGTTTTTAATTTCCAATTATTGATATAAAAATAAATCTAACAAGGGTAGATCATGATTTAGGAAAATGAAAGGTGAATTGGTTAGGGTTAGAGAGTGGTTGAGCTAACCTCCAAGGGCCCCATGCCCTCGGAGTGCTACCTACATAGTCCCGGTGAAAAGGGACCTCAAGCCGATGTAGTTCTCCCATAAGCTAGGGAAGAATGTGAGGAGGTATGAGAATGAGTTGGTAGGTTTTAGGCATGATTGAGTCTAGGTATGTTAGGTATGGGTGGATTATGGGCACATTGGTATGGGTGATGGTGATTTGATTGTGGTGAAAGAGGAAAAAGTACCCAAAGATGAGCATCAAGGATTGAGTCCTATATAAGATAATCAATACGTAATAAGGCAGGTAAAAAATAAGAGGAGGTAAGAAAGCCACCTAATTGGTAAGAATCAAAACAGGCGGGTCATACCCTAGATAGGTGGATGAATGTAAGACCCTAAAAACACCGCATGATTGATTATTCTAAAGGTGAAAAGTATTCATATGACCACTAAATGTCACGGTTCCCATGAGGTCCCTTGAGGCGGTAGGAAGCGAAAGTGTGAATCACGAGAGGGTGAAAATTGGCTAGTTTATATGTTATTTGGTAGTATCCTTGTGGCAAGAGATCCGTGGTCACAATGGGCAAGTCCATGACGAATTTGTTTTTGTTTTGACTTGTATTTGAGATAGACCGATCGATGTGGGAAGTCTATATGAGAATCATGCTATGTGCAGCGCCGTGGTACACATATTTAAGAGAAGATAAAAAGTGATGGGTACGCACATGATTCTTGTTTAATCATTAGTGAGGTGTAAGAAGTGGATAGCACTCAAGGGATAAGCATGGAAAGAGATAGAAGATGAGGTAGGACTAAAATTCAACAATAGAATGGTCGAAGATGCAAGGCATTAAGGGGCTTAGGTTCGGGTTTACCATCGAGTGAAGATAAACGATAAACACCTGATCCATAAGTATGAGTCACAATGTATGGTCCAAGCCAATTAGGAGAAAATTTTCCCCATTTACGTCTTTATGCTTTTGTTACGTGTTGATTGATGAGTGCATTGTTTGTCTCATTTATATCATTTCTTCAGACTGGAAATACTCTTTGTGATATGACTTATTGGTATATGGGGATGTTTTGTGTAGTCATATCTTAGTAGGTTGGTGCATTTTCCTTGCTATTATTTATGAAAACCATTTATCCCATGAACCTCCTACTAACTGCCTTTATGAGATCAAATGTGATGATGTGTGTAGGGAATGATGGAAGTTACTGGTGGATAAGAAGCCCGAGTTCGAAGCATGCGGTTGAAGACTGTTTCCATCGAATTGACCTATTAGCTTGGGCTTGATTCTAACAGCCCATAGGAATCTATGAGTTTTAATTGATATTTGATGGATAGTGTTTAATGTCGCTTGATATGGCGGATCTTGTAACCAACATTATCTATATGAAGACTTTGTCTTCAGAACTTGAAGTACCACTTTTTGATTATCGAAGAAGATTATCTACATACTTGTTCTAGATTTGTTTTTGATGTGTTATGAATTCATTTCGAAGTTAATGAAAGCCATGACATTTTGAGAAATAGAAGTTGTTGATCACTCTATCCCGAGGAAGAGCAAGGGCCCACTCAACCGAGGAGATACGAGGTTACTTTGAGTTCATGCATATAGTCCTTCGATTAGTTTTACTACAATTATCATTTGATGAGTTTTACATGCATCTTTGTGATTAACTATATCTGCTTTCTCCATTACCACTTTCACTTAGAGTAGATGCTTTTGTTATGCAAATCTAGTTCATGAATAGTCTTGCTTTCTGCTAAAAATTCTAGTTATTCAGTTGTGATTTAATTTGTTAAGAATAAGTGTGTGCATATTTTACTTTATAGTAGAAGATTAGTTGCTGAAATCCCTTTCATTGCAAATAGTTGAATTCCGTAGACTTGTATCTAATTTCCATAGATTTTAACTGCACTTCCATAGAATAGTCACTAAAACTAAACAACCCCCAACAGACTCAACATATAACTGGTTCTCCTAGACTCCATTGCATATTGCCTAGGACACAACCCTAGTTTAGAATGAAACTGACAAAGATTATGTCAGTTAAATGATTGGAAGAATACAACAACCCATCGTTGATTTTCTTTTAGAACAAGGTCATCAACTTGGAAGGTTCATTCATGGACACATTTTTCATAGGCATGTTTGATACGTTTTGGTAAACTTGAAGGTGGTAAAGAGTGTTAAGACGACGTTCATCTAATAACTCAAGTTATGCTACATGGTCCCGAGAAAATTTGTCATCATTAAGCATGTCATGGAGATAAATGTAGAGTGAGGGAATCGGACTTTGAGAGGCGGAATGTGTGTCGATCGTAGACCGAGAAAAAGGTGTGGCAGCAGTGGAAGTGTGAATACTAGTGCAGTATGCCCACAGGGAAAACAGAATGTGGGTACGCCAGTCCTTCCTAGTATCATTAACCACTTTCATGAGAATTTTTTTCAGGATTTTATTAGTGGATTCAGCTTGGCCATTGGTTTGTGGGTAATAAGGTGATGAGAAACTTAGCTTAATGCTGAAGGCATCATAAAGTTTTTGCAGGGTTTTATTTTTGAATTGTTTTCCGTTATCAATGATGAGGCGATGTGGAACACCAAAGTGACAAGTGATGTGATGATTGATGAAATCACATATTTTCTCATCTTTCTTGGAGATGAGAGGTATGGCTTCAACCCATTTAGTGTAGTATTTAGTAGCGAGTGATGATCCATTGATGTCATTGGGAAGAATGGGGATTGATTTCTCTTACAAGATACAAACCCCATTGAGAGAAGGGCCAAAGGTCACTTGTAACCCGTAAGGAATGACCTGGGTGTATGATGAAGGTTGGCATGTTGTTGGTATTTGACACAATGATTAACATAGTCACAAAAATCATGGTTAAGGGTTGGCGAAGAATAGCCTAGGTAAAGAATACACTTAGTAACCCCGAGACCACTAAAGTGGCCTCCACATATGCCATCATGATCTTACTTAATGGTATAAGGGATTTGAGAACTAATAAGGCACCGTAAGAGAATACCATCGAAGTCACTCTTATAGAGGAGGCCACCCATGATGATGTAATGAGAGACCTTTTTAAGAAAGGCACGTTGTCCATTACGAGTGAGGTCAGGTGGCAAGATGGAGAGACAAAGATAGTCGATTATTGTTTATACCAAACGTCACTCAAGTCCGAGATGATGGTTTTGATAGAGTAAAATTCACGAGGTAAATAATACGGTGATTAGAGTCGTTTTATGGTGACAAATATTTTAGAATCGGTGGGAAAAGAGGGTATTTGAGAGGCCAAGCAGGGCATGGTATCTACAAATTTGTTGGTTGAACGGGGGATAGTTTGAAGGTCGTAGTAGTCAAAGGTGGTCAAAATTATGTCCAATTTTTATACTTTTGAAGTGTCTCATTACAACATTGGTATATACCCTTAACTTGGTTTACGACCAATTGAGAATCACCAAAGATGTTGATGGACTTGACATCCAAGGCATAGGCAGCCTAGAGACCTAATACAAGCACCTTTGTGTATTCGATAATATTGTTTATACAATCAAAATCAAGTTTGAAAGACAAAGGAATGGGTTCACCTTCAAGAGGAATGAGAATAACACCAGCCCCGCCCCACGCTGACATTTGGAACCATCGAAGAAGAGTTTCATTTGGTAAACGAGTTTTTCTAGGGAGAGGGTAGCAATTAACTCAACTAGGAAGTCAATGTTAGAGGATTGTTCCCCAAAAATAGGTGCGTTGGCCAATTGGTCGGTGATAGCTTGGCCCTTGATAGAATTTTGATGGATAAACTCAAGGTTGAGGTCAACCAGCATAATCCAAATGTGTGGCACGCTTCTTTTAGTAAGGTTTGACTTACATGAAGTATAAGGGGTCGAGTGTTGGTCACAACATAGGTTTTGTGGTTAAGTAAGTAATGGCGGAGTTTGGTGGCAATGAAAACTAAGGATAAGCAAAGTTTTTGTGGTGGGTATATCAGGTTTCGTAGTCTAAAAGAGTACATCTTATGTAATAAATTACCTTCTCCCCGTGTTTTTCATCATGATGAGTGAGCATGGCCTAAAGAAGTGATCGGTAGCTAAGATGTATAGGTAGAAGGGATTATCGTCTTTAGGTGGAATGAGTACGGATGGTTGGAGAAGGTATTGTTTCAAGACCTCAAAATCTTTGTGGTAGCCATCATACCATTTAAAGGAGACATCCTTCTTGAGAAGGTGATGAAATGGTTGACACCGATCGAGATAATTGTGAAATGAAATGATGAATAGACTGTAACTTACCTTGTAGGCTATGGAGCTGCCTAATGTTGGTGGGTGGAGGCATTTCCGAATTTCCTTGACATTAGCAATCAACTTCATATACCATGTAGGAAATGATAAATCCCAGGAGCTTTCCTGAGAGAACCGTGAAGACACACTTCTTGGGCTAGAGGTGAACGTAATATTTAATGAGGTGCTCAAAGAGGTGTTTGTATTTGGTGAGGAGGTCATCCATGTAATCTTCCAATATACGATGCATGATGTCATGGAAGATGTAAGTCATAGCCCATTGATATGTGGTACAAGCATTTTTAAGGCCAAAAGGCATGAATCACTAGCAGAAGGTCCCCCAAGGAGTGATGAATGTAGTTTTATGTTGATCCTCTAGGGCAAGTAAGATTTGGTTATAACTCAAGAAACCATCCATGAGTGATAGCATCTTGTGACCAGTGGTAAGGTCAACTAGTTGGTCAATACCAGGTACGGAAAAGTCATCTTTTGGGCAAGATAGATTGAGGTCATGGAAATCTATGAAAATGCAGAGTCCCCTATCACCTTAGTGACAAGGAAAATATTAGAAATCCAATGAGGATAATCAATGGGTAAGATGAAGGAAACCAAAAGGAGGCACTGAAGTTCTTCTTTGACCAGAAGAGCAATGCGAGGGTGCATTTTCCTCAACTTTTTGTTTATGGGTTTGGCATTACGAATGGTTATGATATTATGGACCACTATGGTGGGGTCAATACAGCACATGTCTATGTAAGACCAAGCAAAAGCATGGTTATGGTTTTTGAGAAAAGAAGTGATGGCTTCCTATTCAGCAACATCTAAAGATTGACCGATCTTTAGAATGTGTTGGTCGTCTTGAGTATGAATGTTGATTTCAATAGGTGATTCGTTCAACATGGTTTGCATCTCAGATGGTAACAACCGATGAATATATGATTCTTCCACACCAAGGTAGGTGAGTATAGATTTATCATCCCGACACGGAATGACATTAATTGAAGGTGTATCATCATCGGTCATTTTAGGGTACATGAAGGGAAGAGAAGAGGGAGCCTCACCCTCATGTTGATAAGTCAGAGGCCCCAAAGAAATGGTGTTTATGATAAAAAAATTTAGGTGGATTGGATTTTGTATCCATTGACTCTGTCTGTGAAGGGTGGTGGTGGTGAAGAAGGTGGAGCGGGTGAAGAAGGTGGAGTAGGGCTAATGTCCTCAATGAGTTTAATGCCGGCCTTCTTGCTAGGTGGTTCAACAAAGTTGATACCACTACACCATTATGTTTGTGGGTAGTACATGGAATAACAAAGTATGGAAACCTTTCTCATAAAAGCCAAAACCAAAACCCTTCCATACACATCGATGCAGGAAGGTGTGGGAAAAACGGCGATTGGTGAGTGATTGGAGGTCAACGAAAAATGGGCTGGTTTGTGATGGTGGTTCAGGTGTGTAAGTGGTAGTATCAAATCCCCATAGATGAGACTTGTAAAAATGTGGGGAGGACCATAAAGGAGGTGCTCTCCTATATGGTGATCATAGAGGGTGTTGGTGAAGACTTCCGTACTCTTGTGGAGTAAGGAATGTGTTGAAACTATATAGGTGATACTCCCTCGAGTGAGGCTTTGAAAAATGCCTTCCAAGGGATTGGTTTTTGTATGTGGGTAGTTGGAATGGACGATGTATCGAGAGATCTGATCAAAAGTGGAGCTAACGCATTGGGAGGTCGATGGTTTGGCCATGGAGGTTGTGGCGATGGTAGGAATGGAGGAGGTATGACCGGTTGAGGTAGCGGTTGCATTGGTCGGTGGAGGTGTAGGTGAAGAGGTGGGCTATGGAGGTAGGTGCTTTAATGGGCATAAGCATGCCCTTGGGTCAGATAATGCATGTTGTAAGTTTTGAAAGGTGATGGGTTAGACAAAATGCTATAGGTGTTTCCTAGATGCTCAAATTGTACACAACGATGCAAATTGGAAGAAACATAATCCATACCACAAATCCAAGGTCTACCAAGCAACAGGTTATATTTAAATTCCCCTCAAAGACGTAAAATAACTCTAGAATAGTATGGGGGCCCACGTGAACATGGAGGATGACGGTGCCAAGTGTAGAGGTGATAGTGTCATTAAATGAATGCAACATGACAGGATGTTTATGCATGCAATTGTTAGGTATGCACATTTGAGCGAATGCATGGGAGGAGATGATATTAATACTAGTGCCCCATCGATCATAACACATCGTAAACGTATATCATCAACGTGGACGAGAGATGAAGAGAGCTAGATCGGGGTCATTGGTTTAGTTCCATGTGATCTCTTCATCTAAGAAGCTAAGGGAGGCTACTTGGTGAGTAGGTGAAGGTGTAGATGAAGGTGGTAATTTGGTGAGAGAGGCTACATGATGGGGTGTAATAATGGATGCCATGGATGTAGGGTCATTGGGTAAAACTTCAATAGACTGAAGAACCTCCATAAGAGCTTGACGATGGGATTTTGAGGTTTGGATGATGTCATATAGGGACATTTTGAGGGGGGGTTGTTGTAATTGTTTTAGCATGGTGCAATGTTTAACCCCATTGTAAATAGGATATGTGGGGCCGCAAAATAGTGATTTTAGGTGTGGGTGCAGATGGTATGTTGGGTATAGGATTGGTTGGTGGGTCGGTTGTCTTTTCCTTGCCTTTGTCCTTCTCAGCACGGGTAGTAACGTGGATCATATTGATCTGTGGTGGGGAGGTAGGTGAGGTAGGGGAGCCATGAAAGGTATAAGCGACATGAAGGGCGGATGCCAAAAGGTGGGAAAGAACCTTGTGAGATGAGTTGAGCACACCGATATTTGGGTGGAGGTTTGGTGAGTTCTCGATGTGAACCATGTTAATTTCAAATCTTGGGGGTGGCTCTAAGAGTTGTGGAGGTGGAGGTCTTGGTCATTGAGTAGGAAATGAGGGAAGAACTGTGGGAATGGGTGTTGGTGAAATGGGGTCCTCATCGAGAAGGTCATCATTGTCAAAGTTTTCTTCAGGAGGACACAACTAAATGAGAATGGTTTTCAAAGCTTTGTAGTTCTCCACATCGTGCCCTGACACATGATGGTAGGCACAATTTTTGGTGTTGTCAAACCCTTTTGGTTTGGGTTTGAGAGGTTCATAAGGTCTGAGTGGTGGTAATGTGATGACAGAAGTCTCAAGGAGGTTGGTTAATATTTTGGCATAGGATCCCACTAGTGGATCACAATGGGAAGTGAAAGTGGGTTTGGGTGTAAGTGTGGCTGACTATAGAGGAGGGGCATTTTCATGAGGGGGAGTAGGTCGAGCCATGTTTTTAGGTGCTGGTGTGATCTTGGCTATTGGTCATGTTTTCTTGGGTGGGGTTATAGTAGATGAACTGGAAAGAGAATGTTTGGTTGGTTTGACTACCCTATTGGGGGTATCGGATTCTTGTCTTTAGGTTGCACCTTCTTAGGTAAAGGTTATATGGGCACATAAGATCTAGAGGGAAAAGCAAAAGGTGGAAGAGGGAGAGTTACCTACGGTTATAACGAGGTGCTTTGAAGGTAGATGGTGTAGGTCATGTAGGAGGTGTGAGGGAAAGAGACCGAATTGTCATGGGTAGTGAAGGAGTGATCGATGGTATTGAAGGTATGGGCGGTAAGGATGTTGCAGTGTGGATGGAAGTCATTTCGGGCACTTGGGTATGTTAGAGTCTCGCAAGGGAGGAATGGGTTGGCCATAAGAACTGTAAACAACATGCACATCGTGAATGAAATCAAGAAAGAGAGTTGTTGCATTAGAAAGGGTGATTAAGGGTGGATATGACATAGAAGGATGGGTAATCTAAATTTTTCCAATTTCGTTAAGATTATTGTCAAAAATTGTGTAAGGAATATGCCCAAAATCAACAAATGTGCAAGTACACTATGCAAAGCATGCCAACATGGAAAACAAACAAATATCAAGTTAAAACCAAAGGAATACTCTACCTTAGGACCTATAGAGTTCACACATATTAATCTATGTGTACCTACCAAGTGTAGACACAAAACCTATGCATTTGGGTACATTTATCGGTCCTAAAGCATACTAATGTATACGTGATTTGTAAGCATGAAAAACAGCGGTTGAAAAATCCTTTTGGCCTTTTTTCTTTATCCCTTGCATTCTTATTAGTATTACACATCTTACATGATTACCGTACTTGACTGATTTATCTTTTATATCCCCATACACTAGCGCACATTTAAGATAAAAACACTCAGCACTCCTATCCTTGGGTTCTCTTTACCTTCTTTTTCCTTTCTTACTCTTTTGGGTCCCTTTTAATTCTTAGTCACCTTCTAGAACTTTGGGTCAGCCTTTCAGTTTTTAATTTAAAAATTCAAACAAGGGAATCATATATACACTTATTTATTTCTCTCAAATAAGGTACCAAGCACTAAGCATTATTTATTTTCACCTAAGCTTGCATCAAGGCACAAGAACTTTAAAAGAATTCATTTAGCACACGTATACAACAGAAAAGGGTTGCATCACTCTGCTACACAACATAGGATGGGAAATTCATTTTATTCCATCTCACATACTTTCCTACTTAGAACAATCTAGATCTATCCTTCAATTGTAGTGCAACTTGCACAATGGAAACCTAGGGAATTATTACACACACATATCTACATGGATTATAAGATGTAGTGAAATGCTCGGTCATAATATCACTCCTTAGGTGAATGTTGTGGTCACTCTGAATCCCCATTCGCATGTTCTTTATTAGGTTTGACGTGGTTTGTGGACATGTGCAGCTAGTCATCTAGTTTGCATGTTACAGTACTACCCACAATATAGGATCAAAAGAAGAGTGAAAAAAGATGATCAACAAAAAAATTCTATAACCCAAAAAGACCAAAACCTAAGCATCTTCGTGAACACTAACACCCGATCATTCACTGGAATCTAGGAACTCATCTCCTCTTGTTGGTGCTTATGTCATGTGTAATTTCGAGTTCCAAAAGCCTCAATGCGAGTCTTGAAAACATTATTTCTTTCCCTGTTCTAGCAGTTTCTTAGTCCAAATCACTTACATATTATAAATAATCTACTAAGTCTCTCTCTCTCTCTCTCTCTCTCTCTCTCTCTTAGGGTTTCACATTATTACATTTTTATTGCTTGTGTCTTACTATATTTTATCATGGAAATATCATTAGTTATAGTAGTCACTCTATAATAATATTTAATTCAAGTTAAATTAAATCATTTATTGAACCCTACTCATGATCTCGACACTTGGATCCTTAGTTTTCATATTCTATCATATTTGTCTTTCCCTAGTTACATCATCGTTCTTAATCCCATTAAATTTTTATCATGCCTCGATCAACATAGGTATTTCAAGGGTTTCATCCTTTTTATTATCTTTTTAGGGCTCTTATTTCACATATTACCTTTTATTTCATGACCACTAAGGTTCCTAAAGTATCCTTATATCAATTTCTTGAAATGTAATCACCTTACAAATATTCTCTCTAAAAATCCTTCGAAATTATGTACATGTTGATGTATAATCACAACACCCATGAATGTTTGCAAATCGATGGGTTGAGACTATTAGTGTGATTATATAACATGGAGATTTTCCCAAAGTGTGGGACTTTACATTCGGGAAAGCTCTATGTTATGCAATCACACTGAGAGTCTCAACCCATCGATTCGTGCATACATTCAAGGGTGTTGTGGTTACACATCAATAGTTTTCACATGCTTGATTGGACCAGGAGGTCATACCGCAAGCTTTGAAGTAATTTTCAAGAAATTCAGACATAAATATTGTAAGTTCTCCAATTTTGAACTTTTCATCTCCCAGTGCTACACTTCAAACTCAATTTTTAGGGGTTTAACTTGCTCAAAACAAGCCCAAATTTCACCAATTGATAGATCGGGGATAATCTTCAAAGGGTATTTTTAGTTTTTGAAATTTTTGAATTTTTTGAATTTTAGGTTTCAGGATTTCAAGATTTCAGACATCTCAGATTTCAAAATTTTGGGTTTCAAGATTTCAAGATTCTCCAAATTTTTGGTTTTGGGAGTTCGGACATTTGAAAGACTTGCATTTTCTAGTTGTCGGGACTGTCATTCCAAATCAAATTTCAACCTCCAGAATCTCAAATACACAGGTCCTTCAAGTTTTTAATTTTTATTTTGTCAAGTTTGGTGTGTAACTTGTCAAAATCTAGCCTTTAGAGGCTCATTTCCCAACACATCTGGTGACTCCAAAGGCATAGAATTAAGCGGTGTAGTAAACATAGGTTTCCTAAGTACATGAGAAGAATCCAATCTAGGTCGGATAATCAAGAAGGGGGACTATTTTTCTACTTGATATTGTCACCAGGAAGAGGAAGGAGAGGAAGAAGACCACAAAGATCACCATCTCCACCTAACAAAACCTTGTCTATAACTCTACCTAGTAGACCTTTTCTTCAATCACCAAGAGTTCTCTAACCAATCGGGATGGTGCAATCCAATCCGTATGTCAACTTCATGAGAAGTGGCCCACTTGCCCTAAATTCTCAAAATCAGGTCATGATGGTTGTACTAAATAATATTCCCTATTTCATAGGGGAAAATCATACTACTCCTATTGACCACATCTAGGACATCGCCAATGTCTATGCAATTCATGAAATCAATGAAATGGATATTGCGGTCAAGTTGTTAGCTTCATATTTTAAGGGTAAAGATTTGCAATGGTTTAGAATCAAAAGTGGTCTCTCAAGAATTGGGATCATTTATGCACAGAACTCCATAGTAAATTTGGGGAAAAAGGAGATAATATGTCTTTATTGGAACAATTGACAATAATCAAGAGGGATCCTAATGAATAGTTAATCGATTTAAACTTCAAGTTCCAGAGGACATGGGATAGAATTTTGCTTGATGTGAGACCAACGAGTTAAAGGTGCATTCCTCTACTTCTTGAAGGCTATAAATTCAAATATATCCATGATGATCCAATCAATGGGAGGTATAACTTTACCTGCATCCTATAACATTTCCATTAAAGCTAAAAACTGCTTGATTCAAGTTGGTAAGATATCACCAAGGGCACCAATGTCTTTCTATCTAGACGCGGGAGATCCTACATGACTAGTCAAACACTAGAATTGAATCCCATTCCAACCCCTAGAAATCAAAGAAATAGTGAAGCTTCTACTTCTTCAAGCACTTCAAAAGAGTTGCAAGAGGTTATGAAACAACTATAGAACTTAGGAAATGAGCTAGTGACTATCAAGAGACAAAGAAGCTCGAGTTCTATACCATATCAACCTCTAGCTCAATATCAAGCTAGGCCCACATAAACCACCAAATCAGGCTGCGAATCAAAATTTGAACCAGGGACAACCTCAATCGGCTAGGAAATTCTTGCCATATGATCCGAACACAACTTCAACATCGAGAGCCTTGGTTCTAATTAAAAAAACATGGCACAGGAGTACAACTGGTGTTAGCCCCGCAATCTTCCTCATAATCAATCAATGTGATTCAATGACACCCTAAATTAGGCCCTAATGGTATATACCATTGGTGTGTCCTAAGAACCAAGTTAAGAAGGAAATCAGTAGTAATAAACACAACAAGAGGTACCTCCAATGGAAGCCACTTTGGTCAACCGGCATACGAAGACTTCACGTGGAGTTAATCAACCTCCTTTTTAAGGTATAGCTGCAAATATATGATCAAAGAAGAGGAAAATTGAGGAGGGAAAACTGTCTAATGCAGTTTTTTCTCAGCCCACTCCTACAAAACAAGGAGTTAGTAAACCTAATGTAGCCCTCAATGTGCAAAATCAACCTAAGGCACCCGTTGCACCAACACATGTTCATGTTCAAGCTCTAGAAAAGGTTGTACCGAGTAAGGGGCAAAAAAGGATAATTCATCCCCTTTCAACATCATCGATCAGATGAAGAAAACACATGTGAACATTTCCATGTGGGAGTCACTTGCAATCCTAGGACAATGGCATTTATTGCAAGCTACATTGTCCAATTGTCTGTCTCAATTGGATCAAACCAAGGACATGAGAAAGTTATCACTAATGCGGTCTGCAGGGTGGTGGTCAACCAAGAAAAATTTGAAGCCTCCACCATTCTATGTTTCATTGATTGTTGGGAACCACTTGGTACATAACTGCATGATCGATTCAGGTGCAAGTAGCTCAGTGATGCCTAAATAAATAGCAGATCAATTGGGTCTAAAGTATGAGCCAGTGCTAAAAGGAGTAGTGCAACTAGATGGGAAAATAGTAGGAATGGTTGGGATCATCAAATGGTTAAGCCTTACGTTGCATGCATGTCCAAACATCACAATTTTAAAATATGTGTCTATAATTGACCTTCCACCACTCTTTTCGTTATGCCTATCAAGAGACTTCACCACAAAAATTGGTGGATATCTATCTGTGGATTGGTCACAAATTCTTGTTAGGACAAGGTATGGAACCAAAACAACAATCGGGTTAGCGCTAATTACCAATTTCTATATCGAGCCTCATGTGCCAAGTCTTATCAATGCAATTTTCTCGGCATTCAATCAGTAAGAGTGTTCAACTGATCTAGAAATAAGTACTAAGGTGGAATGTATTCCAGATTTAACTCTAGATGAATGGGAAAAAAAGAGGCATGCATTCGACCCATTTAAGGAAATGGAAGAATCTGAATTGGGTGTATATTGTGTACATAAAGAAAATTCACCCATTCCTAACATCACCAAGCTAGAAAATAAGGATGACAATGAAGTTTGGAAAATATTTTTCAATGGTTCAAGAAAAAACAAGGTGTTGGAGGTGGTGCAATGTTGGTTTCACCATAGAACATCAAGTATTATTCAACTTTCATATTTCAGTTTGCATGTTCAAACAACACAACTGAATATGAAGCCTTGATTCATGGACTTCATTGGGCTAGGAAAAGAGGCATAAAGAATTTGTAGGTATTTGGGGATAGCAAGCTAATCGTCAACCAAGTTAGAGGACAACATGCTGCAAAGAATGACCTACTCAAGAGCTATAAAAATAGGGTATGGGACCTCATTGATGACTTTGAAGCATTCAACATCGATTCCATACCCAAGAATAAAAATGAAGCTGCGGATAGGCTCGTAGAAGTTGGAGCAACTTTTGATGTGGTGGATAGCATCAAAAGAGACAAAACACAGCCACATATCCATGTGATTCTAATGCCGACAATTACATATGACAATAACACAAGTTGGAAGGTGTTTGAGAACGATCAACAGATCATTAATTTCTTATAAGAAGAGGCTGAATTCTCAACTAGGAATCAAGACAAATTAGAGCAGGAATACTGAGGGATCAATTAGTGTAGTTGCGGACAAACAAGCTTCCCGAGGTTTAGTAACATTGGAGTCTATCTTAAATCATAATGACTAGTTTCGTAAAAATAAGGCTAATATACAAGTCAAAGGGAAGATTCGAACCTTTTTTGGTTGCGAGGAAAAGACACTCCAAATCGGAAAAGTGGACACCAAGAAAGAGATATATAAGTTCACACAACTTTTGCAAGAGTTTCCATATGTTTTCTCTTGAAGCTATGAAGACTTGAGAGGATTCAACCCAAAGTTGGTACAACATATAATTGAACTGGATCCGATGCTAAGCCCATCGGAAAAGCAAATATCGTGCAACCCTCACATTGAGCCTCTAATGAAGAAAGAGCTAAACAAGATAATAGAGGAAAATATTATATTTCCAATCAAGCATTCAAGCTAGGTTTCCAACTTGGTTTCAGTTAGGAAGAAGAACAGAGAAATCAGGTTGTGTGTGGATTTTCGGGACCTAAACAGGGCATCTCTTAAAGACCACTATCCACTTCCTTCAATGGAACAAATCTTACATGTAGTAGCCGGATCGAAATATTTTTCTTCTATTATCGGTTCAAAATGGTTTTCACCACTAAGTGGGGCACCTATGCCTACAGGAAAATGTCGTTTGGATTGTCTAATGCTGGATCCACCTTCCAAAGGGAAATGGACATGGCATTCAAGGGGTTGATCAATAAAATAGTACTGATATATCTTGACGATATTATTGTGTTCTCCAAAACTCAATCGATCACCTCTTTCATCTAAGACATGAATGTAAGATGTAGGAGATTTGGGGTATTTTTGAATCCCCAAAAATGTATATTCCTCTCTCATGAAGGAAAGCTCATAGGCTATATTGTGTCAAGAGAAGGATTGACAATTGACCCGAAAGAGTTGAATCAATTTGAGCATTTCCCTTTCCAATTCATAAGAAGCTTCTTCAAAGCTTCTTAGGAAGGATCAATTTTGTTCATAGATTTGTACCAAAATTTGTCGCTCTTGTAAAACTAATAATGTTGATGTTAAAGAAGAACATGGCCTTTAGGTGGATAGCTGAAGGTAAAGAAATTTTTGAGGCTATCAAAGAGGCCATATCACAAGCTCCAACTCTCGTGAATCTAGACTTCTCTAACGACTTCATGCTCTATGCCTTTGGTGGTGGGGACACAATTTCTGTAATCCTAGTCCAATAAATGAAAGAGGGTTCCAAACAGTTGGTTTCCATATTCACTTAAATTATGGAGGACTATGAAGTGAGGTACTCCTTCATCGAGAAACATGTCCTTACGGTGATCAAGAGCTTAAATAAATTTTAGCACCTAGTATTAAATAACAAAATTCAATTGTTGGCCTCTCAAGCGGGAGTCAAGGACTTCCTTTTGAACAAGGATCTGAATGAGAAATGTGTAGGATGGATCACTCATGTCATGGAATATGACATTGAAGTTAAGGTCAATAATATGGTCATGTGAAAGCGATTATGTGAACAGCTAGCCTCGAGTCAACAAGTTAAAATAGGTGATGAAAATGAAGTTTTTTTGGTACTACAAGAAGGTTAAGATCGGACAAATGATGATGTGCCCACTCCTTGTTTGACTCGGAATATGATGCACTTCCTACAAACATGCCTATTCCTTCCGAAATGAGCAAAGAAAAGAGGAGATACTTGATTACAAGACATTCCTTATGTGCTTGTTGATTGTGTTTTGTTCAAGAAACACATCAATGGTGTTCTACTAAGATGCATTGGAACGTGTCAAATCGAGAAGGTGTTGCAAGAGTTTCACAATGGAAAAGAAGGAGGTCATTTTCCCCACGAGTAACATCTCTCAAGATAATGAAGGCGTGTTATTATTGGCCCACGATGTTTAGTGACTCTACTACACATGGATCAACAAGTGTAAGAAATGTGTGTTCTTCACGGAAAAGAAATATTAATAGCGCTCCCACTGCACCCAATTTCAGTTGACCATACATTCATGTAATGGGGATTGGACTTCATTGGGGTCATCAATCCAAACTCAAACCAAGGCCAAAAGTAGATTGTCACAACAACATATTATTTCACCAAGTGGACGAAAAGAGCTTGAAAGAAGAAAATGAGTCTAGCATACTAGACTTTTATGAAGGGATAGTGACTAGGTTCGGAGTACCAGCCACTATCATATCAAAAATTCATTGGCATTCCTAGGTTCCAAGATCACATAATGGAATGTTAGGACTGGAATCTACTTGAGCACCTCTTTGAATTATTACCCACAGGGTAATGGGCAAGCAAATTCCACGAACAAGAATTTGCTAAGAATCATCAGAAGGACTCTAGATGAAAACCAAAGGACATGGCATACAAAGCTCAATTCAACATTATGGGTTGATAAGAAAACACCAAAGAGGTCAACATGGAATTCTCCCAACAAATTTGGTCTATGGAAAAGAGGTAGTGTTGCCTATATCATTGGAGCTACCCACATTGGAGTTCATGAGGTAGTTGGAATATTTTGAGTTCAAACCAATGGAGACTAGGTATGTATAGTTCATGGAATTGGAAGAGATCGAGAGAACATGTAGTTTAAACAATGGAGAAAGATCAATCCTTAGTCAAAATATGGTTTGATAAGAAAGTAAGAGCAAGGAACTTTCAGGAAGGCGACCTAGTCTGAAGTGGGATGAAGATCGGACAAAAAGACCAAGAGGCATTCTAAATTTGATGCCATTTGGAGTGGCCCCTACATGGTCACGGGATGTAAAAGTAGCAATGCCTTCCAATTATCTACATTGGATGGAGAGGAGCTTCTGATTCTGGTTAACAGAATCTATCTTAAACATTGCTACTAAAAGGAAAAGTTTCACCCTTGTAAATATTATCCTAGGATTTCAATTCCTCTAAGTGTGTATGCACATTGTCTTGTTTTAGTTTAGGTTTCAATTTCAATAAGTGATTCAAAGACAATTTTTATTGCTCCCAGTTTTATCATTGTGTAGTTCAATTTTCCTTAAGGAGAATTTTGTAACAATCCATTTTAGGGATAGGTGAAAACTCCAGGTGAAGACAATTATCTACTCTCACAAACCTCATTATCAATATTTTCTTATGGAAATTGAGAGTACAAGCAGCGGGAAGGTTCAAGATCAACATGTTGAAAGTAGTTCGGTTCAAGTTTTAAGTACATGATAAGTATCAGGCTATCATTCATGACTCCATTCCCAATGTATACTTCAAGAAAAATGATCTTTCCACCTATGAAGTAGGTGATCCCATGAAGTCACCAAATTGTTATCCAATTTTTCCCCTTGAAGAAAATTTGATCAAACAAGAACTTGCACGTAACAAAAATGGAGGGTTTGATTTAGTCATGGAGGCTTGCATTTTGGATTTGGGTGAATAATTTAAAATGGACCTAGCAAATTGTAGAGAATTTCCAGAGAAAATGAGGAAAATTTTCCAAAACCTGAAACTCTGAAAGTATGAAATTTTGGACTTTCAGGTTTCAGGATTTCAAAGATCTTGGAGCGCGAAGTTGGAAAAATGAGGAAAAAGTTTTGAAACCTAAAACTCCACAAGTTTTAAATTTCATACTTTCCGGTTTCGAAGATTCAGATTCAGGGTTTCGAAGTCTTCGGTGACAAAATCGGAAAAGTGACCAAAATGTCTGAAATCCCAAAATTTGAATCCCAAAAGGGTTCGATTTCGGAAGTCAATGAAGGTCTTGGGGTTAATACGGCCATAATTTTGGGTTTCGAGTTCTGGTTTTGGGTTTCGAGTTTTAGAACTCTCTCGACTTGATTTGGGTGATGAACAGTGAAAAAGTTTCAAAAAGGAAAAATGTCTGAAAGTCTAAAAGTCTGAAATTTCAGACTTTCGAGTTTCGGAGTTTGAACTTTAGGTTTCAAAATTTCTGAACTCTCAAGAAAATTTAGCAGATGAACAATAGCTTGAATTCCAAAACCAAAATATCTAAAATTCCAAATTTTGGGATTTCGGAGGTTGCATGCATTTCAGACTCTGATAAAGGAAGATTACCAACCCGCCATTTTTGCAAAATGACACTTTGACCTTCAGATGGCCATAACTTTTGACTGGGAGATCGAATTTTCACAAGAAAGGAATTTTTGGAAATCTTAAAGTCTTCTTTACATAACTATGATTAGATATATAAAAATTAGTAGGAAGAATTTATTCAAAATGAATAAATACAGTTCGCCATTTTTAGTGTGTCGAGCTTCTCACCTAGAAAAATAATGAAGGTTATGGCTTCCTTTCTTTCCCAACAAGGAAGAGTATATGGAGGAATGGGTTTTTTCATGGAACCCATCATTTTTAAAGTGAATTCAATGCATTTTTGGGTTGTTGAAGCAAGAATTTGAATTCTTCTCTCCCCTTTCTCTCATATTCTTCCTATATATTGTAAGGAGGGGCATTTTTCTAAAGGTTGGATAATTTTTCTTTGCACCCTCCCTTCTTCTCTTGTTTGTAAGTGATCTTGTGGAGTTCAAACCTCCCATTCAAATTGTAATGCAATTTTTGCCCTCATCCATTGTAATGCACTATATTGAATCTTTGGAGAAATAAGATAAGTCTGTGGATGATTTCAACCCTCTCTTGTGTTCATTGCATTCTCCTGATCTCTCATTGCAATTTTGGTTAACTGTGCAAGGTGGTTACATTACATGTTTTATGGTTTGTGTTTAATGTCAAAGTAGGTATTCAGCATTCCTTTTATGCATTCTTGCATCTTCTTAACCTTGTCTCCTTGGAAAGTTAGAGTATATTTTAGGATAGATCCTCTACAATATGAATGTGTGCATCTAAACAGAGGAATAAGAACTGGCCTTCATCTGGAGAGCTTTCCCAATTGCAAAGTCCCACACTTTTGGAAAATCTCCATGTTATGCAATCACATTGAGATTCTCAACCCATCGAGTTAGAGACATTTAGGGGTGTTGTGATTATGCATCAATAGTACCTCCCATGTCATACAACACCTTCGAAGTAAGTTCCATTTTTATCATCTCTCCAAACCCCTATCACTCCCGATACCACAATCAATCAATCCATCTTTGAGTCAATTCAAGTTGTACACTTTTTATTTCAAGATAAATTTCAAGCTTTGGAAACCATTATTACGTCTCTCACATCTGAAATCCAACATCTCAAGGCTTCTTCTCAATCTCATGCTCTACACCTTATCCTGACCCCACGTCCATTACATGTGCTGATATAAGTGAGGTCAAGGTATTACCAAAACAACCACCTCTCCGCTTTGATCGAAATGCTAGATAGCGTGATATATTGTTTGTGTTAATCAATAATCACTTAAATACTTTCTTACCTAATCATTGATTTAACAAAAATAAATTATGGGAGGTCTACTTAGGTTAAATTTTTAGATATTATACAACAAGAAAATATGATAGTAAAGTATAGTCATGACTCAAGCAATAAGCAATGAAATTAAAATTTTAATGCCCACAAAATTTGCACACAAAACCATATATATGTATGTATGTATGTATGTATGTATGTATGTATGTTATATATATATATATATATATATATATATATATATATATATATATATATATATATATATATATATGTATGTATATATATACGTATATGTATGTATGTATGTATATGTGTATATATATATATATGTATATATATGTATGTATGTATATATATATATATATAGATATATGTATGTATGTATGTATATATATATATATATATATATATATATATATATACATACATACATTTATATACATATATATATATATATATATATACATATATACATATATATATATACATATATATGTATATATATATACATATATATATACATATAGATATATACATATAGATATATATATATACATATATATATATATATACATATATATATATACATATATATATATATATACATATATATATATATATACATATATATATATATATACATATATATGTATATATATACATACGTATATATATATATATATGTGTGTGTGTGTGTATATGTATGTACATATATATGTATATACATACATATATATATACATACATACATATATATACATATATACATACATATATACATATATGTATATATATATATATGTATATATATATATATATGTATATATATATATATATGTATGTATATATATATATATATGTATATAAATATATATTGTTAAAGGAAACGAAAGCGACGATAAGATTAACCTTTGGTTTCAAACGGTTGTCACAAAATTACTTAAATAATAATATTAAATAAAAGAATTGATTAAATCTATGGTTAGGTTTAAAATATTTCATTCAAATAATCCTAAATTAATTTAATACAGTGGTTCCTAAAGTCATGCATTAATTTAAAATTAAAGTTCAAGTCTAAAATAACCCTTCCATTTACACAAGGCTATTAATTTAATTTTCCAATATAAAAGGGGTCTAAACTATTAAGGAAGAGAGTTTATTTAAATTTCCCTAGGTCATGGCCTAATTAACTTTGAAATTTGCAAAGAAATAAATAATAATAAAATAATACTAAATTTTAATTTACTTTCAAACCACACAAGTGGCCCCATTCAAAACAAGACCCATGTGATCAAATGATCATCTCACCAACCCCCACCTAACATTTGTAGGAGACAATTTGGGCCATTGGATGAAACCAATATTGACCATTGGATGGGAAACTTTCAAACCAACCCTAAAATCTCTAAGGAAGACTTTTATTCATCTCTTTCACTCATTTATTCATTTTTGGTTTTGTAGGTTAAGGGAAGATGGAGGAGGAAACCATGGGAGAGGATGATGAAGCTTGGGGATGGAGATATACATCTTATTTCATTTTGAATTATTTTACTTGTGATTCTCTTCTACCCTATTCTAGGGTTTGAGATAAGGAAAATTCATTTTATTGTTATGCAGTCGATTTAACCCAAAATACCCATTTGGGTATTTTTCATTTGCCCAAAAATTTATATTTTTGTTACTGGTATTTCTTTCCTTTTATTTTGTAAATATATATACACAAATACAACTCCTTTATAAATATAAGTATATTTATACATATACGCATATATACACTTGTGTGTGTATATATGTATATATATATATCGGATTTCTTATAATTTAATATACCCAAAATATAAATTAATAAAGATCATAGATATATGTATTCTTTAATCAACATTAATATTATATATATATATATATATATATATATATATATATATATATAAATGTTGATTAAAGAATACATGGATGTGGTTACAAAATTTCCTGCATACTTTGTTTTAAATTCTCCTCGGCCGCGGCAAGGAAGGGTTTGTGTTTTATTTTAAAAATATATGAATTGGTGGGGCCTCGCCCCTACCCACATAGTATTATAAACAACGGTTTTGGGGGAGGGGTCACCGATCCCACCCCCATCCCATTTACACATGGGGTGGGGGTGCGGTCACGACCCCTCCCACCCCTCTACCCACTTACTAAACAATGCAAATTTGACTGCTTCAAATTTTCTAATTAATTTTTTTAAGTTTTAATTAATAAAAAAACTTTAATAATTACAATGTTATGTATTATTAATAATAATATTTATTATTACTACCACTAATAATAAATAATAATATGTGTGTGTGTGTGTATTTATTATTTTTAATATTATAAATCCATCATTATTATTAATTTTTATAATATTAAGATATTACTAATATTAATAGATTAATAATATTAAGATAATCTAACTTATTTTTAAAAAATTGATAAGAAAACTACATTTAACTCATTATTTATAAGGTAAAATATTAAAAAAAAGAAGCATTCATATGTAATTTGCACAACATAGTTATATAAATAAGTAGGAAGGCCTAAATAGTTTTATTCACTTATAGAACTATGTGGATCATTTTTTATTGTGTTTATTTCATCCAATGATAGGCTTGGGATAATAAAATGAATTATTACACAACTCATTCTACCAAATGTTAATAGAAAAAAAAAGGGATGCTTCATTTAATCTTATGATTTTAACAACTATTTCCTTCAACTAGTTTAGTATTACATCTCTAGTATGGATATTTCAATTTAATTTCATTTAATGAAAACAAGGATAACCATTTCATTACTATCAAGATGTAAGTAGTAACCATTTCCAACAACCATAGGTTTTCCAATATAATCTAAAAGATGAACATGACACATTTTGCAAGCAAGGAAGACACTCCAATTGCAACCAAGATTATTTCCATTTAATCTCATTTCAAAATTTTTACTTTCTTCAAAACAAGGAGATAAAGTGGTAGTTTCCTTTCACCATACTAATATATTTTAAAATGCATATTCTCAAACAAGCATTCTTAAAATAGTCTACATAAAAGGGATTTCCAAGAAATAAAATGGCTTTCCTTCAAGTTTACAATTGTACAATCATCCACACAAAGTGGGAATAAAAATTTAATAATATACAACAAGGGCTATCAACAAGGCCAATAATATAAATCTCCCATTTGCATGACTTCTCCAAGGTACCTCCAAATCTTTTTATCTTCAACTTTTCACCACAAGGATCACAAAACAAGGAAGGGGAGTAGGCAACGCTCTCCGCCCAACCTTAAATCCATTAAGAGGAGAATCCATCCCCTTAATGGCCCCCAATCCCTAACCAAAGAACCATGAGGGGTATTGAGCAATAATGACAACTTTCAACAAAGTGGCTTCACAAAAAACATACATACAATACATTCAACTCAACCAAGATACATATCCAACAAGTTTACAAATTCACAACAATACAAAGGTTTGAGGATCAAACCAAAGAGAGAAATGGCTATGGGAAACCACCTCCTTATGCCTCCCAAGTGAAGTGGAGTCTTACCCTAAGCCTCCAAGTGCACAAAATAATCAACACAAAATCATTATCTCTTCCTTACAAACATGCAACAAAACCATGATTTCCTTTTCACTCCCCATAGGTAAGAATCCCATTCACACTCCCACCAAATATAAGTCTCCAAAAATTCCATTTTCCCTCCCCAATGGTTTCATAATCCCTTCTTTGACACCCAACTTAAGGTCTACTACCAAACCAACACACAAGCACATTCACAAGACAAAAATAATTTTAACAAGCACAACATTTTATATGAAAACAAGCATAATACAAAATAAATAAGGTCGAGAGCCTACCTCTCCATAAAGATCCAATAAACATTCACAATCCTCTTTCAATTCCAAGCCAAGCAATCCCAAAAGTACTCCAACAAGCTCCAAATCAAAAAGTGCACAAGAATAAAAATGAACAAGTAACCCCATTCTAACCAAAAATCATCAATAAATAGAAATGGAATGTGAGGATGATGAGGTGGCTCTATGTAGGATGTCACTTCATCATTCCTCCATCCCCACACTCAATTCAACACACCAAGTCCAAGAAAATCAATGCACATGAAAGGACTATGACAACCCACATGGCTCACAAACTTGCACACCATGCTTTCAAAGGACACAATAAATTGGGGTAGAAGGAAGTGCAATAATTTTCTCTCTTTTACACTCAAAATGGATAAACAAGTAAAAATAATCTTCCCAACCCATAGGTAGGGTTTTGGGTAAATTTAAGAGTACGGGACAAGCCTTGTTTGTCCCACAAGCCTCCAAAATGCCCCCAAGTCAAAATCCGAATTTTGAAGTTCAGGTGGGGTAAAACACTTACAAATCAACATAAATTTTACTTACAACAAGGACTACCAAACCTCATCATGACTATTTTTCACATCCTTATTTTAGTTAATCCAATAAGAAGAATTTTAGCTTAATTAAGACATATTTACACATGTTAATAAAGTGACAAAAATTTTAAATTTTAAATTTTAAATACATAAAACATGAATAAAGAATATAAAAAATTAAAGAAAGGGAACACAATTCACCCCATGGCCACACATGTGAAGTCACCCCCATGGGAGACCTCCAAACTAGACATGTAAAACACCACACTAAACAAAATTACACAAGTTTTCAAATTTGGCCTCATTTCTCAACACCCGATATCCTTTCATGGTTGGTCCCCTATCCCCTTTGATGTATGTGATAAAAGTCCTGCACACAACAAAATACCTCTCTGGTCTTTTGGTTGTATTAACAACATCGAGACAATATACATATAAAATCAATAATCATCATTTGACATTAGCAATTCTATTATCCATAAATATATCAAAATCTAACCCTAACATCCATGAGATTATAATTCTACTCAAAACATTCCAAAACATAACATGTCAATATAAAATCTACATCATGAAAATCAACATATATTGAACTGTCTAACATCACTATCTAGTGCATCATAATAAAATGTAAACATCATAATGTCAATAGTCCAAATATCAATGAAATCTATCATCTACTGATCAATGTATCATAATCAAAATGTTTGAATATCAGTCCAATAGTATCAATATCAAGATGAAACAGTGTTGAAGAGGAGTGGGCACTACAAAAACACTAACTATGATAAGGAGTTAGGACACTTAGTTGATTTCACAAATATGTTTTCAGTGTTCAAAGGTGGAAGAATAGTCAAATTGCAACACTAGAAGTTACAAATGAGCCTAGAAAATGTAGAAGTGTAGGAATAGCAAGGACCAGGGCACCGATAATGGTACAAGGGCACTTGGGTGCTTGGATTCCTTCTTGGGTGCTAGGGTCTACAGAGGATGTCTAGAATTAATTGTTATAAGTACGTTGGATGATATAAAACCATCACTTTCTATAGCTACTATTTCATACAACTCCCACCGATGTCATTAATAACATGCAAAGAAAGATATTACCCTAAAAACCCTCAAAATAACATCAAATCCTAAAAATTAAATATGTAAAATTAGGGGTCAAACTATCCTCGGGTTTCAAACAAGTGATCTTATGAATGAGCACTAAACTACATCTAAAACCCAATGTATTTATAAATGTGTGTTTGCGGAATTGTGCCCTAGGTGGCTTTTATGCCCGTCACACTTAATAGTGTTAAAATTAGCTAGATGTAAAAATATGCAATAGATGTGTGCATGGAACAAAATAAACTTCCCTCGTATGTTTTTAATGCAAAACACTAGCCCTTGTCCCTTGTATGGTGCTAGATGGATGCAATGATGTTCTTATATGTTTGTGAGATTTAACCTTAGGTGTCTATTTTAGATGTTTATAGCTTGTTGTCAATATTATATGATTAGAGATTGGTCCCTTAATTTGATCCCATAACATTTTATTTTTATTATTTCCTTATTTCAATTTCGTATTTGATCACTAAAAGGAAGAATCCTAAGACATAAGGATGTCTAATGTCTAGGAAGGACCCAAAAAGGAGCAAGTAAGATACCAATAGGTTGAGGGTTCCTAGAGAGAATGAGGACACTGAGCATTGGTGTCTAGAGATAGAAAAGGTTAAATGTGAAGGCTCAAAATTGGAAGTGAGGTCCATAAGGCCAAGGGGGATACTAGGAGGTAACCTAAGAGGAAAATTATACTGATCAATTAGTACTTGTCTCCCTTAGAAAACATATAAGTGTAATGCATGTGATTAGGACCTAGAAATGTACCCAAGTGTGTGATTTTGTGTCTACATTTTCCCGCACTTTGTGTTGGTGAGAAAATATCGAGTAACATAAAAAAGATAGAGATGCGTAAATGATAACCATGTAGATCAATGTAGAAGAGTGCACCAAGACAAGAAAATGTGTGTAGTGATAAAAATTGGAGTGTGGAAACTATAGGAAAGGAAGTAAAAATAATTGATGATCATGACCCTAGGGTGGAAAGTGTATGTATATATGTGGCACTTGTACCTAATATTGGTGATGTGCTTGTTGTTGATTGTTGTGTGTTGATGTTGAATGTTTACTACCGCTTCCTATAAGGATGGAATTGAAAAAGAGAAGAACGAACAAGTAGTCAAATATGTGTATATAGAAAAGTGTATGAAATGTAAGTAAAAAGTGTGTAAAATGTTGTAATGTAGAAAAAGGAACATGTGCATCTAATTTAGGATGAGTGAAAGGGATACAAAGGATCTTTAAGATATTGATGAAGAATGATTTTTTTGGGTGATCTCACGCCAAACATGGTGGATGTCCTTTTTTTGGGTGATCTTACACCATGACATAAGTAGTGTAGGAAGAAAGGTCTAGTATTTTTCTCCAACCTTTGACTGCTTCTCAAAGTAAAAACACCACTTTGCATATGGTGTGTACAAATTTTATCCAATGTTAATTGGTGCAATCAAACATGATTGCTAAGTGTTGAAGGACTATATACATTATGAAAATCCCCTATGACAATGATGAAAATTGTGTTGAACTAAAAAAATTTATGTATCTTCCCCTGGTCTCAGGTTCCCATGAAGGGAAAGAAGTGCCTAGATACCCAAGTTTGATTCTAGGCGCTAGTGTCTATACTAATGTAAGGACCCAAGACTAATTTTGAGCCATGTCTGAGTCTATAGACTATGAAAACTCTGTGATGTACTTGTAATGAACTTTGGACTGTAGAGTGTTGAACTATGACTCAGTAACTCCTAAATGGGGTGAATATTTCACCCAATAGATTCCCCCTTGTTTGGGGTGCATACAACATCACTAGGAAGATGCAGCCCAAAAGAGGACCCCATGTTAAAATGATACTGATATGCAGGAGGGAATGTGCTTGGTAGAAACCAAGGAACATGAAAACAGTGGTTAGGATACAAGTGTTAGTGTAAACAAGATAAACATGCATATCAAAAAAATTGTAATTAAACAATAAATAAGACAATGTATACCACGAAAAATGGGTGGAAAACATGGGACATCACCTATGATGTCACAAGACAATCAAGGTCGCAGTGAGTAAGAGCATATAATGTGCACATAAGATAAAGCATAGGGGAAAGGCCTCAAATAATTGAAAACAAATGTAGGAAAACATTAAATAACCATGGAGGCATATAACCCTACAATGAAAATTCTACACATAAAGTACCTATTAGCATGTTAGAAAGATAGAAAGTATGTCATAGCATGTATATTCCAATATAGTAATGTGATATGAATACAATTAAACAATGTAACCTTTAGTGTATGAAATTGGATGCCTTAGGAGCCATTGTGAGACTCGGTATGAGGTATTGTGCAAACATCCATGTTTTGTGTATCGATCTTTGTAATTTATATGATCACAACTAGAAAAGAAACTTAATGTGCATGTGTGTATGATAAAGATAATTAAATACAAAGATATCAAACTACAATGTGTAATAAAGTGTACATGTAAGCATAAGAAAGCAAGAGTAAATATGACCAAGATATGAAATATGTTTTGGATGAGATGGAATGGAATGCAGTATGAATGTGATACGGGTAATGCATCCCCTGACTATGGATGTATGCATGAGTGAAGTGAGGTTAATTTATACAATATACATCAGCATTCAAGAATGAACCATATAGCAAGAGTGTGTCATCAGGAAATGGTTCGAACGATGTGTTGTATGATATAAATATTCGATCAAAAGAATGTGTAGCATAGATTATATAATGATGTCATGTGAATAGGATGAATGATGTAATGGGAAGGTTGATTATGATGTTTAGAATTTGTAATTGTGTGAAAAATTTTATAGTAAGCACAAAGCCTATAGTGTAAAGTAGTGTAATATTGAATGAGGAATAGATCATGAAGTCTATGATGTAGGAAGTGTAGGGTGTAGATGGAAAAGTAGGATAGTAGTGTGTGCTAAGAAGATGGAATGTCATGCTAGAAAATTTTATTGTGAAGATCAAGCATAGAGAAGGTGTGAATGAGACATATATCAAGATTGATGATGTAACTTAGAGAATAGTTCATAGAATGTGTGAATAAGATTATTGATGTGCTCAATTTTGAAGCATGGAGATTGAAGTGCATCATAGTGTAGCATGTTGTGATAGCTAGAAATATTGATTAATTGTAAAGACCTTAGAATGATACAAATTTGATGAGGTGAGGCTCAATTCAGATGTAGACCCTTAGCATTCGAGTATGAACCATGAGACTAGAGTTCGTCATCAGGTAATGAGATGTACACTAGAAAGAATCGATCGTGAAATGAAGAATGTAGAGGAGAATAGCATGATGTGTGAGTAGAATGTAGTAGAAATATGTAGATTGAAATTTTATTGTGTGTTGTAGGAATATGGGATACTAGGAAGATGTATGTTGAATAGACCAAGTGAAGATGTGTAATGTGCAGCACAAAATGTATATAATGTGTAAATATGGGAAGTGCAAAGTGCGTATGGTGCATAGTAGAGGTAAGAATATGATGCCATGGATGTGAAATGTGTAGTGTGTGAGTTTCATGTGTATAGTATGGCCTCAATAGTCAAGCATTAACCTTAGGAAAAGATTTTGTCATAGGGTAATGATGATACAAGTAGTGTATCAAAGTGTACATGATGAATGCGTATTAGGTTGCATGGAGTGTGATGTATAGAATGTGATTATAGAAATGATAGAAAACTAGTGATGCAAGATGAGGATGGGGGAATGAGCATGATGCCCCCTAATTATATGAGTATTTGTATGCTATCTCTTAAAATTAGATAGGGAGGGTCCTCCACCTAGTGTAAGAGGAGATGAAGATATGTGAACATGTACTCTAAAGTAGGCAAAGTGAATAAGACCGATGATGTAATGGAATCCGAGACATTGAATACCTATATGAAGGAGACCATGTAGGTGATGTGCGTCTAGAAATAGGAGAGCGAGGTGATGTATTTTGAGACACATGAGACCTAAGAGGTGATGAACATGGAGGTGAAGGAGGCCTACGAAGTGATTTGTAACTAGATGGAGTAGGCCATTGAGCTAATGTACACCTAGAGGAAGGAATTGTTTGAGCCATGGACCTAGACTGATGAGATGGACTAGAAGACCTATGAGGAAGAGTGTGTCACACATGAGTAGGAGAGCTATAATCAAATTGTTCTTTTGGTTTCATAGGTCTAAGAGACCTAGATGCTCTAGCAAGTGCAAGGTCGACCTCAAGAGGAGGCTGAGGCTAAGGTGGGTATAGATGAACACATCGAATAGTGACAACTTGGTTGTTATGTATGAATTTAAGACACATGTGAGGCATAGAAACAATTTCTTTACCAACCATGATCCTTTGAGAACCTAAGAGCATGTCACAGGTTTTTACGCTTATTTCCATAAGGAAAGGTAAAATCATGGTGAGAGGACTGATAATGACTACAATTTTTTCATAGCCATAAGATTCATATACTAGATATGATATCTATGAGAGTGGATAGCCGATGGAAATAAGTAGTGCAATACAACATATGATTTTTTTGAAGGATGTATCGATCATAGTATTATTGATAGTAATAAATACAATAGAATTTCTGATGTGTAAATAAACAAAGTGGCAAATATAGAGTGGCAATTGTAATTGGAAAATGAAATGATAGTTTGAGATGAATCAACTCGAGAAATGAGAAAATTGAGAGGTCTCGATGAAGCAAGAGGGATAATGTGATATGCATGATTATGCAAATATTTGACATATTTATTTTCATGATTTGGAAGAGGATTGTTGACTGGTGGAGATGTCGATGGATCAGAAGTTAAATTTGATTGTTCTTAATTATATCTTGAATAAGATTTCTCAATTTGAAACATCAATCAACAGAGTGTCCAACACACCGATGATAATCACAATGAGAATTTTCATTATAGTTGTGTCCCTTAGGGTGAGATAGATCCATAGTAAGTGGAGGAGGTAGCATAATTGAGTTTCTCTTAATCAGTTGTAGTAGTATAATATGTGGAGCACATGTAAATTTAGTAAATGCATGTCATTGAGGCTGTAATTGAATATTTTTAGGGAGGAGATAGTGTTAAGAGTAAATTTTTCTTCATTTCTCTTAGCGGATGGTTTGAAAGGAGCTTTGGTTAGAAACTTATTAGAAGATAAAGTATGGGGATCTTGATACTTCAGATTTCCCATAGAAAGAAGGTTGCTTTAGCGTAGCTTAAGAGTGTGGAAAATATGATCAAATGAAGGAGAAGTCTCAAAGATGAAACTCTCTTGTAGTGGTGGTAAGAGACTCTAAACGAATAGATCTTGTAATTATGAGTCGAAAGAACATTATTCATCCCGGCTAAGTAAGTTTTTTTAATGCAATACATAGTCCTTTAGGTGCTCATTAGATTGTTTCTTTACTTATGCTAGTTGTGCATATGAAATATTTGAACCAATGTTAATGGAGAAATGAGCTAGGAAAGCATCAACTAAATGCATGAAAGAGGTTACCAAATGAACAGGTAGATCATAGAACCAATGCATAGCATAATCATGGAGACTGCGAGGAAAGAGATTTTCTAACAAAGTGTGATCATCCGCATAATCTAGACATGCTACATGAAATGCATGAAGATGCTCTTGAGGATCACCATTACCATTGAAAGTTAGGAGCTTAAGAACTACAAAATTTTGAGGGAGTGCATATGTGGAAATAGCAGGTGCAAAAGAAGTATGAAGAAGTAATGTGGAATCAAGAGATGGAGAGGAATGAAAAGTAGTTTGTTGTAGTTGATGAATTTAAACTTGAATATCTTGATAAAGAGAAGCTAGAACTTGGGTACGAAGAGGAAACGTTTCGTGTATATGCAAAGTGATAAGTGGATTGAAATTATTTGTAGGTGTAGGAAGAGAATCTAGAATAGTGGAAGTAGGTGGAATGTGTAGACAAAAATTATGCACTTTAGACATAATTTATCCTAATCTTATACTATTATTTAGAAGGTTCTCAAGTGGATAAAGTACTAATTAATCCCACCTTTTGGACACCTTATTTTTTATATTTTATTTCATCATTTCTGCATATTTTATTGAACTTATCCACCCATTTCACAACTTCCCCATCATTTTATTCCAAAATCAGGTGCCCCAACCTCTACGGGGTGCCCTGGGTCCCACTTTGGGTGCCCTAGTTTACGCACATCCTTTCCTCGCTTCTTTTTGGGGCCTTTCTAATTGTTTTTGTCTTTATCTTTTTCCTAATCGGCCTTCTCGAGATTAATTATTAAATTAATCTTGAGAGCCCTATAAATATGAAGCTATAAGACCATAATAATGGTCCTAGGTCATAACATGACTATCACTCCATCTAGAGTTGCATTTATTACATCACTTGCATCCACATAGCAAAATGTATCAAGCCTAGGAGATTTGCATCACACACACTGCATAGGAGGAGGGATTCTATTATATTCCATGAACACATGTTATTCACATTTTCTATAGTTACTATTTCTCACTACTTCAAAAAGTGCAACTGGCACTAGAGAACCTAGGGCACAACATGCACACACACACACACACACACACACACACACAACTACTACATACGGGTCTAAAATGTATCAAGTCTGCGCAATTATAAGACATAAAGTTTGTATGTTGAGGTCAGTTTGACCCATTCATTTGCATATTTTATTTTTCTATGGTTTGATACTTCATTTTGTATTACAAGTCATTATATAACTCATCCGGTGAATCTAGTGTGACAAATAGGAAGGGTTCTGAATAAACTTACAACCATACCAAAACTAGGTTTTGAGCATTTACAGTGTTTAGAGCACCCAAATTACAGACCAGGGCACCCCAGTCATCTTAGATCCTCTAGATCTTTCCTTCATAGGGTCCTTGAGTGTTCATCTACACTTCCTAATTTCATTTCCAGATCTGTGACAACCTGCGATAGTCACTTCCAATCAGCTAAGCTATTTCTCTTCCCTCTCTTGCACATTTAGGGTTTTATTTCACTTAGAATAATTTACTTGCATTTATTCCATATTACTTTAGTCCATTTATTACAGCATTTTAGTCCTCCTAATTAGATTAACATTAATACCCTAGTGTCCCCTTTTAGGCCAACTAGATTCTTATTTTTGTTAATCATTTTGGTGAACCCCACGTTTCTTCATAGCACCTTCTAGGGTTTATTGCCTCCCTTTCCCATGGCTCCTTCTCCCAAGGAACTTACCAAAACCAACCCTAAGGCTATCAATGATCATCTTTCTAAACATCCATAAGATTTAGATCTACTTTTGCATGTGGCTCATGAAGAAGCTACCAACTTGGCTGAACTCAATTCTTCTATTACTCTACCCACTTCTATAGCCACTCAACCCCTTGCTTCTACACTTCCACCTATCTCTATTGTTCCAGTTTCAATCCCCACTCCTACCAATCACTTCATGCCTCCTTTGGTCTCACATCAACGAAAACCCTCCTCTATTGGAAATCAAGATTTAACCTCTTTGTATCACAATCTCTAGGCCCAAATTCGTAAATTACAACAGGCCACTACATCTCCATCTTTAGATTCCACCTTGTTGTTGCACACTCCATTTGCACCTATCCTCTCTACTTATCCTCTACCTCCTAATTTTGTCACTCCTAAATTGCCCATTTTCAATGGACATGGTGACCCATAGGAGCATCTTCAAGCCTTTCATGTTGCTTGTCTTGATTTTGCTGATGATCATATTCTCTTAGCTAAAATATTTCCTCATAGCCTCCATGACTACGCCATGTGTTGGTTTTATGATTTACTTATTCATTCAATCACTTCCTTCACCCATTTAGCTGATGCTTTTCTCACACACTTCTCCATCAACATCAGTTCTAAGATATCTTACACCCAACTAGCGTAACTTAAGCAAGGACCCAATGAGTAGTTTATTAATTATGTTTTAAGATATAAGAACAATCTGGCCAAAATGACTAATGTCCTCACCAACGCTGAACTACAAGATCTATTTATACAAATTATTTTACCACCTCTCTACAAAAGTGTTCTCTTTGAGACCTTTTCTTCTTTTTATCAACTCTTCCATACTCTTAAACTCTATGAATCTAAGCTTCTCTCCATTAGAAAACTTAAGTATCAAGAACAACCTTCTTCCTCTACTCATTTTCAAAACAAGACACCATTTACACCTTCTACATCTAAGCCCATTACCACTAAACTTATTATCATCGCCATCACCCCTTCTAATGATTTTTAGTCCTAACCACCTAGATGTACATTTACCAACCTTCCTATGACACCACATCTTATATTAAAACCACTCCTTGAAAAAAACCTCACTAACCTTCTCATTTATTACTCAAATTAGATCCATCACATCTCAAAGGAAGAAATTACAATTACAAATTCCATTTTGATTATCATCGCTATGCAGACACTCTACTAACCAATGTTTGAAAAATTCACACAATTATCAAAGATCTCCTTGAAAACGACCAACTCAAATTTCCAGAACCTACTAGCCCTCCTCCCTCTAAGGATAAGGGTAAAATAATTTTTTTAATAATGATTCCCATCAATGCAACATAAATATAATATATTCTTTAGCTAATCATACTTACCACACCGTACCACCTCCCGATGTGGGTGCACTCAACTTCTTAGTCACTAACACTGATACAACCCCACCTGTTATCTCTTTTTCTAACACCGACTACCACACTACGTTCACATATGATCATTTATACATTCAGACATCTATTGGCTCAATTGTTATCAACCACACCAAGGTTGATCCATCTTCTCCTATTAATGCATGTTCCTTGTCTTTCTTACGATCTATTGGCTACCCTCCATCACAAATTGACTTTTCATTCAAACGACCCTATGGTGTTGTTAAGTTACCTATCATAGTTGGTCCTCTCACTCTCCTCCTGCCTTGTCTTGTAATTCAAACCATCAAAGGATGTGACTTAATTCTTGGCCTCAATTGGATTTGTCAATCCCAAGCTATTATTTCCATGAACCATTTACACCTTAAATTTTTTTATGACAACCAATTTATTTCCATTAACGGTGTTCCACCTTCACCTCCATTATCATCACCTTCTCATTTCGATACTCGTGTGCGTCTCCCCTCTTACTCATATAGGTCCTTTAGTGTCACCGCCTATACATTCTATTCCTACTTTTCCACCTCGATTGGCCTCTACACAACCACTCCATTCCATTAGTCATACACATCAGCATAGGCCCATTCCTTATACTACTAACATAAATCGTCACCCATCATTACCACCTCATTTCATTCCACATGGCTCATCCTCCCCTTACGCATAACACCTCCTCGGTCTCCATCACCCACACACTTTACTACGCCATGACATTTGTCTTCTATGCACCCATCACATGCATATCAACTTCATTCCCCATGTAATGGTTTTCTACCATACCACCATTACTCAAGCATCGCCCTCCCCTTTCATTATACCAAGCATCAATCCATGGACCATCCTCCTCGACCTCATTAGGTGGTTTATTTAAGGACCACTTAGGGGGTATCGCCATTATCCAATCCCCTCTTCTTCATATTAGCATAGTTTCTCCTCTCCTCTTTACATTCTTCTTCGTATATATGTATATTTAGTTCACATTTTAGCATCCTCATTACCCGATGATGCACTCTTGTGCTTTATTTTACACTGGACTATTGAGGGATTACCATTAAACTAAACCCCACACACTACACTATAGGGTCTACACACTTACATTTTGTTATCATTTCTCTATATAGCCTACATGTTACATTATCCTATACATACTTCATCTATTATTTATTTATACATCATCTCTATCATACACGCTACACTAGTCATCATATCATCTAAGTCTAGTTTTTCATCTCCTCCTTACATTCTATACTTACGTTAGGTCACATTACAAATGGACCTAGCTTTACATGTCATTAATACATATTATATCTATACCTATCACCGCATCTTACATAACCTACACAACATACATATCCTGCATTGCATAGTTCCCATCGCGCATTTATCTATCATCTACATTCTACATGCTACACTAGATTCCATTACATATGGGTCTAGTTTTATCATTATTGTATATTCCATTTCTATATACATTGCATATCCTATATACATTATACATTCTACATTGCATTGTCCACACAACACATTTACATCCCATATTCATCACTTGGTCATTTGCACTACATTTCCTTCTACATTCTATGCTCACTACCCTATGACACACTTTAGTTCCTTGGTCCATACTCATTGTTGAGGGTTTAACAATCAAATGGAGATTACATATGACATTTTCCTCATCCAAACATTTCATGCATGCATTCGTGACATACAACTTAGGTTAAATAGTCATTCATTCTATCATCTTGTAGTGGTATAAGCTTTAGGCTAAATCACCACCCTCCTTTTCTCATATTCTAGTGGCATACACCTTATATTATATCACCACTCCATTCTTATTCATCCCATAGTGACATACGCTTTAGGATAAATCATCACCCATTTTCACTCCATCTCATAGTGAATACTTTAAGCGCTAAATCATCACTCCTCCATTCAAAAAGTCATGGTATTCACTTAGGCTATAGGTTCCATGCTTATATTTCCATATATCCCATCCCCATACACTCATCCCATAGTGATATACACTTAGGGCTAAATCATCACTCATCTATTCAACAAGTTGTGGTATATGTTTAGGGTATAGGGTCCACACGCATCCTTCTTTATATATCATTCCCATTCAATTATTCTATAGTAATATAAACTTAGGCCTAAATCATCACTCATCCATTCAAAAAGTTGTGTTATACACTTCGGCTATAGGGTTCACGGACATCTCTCCACATGTCACATTTCATCACCACTATACATACACATTCATCACAACATGCTGCTAGACACAACCTACACTACTCAACCATTTCCCAATGACATACTCTTGTTTATGGTTCATTATTTACTTGGTAAGGGGCCAAATAAAAGGAACCTCACCGCATACACATTCCATCAACTCAAAGGGCGTTTGTCCTATCATTCCATTTTGCATTCCATTCCATCCATCCATAACATACTACATTGTCTTAGTGGCATTTAACCTTACTAATGTTTTACCTATTCACTTTACTACACATGTTAGAATGTTTCGTATATGTCATTACCATACATGCATGTGTGTTCATGCCTTTTTTAGTGTGATCGCAGATACGACAGGACTCTACACACGACATGGATTCTTAAATTCTTCCATTCCTATACTACTCACTTTGGGGCATTCAAAATCATCTTTGTTCAAGTGTTATTGTTTCATTTTGTACTTAACATCTTATACTACTTGATCATACACGCTGACATATTGGTTTTCACTCTAACATGCTAACAGTATTCCATGTGCAACACTTGTTTTGCAGGATTACATGTTTCCATGACTACTTGTTTGTTTCTACTTGTCTACATTATTTTCCATTATATGAAAGATTTTCCCTTTGCTTATCTGCGCACACTTCTATGTTTTTACGTCATTTATGGCCTTGTGTGATTTATGACATCATGAGTGATGTCCCATGTTTGAAACCTACTTTGTGTGGTCTACTTGTTTTCTTACGTGTTTACACTACTTTGTTTGGTAGTTTCTACATTGTCTACATATTTTACAATTTTCTTATTGCATGCATGTGTTTTTGGACTAACACTTATTTTGGCTAGCCATCCCCTTTTGTGCGCTCCTTAGTAGCTACAAATAATTTTTCTTTTCCCCTTAAGGTAGATTTCTACAAGTCGAGTGTTGTTGGGTCATTTCTTGGGGCCGCATTTCTTTCTACAATGTCACATCTGCCCAAAAAGAGGGGGCACCATTGATGTTTTTATAATAACACAACCTATTTACACTAGTTTAGACACATCAAGTGAGTTTATACTAGTCTACAAAATCCATTTACATTGGTCATAACAGACATGGTGTCCTTCGGCAATTCTCAGTGAGTAGTTAAAGCTTGAGGGTTACAAAGTGTGTGTGCCTCTCTACACTTTTTCATCTAATGGTGTCAAATCACCCAAAAACCATGAGAGTATAGAGATATCTTCACACATTTCAATAGAAGAAGTTAAATTTTTAGGACATGGAGTATTTCCTCCCTATAATTCTTGAGCCATGGTGGTGTGAGATCACCCAAAAAACTCGTAACAATACAAGATATCCTTCTACCCCTTTTTCTTGACATGGATCAGGTGAACATGTTCCATTTACACTTATATTCTATCATATTTTAGATTTGCATAATTTATATTTTTTTATTTTACACAACATTTTTACATGCATACATATTTGACTCCTTGATCATTTTCTCCTTGTAGGTCTTCCGTATGAGAAACAAACAATCAAATTGATGGAAACAACAACAAGAACAACAATGAAAATGAAAATCACAACACACCACTACATGAATCTTCCTTTACTAAACATGCAAGTACACTACACATAGCAACAACTACACACATGTTCCACCCTAGGTTCACTCTCATCATTTTTATGCACATTTTTCATCTTTAGAATCCACGCTCCTCCACATTTTTATTTTTTGTCATTCCACACTTGATTCTAGTCCATCAAAATGTCTTCTTCTACACTCTACATGGATATCAGGTACACATCTCTATCTACTTTATGTTACCAAGATTTCCGCTCACCAACATAAAGTGGGGGAAAATGTAGACACAAAATTATGCACTTTACACATAATTTATCCCAGTCTTATACTACTATTTAGAAGGTTCTCAAGTGGAGACAATACTAATTAATCCCACCTTTTGGCCACCTTTTATTTATATTTTATTTTTCATTCCCACATTTTTATTGCACTTATCATCCAATTTTGCAACTTCCCTACTATTCTAGCCCAAAATCAGGGCACCCCTATATACTAGGGCATCCCGATCTATGCACATCCTTTCCTGCCTCTTTTTAGGGCCTTTATAGCCATTTATTGTCTTTATATTTTTCCTAATCGGCCTTATCAGGATTAATTATGAAATTAATCTTGAGATCCCTATAAATATAAAGCTATAAGACCATAATAAGTGTCCTAGATCATGACACTATGATCACTCCATCTAGAGTTGCATCCATTACATCACTTACATCCACATAGTGTCATGCATCAATCCTAGGATATCTGCATCACACACACTTCATAGGGGATGGATTCTATTCTATTCTATGCACACATTTTATTTACATTTTCTATAGTTACTATTGTTCTCTACTTCGCAAAGTGTGACTGGCATGAGATCCCCTAGGGCATGACATGCACACACACACACACCGAACTACATTTGGGTCTGAAATATAGTGTAGGGATCGGTAATAATACCATAAGTTGGGCGGATGAGATCATTCTAACCCATTCATTTTAATCTTTTATTTTTCTAGGGTTTAAAACTTCCTTTTTTATTCAAGTTCATTATATAGCTCAGTCGGTGAATCCACTGCGACAAACATGCAAGATTTCAAATAAATTAATGACTGTACCATAATAAAATTTTGATAATTTACAAATGTTCGAGTTCCTAGATTGTAGATCGTGGAACCCCCGTATACTCCTGGCACTTGAGTCATCTTAGATTCTCCGGATATGTCCTTCACATGGTCCCTGAGTATTTTTCCGTACTTCTTGATTTCATTTCCAAATTTGTGAAAACTCGCAACATTCACTTCCAATCAGCTAAGCTATTTCTATTCTTTCTCTTGCACATTTAGGGTTTTATTTCATTTAGAATAATTTATTTACATTTATTCCATACTGCTTTAGTCCATTTATTACAGCGTTTTAGTCCTCCTAATTAGATTAACATTAATACCCTAGTGTCCCCTTTTAGGCCAACTCGATTCTTATTTTTGTCAATCAAAATGGTAAAATGAGGAGGTTAAATAGAAATGGAATTAGAAGCAGCCGTAGTTTGAGCAATCTTAGCAAAATTAGTGGTTTCCTCACTAGCATCATATAAAAGAATATCTAGATCATGTGGATGCTCAATTATATGCTCTTTAAGATCACAAAAATGAGTTTCATCAAAGATACCATAAGTTTTAGCCATGATAAAAAGTAAGGTTAGATTCAAAAATATGGTTTCACCAAATGATTTAACAAAAATAAACTATGGGAGGTCTACTTATGTTAAATTCTTAGATATGCTACAACAAGCTAATATGATAGTAAAGTATAGCGATGACTCAAACAATAAGTAATGAAAGTAAAACCCTAAGTGTGATAAGGATTTAGGACACTTAGTTGATTTTTCTAATATCCCGACAAAGATGCAAAGGTAGAAGATCGGTCAAACTAGAACACATGAGGTCACGGATGAGCCTTAAAAATGTAAAAGTGTAGGAATAAAGGGAACTAGGGTGCCTAGACCGGGTACTAGGTTTCTGGGGCGCTAAGATCCCTTCTCGGTTTTAGGGTCTACGTAAGACGTCCAAAAGTGATTTTTACAGGGTCGCTAGATGATCTAAAACCCTCATTATCTCGTCACTAGGATGTCACAAAATTCCCATTGATGGTGTTGATAACCTGCAATAAATAGATCACCTTTAAACCCTCAAAAGAACATCAAATCCTAAAAAAGAAAGATGAAAAATGAGGTTTCAAACTATCCTCACTATTAAACAAGTAATCCTATAATTTACCATTTCACTACATCTCATACCCAATGTATTTTGTGTGTGTGTGTGGAATCGTGCCCTAGGTAGATCTTGTGTGTGTCACACTTGATAGAGAGAAAAGTAACTAGATGTAAAATGATGTAATAGATGTGTGTATGGAACAAAATGAACTTCCCTCCTATGCGTGTGAGGCATAAAACTAGCCCTTTTCCTTGTATGACATTATATAAATGCAATGATTCTCTTATATACTTGTGAGATGCAACCTCAGTGTTGATATTATATGCTTAGAGATTGGTATCAACATTATATGCTTAGATCCTTGTCCCTTAATTTCATCCCATAACATTGTATTTATATGCTTTCCTTGTTTGAATTTTGTGATTGATCACTAAAATGTTGAACCCTAAGAGATAAGGATGCCCAATAGCTAGAAAGGACCCAAAAAGGAGCAAGTAAGATACATAAAGGTATAGGGTGCCCAGGGGGACAAGGGCCCCTAGGTCTTGATATCTTGAGATATAAAAGGTGAAATTTTAATGGTCGACTAGGTAGTGAGATCCAATAGGCAAAGAAGAGACTAGGAGGGAACCTAAGAGGCCCAGTATAGTGATCAATTTGTAATTTTCTCCCTTAGAAAAAGAGAAGTGCAATGCATGTGATTAAGACCTAGAAATCTACCCAAGTGTGTGATTTTGTGTCTATAATCATTAACACCCTCTTCATTGAGTTATCTACTATAAAAGTAGACCATATTGTAATTACAATGGGGTTAGTGAACATTGTGATGATTAAGGAAATGCTTTAGAAAAAATTATGACATCCGGAGCGTAAGGGTTTGTGTCATTTTCTACACATAATTATTTTCCACTCTCATCTCCAGATACAAAATCCCAATGGGTTCTTAAATCTGATCCCTCTATGTCTAGTGAGTAGCGCACCATACTTACTAGTGTTTTTTCTCTGTAATTCAAGATCCACCTATTCACCAAACATAATACCACCTTCAAGTACCTACCCAATTACCTATTCCTAGTTTTTCATCCATAGTGTTACCAATCACAAATATGTAACCACCATCAAAATAAGAAAAACCAATTCACTTGACGGAAGCCACAATATGTCACCTAATTACATTTCCTTTTTAGACCCAAAATATGATGTTGATCATACTCTTGCTTCTACCTACCATTGTGATGAATATATATTTTCTTATGACACATTTCAAAATTCACCACCATGGTATGGTATGTATCAAATCATCAAATAGATATCCATTACTTGCACACTTTGGGGGGACATCATACTTTCTCCCCCATCACTATCATCCATTTATAATATCTACTTATAGTTTCTTTACTACATTTCATGCACTACGCTTCATGTTTATATTCTTAACAACTCTTACATATTTATTACACACACTATATAATCATTATCTAATGACGCACTCTAGTGTTATGGTTCACACTTTAATTTTAAAGGAACACTTCTTCTATGAACCTTGCATCATCTACTTCTATTACACTTTACGCTTAGTGCTTTATGATAGATCTTTTCTAGCATCTACTCTCATGTAATACATTCATTACTTGATGACACCCTCTTGTTCTATGGTTTATGCTTGGGTTTTAAGGGTACAATTCCTCCATGAACCTCACTTATCACATCCTACCTACTCTCTTTCTCCATGTTTCATGACTATCTTTCTGAGCATTACCACATCTCTAGTTTGTATAATTTACCTTCTTTACTTGATGACACATTCTAGTGCTACGACTCACACTTGTCTATTAAGGGCCTAATTCTTCCATGAAACTAACATCATTTAATTTTTATAAACTTCACGCTTAGTTCTTCATGATATATATCTCTTAGCATCTACTCTCATACACTACATTCATTTCCCGACAACTCACTCTTTCTCTATGGTTCATACTTGACTATTGAGGGAGCATTCCTAAATGAAATTTAAGTCACGTGCATCTGATATGGGGAAACATAGATCCTCTCATGTACACATTTTTCATATCAAAACACACCATCACACCCATGCAACATTTTCACATCTTAGTTATACTTACTCTCGTCAACTTATATTACTTACATGTTACACTTTATTTCCTATGCTAGTTCGATACTTAGTATGTCATTATCTTTTCCTATATACACATACACATTCACTTGGTATCTTGAGGTCAATGCAGACCTTCAAATATTTTTATATGATGCATGATGCTCGATACTACTCTTTACTAGTCCCACTAAGGCTCTTAGGGAATCTACCTTTGTTAGTTTCATACTCCACACATCACAAGTCGTTTTGTTTCATGGTTTCCTACTTTTGTTCACTATTACTTACCTTTCAGCGATATATACACACCTTTACATATTACTTATCTTTTCTAACATACTAATGGGTTCTTCATGTTTATAATTTACGTTACAAGATCTATAAAACCATGGCTATATGTCACTTTTTTCTTGGTATTGACTATTATTGTTTATGAGCTATGCTCTATGTCATGCTTGTTCATTATTAACTTTTGGCCTCTTTGGCCTTTATTGTATTATGAAATTGTGAGTGATGTCCCATGTTTGTAACCCATTTTTCATGGTGCATCTTGTCTTCACATTTTCTCATTACATTATCCTCTATTACATGTTATCTTTGTTTAAACTAACACTTGTACTATCCTATCTTGTTTGCATGTTCCCTAGTTGTTACAATGTACATCAACTACCCACCGCAAGTATCCACTCTTAGATATGTATATAATCTTCTTGTCCTATTTTTGGTTCACCTTATCTTACATTCATCACATGCACCCCAAACGATGGGGTAATTCATCGAGTGAACAAATCACCCTTACATAAGCTTAGAGCTCTAGAACAACACAACAAAATAAAAAAAAATTGACACAGAACCTAGTGAAAAAGTTGTCACAATTAGAATTTGATCACATACACAGAGAAAAATTAGTGCCCAAAGAGTAGACAACAAGAATGGGACATTTTTCCACCCCAGGGATCTTATGTCCTAGAGGAAAAAATAATCAATTTATCAGTTCAACACAATCTCCAACATTTTATAGTACGATTCTCAAGTAGCAAGAAATTGCCTCTAGTTACAAAATTCATTCAATAAGGTAAAATTAGTTACAACAAGAATAATAACAAAAGGTTACAAATCATGGATGTACCATCTGTTATGGTGCTTATTGTGAAGCGTCATGGAAGGAGAGAAAAATAGACCTCTCTCCCCAACACTCTTCTCTTTGTGTGAGATCACCCAAAAACTCCCGTTGGCATGAGATCACTAAAAACATCACCATTAACAAAGTGATGTAGATAATATATACAATTGCATGCATTCATTATGTTAAAGAACAACCAATATGCTTCATTCATCTAATACTTTTTTGGAGGTCTTGTCCTAGTAGCCTAGATGGCTTAAACTATCAAAATTACACCTTATTCACTTCATATATCTTCCTCAAACACTATACCCTATCTAAGTATCTCATTCTATGAAAAATTAACCTATCAACTGAACAAATTCCATGAAAGACTCAAATAACTTTACTTTCTTCATCTTTTCCTTCTCTAGCTTCTTAATATCTTAGTGTTAAACCAATAAAACTTAGTGTTTAAAACCTTAATTCTCTCTTACACTATATATACCTTGTTCATGAGTTCAACCAACTATTATATCAACCATAAATTTGGATGAAAACAAGAAAAATTGTCATCTTCCTTCATATACTCAAAATCTCCATGTTGTAACTCTTGAGATCAAGTTCTTAGAATATTCATGATTAGAACCATCTAGGAGGTTTCCAAACAAAGTGATCATGGTTTCTAGTACCCTTTATGCCCAAAAATGTTTTCCCCAAATTCCAAATCTCAGCTCTTTATCTTCTATTCCAAATATCAATTTCACTTAGTTCATTTGTATTCTACTAACCATGTCTTAATATTTTTCTAGTTGTATCCTTTCATGCATGAGGTTATTCAACTAACTAATGATATTTTACAACACCGTTTTTGACCTTTTAACTTTGTTCCATAATTCATTGGTACTTGTTTTGAAAAATATGTTTCAATTCCATAATTTTAGGTTTCCCATTAGGAATTATTCCTAATACAATCTACTATAGCCCATATTGTCATGGATGTCTTCAAGTGTTCCATGTTTTTCTCAAATTTCCTCTCAAATATGCTTATACACTCAACCAAGGTGGGTTTTTAGAAATTTTTAGGAATTTCTCATGGTTAGTTTGTAAGTAATTAGGGTTTTAGCTTCTAAACCCTAGGTATACTCTATGCAATCCTAAGAAGATTAATTTTTTTATAAGTCTCTTCAAATTCAATATCAAGACACAAAATCTGGTATAAAATGTTTATTTCATCACTTTGCATGTGAATCTCTTAACAAAGTGGGGATAGATTAACTCGATAAAGCTCGAGTCCACTTAGGAACTTACTCACCCAGACTGTGCATGGTAGGGTTTTACACCTCAAGGTAACAAAAACAAATTGTTACATTTGACCTCTCTGATAGATTTTTTTCTACCTTTCTCACACAAGAAACCATCTTAGATTATCACAACATGAATGTCTAAATCCTTAGGCAACATAAATAGTTAAGTAATGTTGTCTCTCAAAATTGCACTTTGATATGATCATGGAAGATTCAAATTTTTGGCCAACATGAGACTGTCGCCAAGTTTGGGACTTGAAAATTGAGACAAACCTCAAGATAAGGTTGGTTCATCTACTTATCTCAATGTTAAGACTACTCCTACAACTGAAAGTAAACTATCTAAGCCTAATATAAGAATTCACAGGAACTAGGGAGAGAGAGGTGAATGGAAATGAAATCCTAAGCTACAAAAGAGGTGATAGCACCAAGGAAAGGGGGGTCAATCTCCATGAGGGATAAATGAGAAGGAAATTAAGGAAGGAGAGGGTAGATAAGTTTTTCATAGACCCAAAATAATCAAATTCACTCATTCCACACATTATAAAACACAAAGAAAAGGAATACTTGAAAGTATAACTCATACACAACATAAAATAAGAGAGAAGAGAGGTTAGAATCACAACCAAATGAAAGAAAATGGCAAAGTATCAAATGGAAATATTTTTAATACTTCTTCATCTTGATATGCATTTATTTTTTTAGAGGTGTTGCAACTTACCCTTAGCCCTTTGATGATATTCCTCATAATCTGAAGTGAGCATGACCCATGGTAGTCCTCTTTTAGCTCTAGATTAGCCAAATATATGATTGGGCAAGGTCTGATCCTTTGAAATTTTCCCATTTTCTTTACTTTCCTCTTCATTGGGAATGTTTGCAATCTGATTTGGACTTGGTCTTTCTTGCTCTTGTGTAAACATTTTTGTTTCCACTTTATGGTACTCATTTAATTCTTCATCCTCTACCTCAATCTTATTTTCCACCAAAATTGAAGTAAGTTCCAGACATGCTAAGAAATGAGGATCATTGCATTGAAAATAAACATCTTTCTCATTTTGAATGCATTCATCCTTAAGGCCTTAGATGTCAATAGTGCTTAAAAACACTTTATCCTCTCCTATAATTTTAATTTGATTATCCTTCACAACTTTCTACTTTTTTTTATGTTCAACTCCCTTTTTTGCATGGTTTTCACGTTCTCATCCTCCCAATTTGAATCATATCAATCATCTACTGATATGAAAGTTTCATCCTTGGTATAATTTATTAGAGGAGAGGAATAAACAAGGGGATGTTGATTTTTACATGCTTAGGAAGAGATGTTTCATAATCTAGAGATATTATTATATGAAATTGAGAAGCCAAATGATCCTCCAAAAGATACTCCCTGCTTTGTTGATTTTCCCTCTCCAAAATAACTATATAATTTGGCATCAAGAATTTTTCTTTGGAGTGTTGTATGATTGTCTCATCTCTTCATGCAAGTAGCAAGATTATCATTCTATCAACATTTTATTATAGCTTATTTAGTGAGTTTTGGGTAGAGGGTAGGGACAATATGCAAAATACCACAACCTCTAAAAACATTAGTGCAAGGTTTAGTGAATGTTGGTAGTTCCCTAGGTGGATATGGGAGGAATTTTACAAAGTATGAGGAGTACTTTGGGCATAATAAACTTATGTAGCATAGAAACAATGAAAAAATGAAAAGGATTTTCCTACCTTTGGGAAAGGAACAATGGATTTTTAATTTCTTGTACAAAGGAAGGAATAATTTGAGATTGAGAGGAAAGAATGGATGCAAAGTGGGGATGTGTTTTCTTTGGCTAGCCTAAATGACCATCTTCTCACTTATGATGCAATGGAAAAATCTTGCGTAATACTACTTCCTCGTATGGATTGAATGAACACAACTAAATCAATGTCAAAGGACCTTAAATAATACAAGAATTTCATAACTTGTGAGGGTCTAAATTCTTGAGGAATTATATACCAATTCTTTGTAAATTTGATGTTGAAATTAGACATAAACTCGATTGGATAATGTTGTAGTTTGTTGAGTTTTTTCATGAGAGAAATGACATTTGTATTCTCCTTGAACTAGTTGCATAGTTGTTCTCCCATATGATCCCATGTGGAAATGGATTTTGAAACCAAACCACTGTACCAATCTCTTCCTTTACCTCTAAATGATGAAATAAGAAGTTTGAGGTAAATGTTCTCTTCTATGATATTATGAATGACATAATGGGTTGCTATATCTTGAGTGTGATCAATAAGAGATTGATATCCTTTTCCATGGAAAAGAGATAGATTATCCAAGGATGATTTTGGAATATCATCCCACTAATGCAAATGGAGGGGACTCGAACTGAAATGAGAGAATGGAAGAGCTCTTTGGAGAGCCATGAGAGAAATGGAAACATTAAAATGAGTGAAAAGATCGAGGGGATGTAGGAAATGGTCTAAAACCTGAGAAAATACATTTTTTGAATCAGTGGAGTCACCAAATTTGTTGATAAATTCCTCAAAAGGTTTAATACCATTAAGAACATATCAACCTTACTAGCATGAAGTTGTAAAGAACTTTAATATGCTCCCACTAGGTGTTCCAAAACTATTGTATTAGTAAAGGCACGAAGAGGTATATTATATTGCGATGGAACACCTACTAGATATAAAGATTTCAATACTCATCCCAATGGGCGTTCCATAATCATTGTCACTCAAAATTGCACCCTAGATGTGATCATGGAAGATTAGAATTATGAGGCAACATGGAATGTATCCATGTTTGGAACCTATCAAATGAGACATACTTCCAGAGAAGGTCAGTTCGTCTACTTATAATAATTCTAAAACTATTCCTACAGCTGAAATAAAAACTATCTAAGCCTAATCTAAGCATTCCCATGAACCAAGGAGAGAGAGATGCATGGAAATAAAATCCTAAACTATGAAAGAGGTGATAATACTAAGGAAAGGGGGTCGATCTACATGAGGGGAAAATGAGAAATAAATGAAGGTAGGAGAGGGCATACAAGTGTGCCATAGATCCAAAACAAGCCAATTGACTCATTCCACACATTACAAACACAAGTAAAAGAAAAACCTGTAAGTATAACTCATACACAACATAAAATGAGAGAATATAGAGGTAAGAGACAACCAAATATATGAAAAGGGAAGAGAAGAGCCCAAATTTATAGATTTAATTTTTTTCATAGTATACAAAGTCTATTACATCCATTCAAGATATATTGAGAGCATTGCAATATCCAAAATGAAAGTCTACAACTTAGATTTTTTTGGGACACCATTTTGGCATGGAACCTTTTCCAAAATGGAGAAGGATTTATTACAATAGAAAAGAGATGTATATTTCTAAAAAGAAGAGGGAAGAGAGGAATTTTTAAATTAAGGAGTCCAACCACTTATTCAACCACCTAGAACCAATCAACATTCAAATTTAAAGACCCCACATGGACACTATAATTTTTCTCGCAAAGCCCATACCAAAAATTATCACAAGATTGTTTTTTACAATCACATCTAAGTAAAGTACATTTTCGCCACTCAAATATACTCCCATCATGTAGTACTCTTCAAGACCTTTCCAACGCTATAAATTTTATCTTATTTTGTATCTTGGATTAAAATTTATAACCATTTAAAGATCACCATGTCATCCAAATGAGCAATTAACAAACATGGGGCCACCAAATTTGACCTAAAGGTCACTCCTACTAATTTTTCGTCTCCCCATTAGGTATGGATCTTCCATTTCTTTGATTTGAGAAATTTTAGGGATCCTTAGATTTTTTGGATCCATGAAAAGAGGAATCCGTGGGAAATATGGATTAGTGGAAAAGAAGGAATCCACGGAAAATAGGGATCCATGAAAAGAAAGAATCCTTCAAAATAGGGGTCCGTGGAAAAAAAGAACTTGTAGAAAACAAGGATCCATGAAAAAGAACAAACCTATAGAAAATAGGGATCTATGGAAAAGAAGGAACCCACGGAAAATAGGGATCCACGGAAAAATAGGAAACCACAGGATCACGGGGATCCACGGAAAAGAGGGACCCACATATCACAGGATTTTCAGAAAAGAGGAACCCACATATTTTTAGGATCCGTAGAAAATATGGAAGTTGAATAAAGTATGAAGATGAAGAAAAGAGGGAGAAGGGGTAAAAGAAGAGGAAGATGAGAAAATCCCTCATTTTTGAATCGAGTTGTCTAGATAAACATGAGTATTTATTTGACAACAATTACTTCAAGTATCTTTCAAATTCTCATTCCCTATGGTCTGTGTTAGATGCAATATAGGGTTTAGTAATCTTAAAATAAAACGAGGGTAGATTTAATGCTTCCAAGTTTTTGAACCAAATGTTAAAACTCATCAATAATAAGAATTACCATCTCAAAACTTCTTTATCAAGGTACCAAAAATTTTTAACCAAGTAATCTTTCTAAACATAGTCATTTCCACACATAGAGTCTAAGTTTAAGCCTTTTAGATAAAATCGAGCATGTATGTTAATTTTTCATGAACTATTCATCAAATCCAAGATTTTCTATACATTCTCATCAAGAGTACAATTCAAATGACCAAGCCATAAAAACATACACAAATTTCTTGGTGAAGGAACAAGTAAATCCTTACAAAACATAGTTCTTCATATAAAATATATAATTCGTAAAAATATTTTAGGCATGTTGTCCTCCTCCTTGAGGAATATCTCTCATCTCTCTATTTTCCTTTCCTTATGAGGTTCACTAATTTTTTTCTTTGAATTTTTATTCGTTTTATCTCATCTTGCCTTGCTTTTACAACCCTAACTACCTTTTTGTTCTTGACTCATAGGATTATTAATGGCTAGATTAGCATAATACATCATTTTCAACATCTTAACATTCATATTCCACCTAGGACCAACTTATAACATGCCTAGATCTATAATACCCGATTTACATTCATTGAAACCTCCTTTTAGCCTCTTTATAATCCAATTTCCTCATTTTGGAAATTTGAATTTGAAAAAAGGAGGGAAACTAATTAATTTGTATTTTAAACAACTCGACAAACTCAAATTCCTTCTCAAGTCTTCAACATACCCTGAAACACGTAACTCATCCACAATAACCACAAAGAATGTTAATTTATCATTCTTGAGGTTCATTTGATGATGCTCTTGCATAATATTGCCAAGGTGGAGAAAAAAAGTCCATGTACTTTAATTGTATAGTTGAATCTTCATCATCTTTGCATTATTTCACTCTTCTTCCTTCACTCCCATTGTCCTTGCTTGTTTCTTGGCCACTTGGATCCCATATCTTTCTATCTTTGCTTGCATTTTCTTCTAATTTGATTCTTTTCTTCTTGTGTTTCATCTTTATCATCTTCATCATTATGTTTCCATTAGTTGTACCTTCACAAAAAAACACAATAACAATAGAAACATTATCTTCTCCTTGGTTCATGATGATCTTCACCTCTATATAGAATTTTCTCATCATTTTTCTTCACTTTCCTTCCTTGGAAGCACTTGTAAACTATCCATATTCCTCATTTTTTTTCTTGAATGCCTCACTCATGACTTCTTCATGCAACATTTCCATTGTTTTTTATTCTTCCGTACTTTTCTCATCATCTTTACCAACTACATCATTTTATTCATCTTCCATTAGACCTTTCTCTTGGTTCAAAAGCACTTCACCATGTGCGTCTTCACTCTTTTCATCATCTATTTCTTCTATCACTATGCAAATATTATTCTATTTTGACCTCCACTTTCCTTGAGGCCTTCAAATTTTCTTTACAAATTTGATATCCATCCTCCTTTGTTTTTGTATGTTCTTCTTCATTCATCTTTTCATATTTTCTTTCTTGTGTCACATTCTTTTTTTTCCACACTTTCTTTGATGTCTTCTTTTTAATCTCTTGTTCTTGAACTTCTCATTAACTTTCTTCAGTTTGATATTCTCTTTTTCCACTACCAATTTCTTGAGCCATTTAGGAATCTTGTACCCATGATCTATTTATTAGCTTGTGTTATTTGCAATGTTCTTTCTTTCATTCACACATACATCAGCATATTCATCCTTAATTGCTTGATTAGAATCAAAATTGAAAGTTTCATTTACCTCTTCAATGCTTTCTTTCTTGAGCTCATCATCTCACATGATTTCCTTTCTTTTACTCTTCTTGTTTAACCATTATTTCTTATCATTCTTTTCTGGTATGCTATCTAAGGCTTCATGAAACACTATATCTTTCTCATCTTCTTCATTGTAAATTTGATCAAACTTCTCTTCAACCTTCTCTCTTTTCTCAACCTCCATTTTTCCTTAATCCATCTTAGCTTCTTCCATAGATACCTTTATCGATCCATTTCTTACAAATTTCATTTCTTTTCTCTTGTTTTATCTCCTACAACCTTCATACTTGTGTACAAGAACTAGAATACAATAACAAACCAAAACATCTTCAAGAGTGCCTCATTTCTAGACACTTTTCTCTTCTTCTTCATCTCTTTTTCTCTTTCCAAATCTCTCATTCTCTATCTTCTTCTCACTAACATCTCTATAGGCCATTTGACTTTCCTTCTCATCACATATCCAATGACATTATTTTATTCTTCCTCCATGTTCATCAATTCCTCTAACCTCTCCATATCCTTCTCGAGTTCTCTTAGCTCTTGTTCAAACCATAATTCCTAGTTTCTTGCCTCTTCCTTTCTCTTTGCTTATTTCTTCTTCTTATCTCTCTCACTTTGTTTCTTATTTTGACTTAGCAACATCACTAATACTTTTACTATCTCCTCTTTATCCATTTTTCTCTTGTTTTCTTAACCACATGTCACACACACTTCACAACATCTTGCACTATTTGATTGCTAGAATAATAAAAAAATCTTCATATGATCTATCCCAAGCTTTGATACCAATATGATGCAAATCATATATACACGTTCATGAATTCATCATATTTAAGAACAACCAATATGCTTCATTATTATGTATAACATGTATACAAGTTCACGCATTCACCATGTTTAGGAACAACAAATTTGCTTCATTCACATAATACTTTGTTTTTGGATGTATTGTCCTAGTAGCCGAGATGGCTTAAAATTTAAAAATTGCACCTTGTTCACCTTAGATGTCTTCCTCAAACACTAGAACCTATCTACAAATCTCATCTTATTCCAATTCAACCTATCAAATGAACAAATTCCATGAAAGACTCAAATAACTTTACTTTCTCCATCTTGTTCTTCTTAGCTTCTTGAGAACTTAGTGCTAAAAGAAGAAAAATTAGTATTAAAAACCTTATTTATCTCTTAAAATGTAGATACCATGTTTAATATCTCAACCCATTGTTATATCAACCATCACTTTGGTTGGAAATTAAAAAAATTATCATCTTCTCTTCATATATTCAGAATTTCCATGTTGTAGCACTTGAAATCAAGTTCTTGGAAGATTCATGATTAAAACCATCTAAGAGGTTTCCATACAAATTGAGCATGGTTTCTAGTACCATTTATGCCCAACAAGGTGTGCACCAAATTCTAAATCTCAAATCTTTAGTCTTCTCTTCCAACTCTCAATTTAACTTCAAGTATCTTTCAAATTCTCATTCCCTATGGTTTGTGTCAGACTTAATACAAATTTTAGTAATCTTCCAACAAAAGGAGAGAAGAGTTAATAATTTCAAGGGTTTGAACCACACCTTAAAACTCCTCAAAATAAGAATTTCCATCTCAACATTTCTTTATCAAGGTACCAAGTAATTTTAACCAAGTAATCTTGTTAAACATAGTCTTTTCCACACACACATTCTAAGTTTAAGCCTTTTAAATAGAATCATAGCAAACATGTTAATTTTTCATTAAATATTCATTAAATAAAATATTTTCTCTACATTATCATCAAGAGTAAACATCAAATTACCAAGCCAAAATACCATACATAGAGTTCTTGGTGAAGGAACAAGTAAATCCTTACAAAATAGAGCTCTTCATATAAAATATATAATTCATAAAAAAGTGTAGGTCTTTTGTCCTCCTTATCCTCGAGTAATATCTCTCCTCTCTCTCTTTTACTTTCCTTAGGAGGTTCACTAACTATTTTATTTGAATCATTCTTTCTTTTATCTCATCTTGCCTTACTTTTTCTACCCTAATTACCTTTTTGTTCATGACTCATATGCTCATTCATGGCTAGATTAGTATAATACATCATTTACAAGATCTTAACATTTATATTCCACCTAGGACCTACTTATAACATGCCTAGATTGATAAAAGCCCCTTTACATTCATTGAAACCTCCTTTTAGCCTCTTTACAAGCCATTTTCCTCATTTTAGAAATTTGAATTTGAAAAATGGAGGGAAACTACTTAATTTGAATTTTAAACAACTTGACCAACTAAAACTCCTTCTCATGTCTTCAACATACCCTGAAACACCTAACTCATCCTCCATAACCATGAAGAAGGTTAATTAATCATTCTTAATGTTCATTTGATTATGCTTCTACATCACAGGGGCATCTAAATCTAGAAACATCTCCACAACAAACATGAAAAGTTTCTATATCATACTTTCTTACACATTAGGTGCACTCTGTCTAATACACACTTTCTACTTACTTATGCATACATTACTCTTATTTTTTACATACAGGAATTTGAATACTATTTCTCTCTTCTTTTGTAGGTCTTTCCATATAAGCAAAAAGAAGCAACTCACATCTACAAGCACAAGATCCAACAACATGTTACTATGCATACACTTCACCCCTTGGGTCAACCTCCCCTTCCTAGTTTCCACACTTCAGATTACAATCACTTCACACCTCACTTGTCAACTCAACATGCTATCAGCTACACTCTTCTCTACATGATTAGAAGGTATGCATCTTCTATCCACTTTAAGCTATCGAGTATTCACTCAACAACATTAATTTTGGGGAAAATGTAGACACAAAATCTATGCACTTTGGTACATTTCTAGGTCCTAACGCATACTAATGTAAACATGATTTCAAAGAAATAAAACTAGTGGTTTACAAATCCTCTTAACCTTTTTTCTTTATCTCTTACATTGTTATTGCTCTTACACATCTTAAATCCTTTCTAGTACTTGACTGATTTATATTTTATGGCCTTGGACACTAGCACCCATTAGGACATAAGTACCCAGTGCTCTTGTCCCTCTTCAATGCTCATGGCATTTTTTTCCTTTCTTACTCTTTTGGGTCCCTTTTACTTCTTGGTAACCTTCTATAACTTTGGATCAGCCTCATAGTTTTCAATTATGAAATTAAAACAAGGGAATCATACACACACACTTAGTTATTTCTCTCAAATAAGGTGCCAAACACTAATCATTATCTACTATCACCTAATCTTGCATCAAGGCATAATATCACTTAAAAGGAATTCATCTATCACGCTCATACAAGGGACAAGGTTTTCCTCGATTTACATAAACAACATGGGAGGGGAATTTAATTCTATTCCATCTCACACATTTTCATACTTGGAAAATCCTATATCTAGCCCATTATCATATTGCAACTTACACAAGGAAGCCTATGGAGTTATTACACACAAAGAACTACATGGAATCGAGATGTAGTGAAGTGCTTGGTTGTAACATCATAACTCATGTGATGGCTAAGGTTAGTATGACTCCCCATTATGCATCTTCTTTATTATTTTTGATGTGATTGGTGGACATGTGTAACTAGTCATCTATGTTTTAGGTTATAGGTACGACTGACGATATTGGAGGAAAACCAGAGTGACAAAAGAGGATCAACAACAAAGCTTCTCCGGACCAGAAAATACCATAACCTAAGCATTTAGAAGGACATTAGCACCCAAATCATTCACTTGTGCTTAAGCACTCTTGTCCTCCCATGGGTGATTCTATCTTTTGTATGTCTAAGTTCCATAATCCTCGGTGATCTTGACGACCATATTTCCTACATCTTCCAACATTTTTTTAGTCCATCTCTCTCTCTCTCTCTCTCTCTCTCTCTCTCTCTTTCTTAGGGTTTTATATTATTGAATGCTTATTTCTTGTGTCTTACTATATTTTATCATCACAATATCATTAGTTACAATAGTTACTATAAAATAATATTTAATTCAATTTAAATTAAATCACCAAGGTTTAAATTATTCAAGGAGATAGTTATTTCATGTTGCTTATAGATGATTACACAAGGATGACTTGGGTGGCATTCTTAAAGGAAAAATAAGAGGAACTTGATAAGTTCAAAGGATTCAAATCACTTGTTGAGAATGAGAAGAATGTGAAGATCAAATGTCTGAGATCTGATAGAGGAGGTGAGTTTTGGTCCAATGCATTTGATGATTTTTGTGAAGAACATGGTATTAGAAGACAATTTTCAGCTGCTAGGACACCCCAATAGAATGGGGTAGTTGAAAGGAAAAATAGGACTATCCAAGAAATGACAAGGACTATGTTGAATGAGTCAAAACTACCTGATAGTTATTGGAGAGAGGAAGAAAACAATTGTATATATCTTGAATAGAGGTCAAATAAGGGTTAATAACAATCATACTCCCTATGAGCTATGGAAGGGAAGATATGCCAATGTAGAACACTTTAGGGTATTTGGGAGTAAGTGTTTCATCAAGAGAGATGAAGAAGATCTAGGAAAATTTGACTCAAGAGCTGATGAAGGGATATTTTTGGGATATTCAAGAGTAATCTCAACTTATATGTGTTATAATAAAATATTACAAAAGATAGTAGAAGCAAAAATGTCAAAGTTGATGATACATGCTCAATAATTTCAAAGGATGCTCCACCGATGTAAACTAAAAAAATAAGGAAGAATTCATATAATCAGATGGAGAAGAGGAGAATGTTGAGGAGATATAAGAATAAAAGGGCCTTATAAAGAAGATTCAAAGAGATCACCCTATATCACAGATCATTGGTGACATGAATATAGAATTGATGAAAATAAGAAAAAATTTAATAAATTTTAATTAAGAAAATGTTTCTCTTTTTCTAAAATAAAACCTAAAAAAATTCAAGAATAAAGCAAAGACCAATATTGGATAAATGCCATGAATGAGGAGCTGGATCAGATAGAAAATAATGAAACATGGGAACTAGTGCCTAGACCTAAAGATAAAAATGTCATTGGCACCAAATGGGTGTATAGAAACAAGCTAAACAAAAAGGGAAAGGTTACTAGGAACAAATATATATTGGTGTGTAAGGGTTATGCTCAAGTGGAAGGAGTGGATTTTGAGTAAATATTTTCTCATGTATCAAGACTAGAGGCAATCAGGTTATTTCTTGCATATGTAGGTTTCAAAGGTTTTAAGGTGTATTAGATGGATGTAAAGTCAGTTTTATTGAATAGATATTTGGAAGAAGAATTATAAATAGAACAACTTGAAGGTTTATCTCTTTCAAATAATCGTAGTATTGTGTATGTAGATTGTAAAAAATCACTTTATGGTCTAAAATAAGCTCCTAGAGCTTGGTATGCTAGGTTAGACAAGTATCTATTGGATCAAGGTTTCAAGAGAGGAGAAGCGAGAAAACAAATTTTAAGTAAATACTTGAGGGTGATAAACAATTGATAGTTGTTATTTACATAAATGATATTATCTTTGGAGGAAAAATGAGAAGGTGACCAAGGAATTTGTAGAAGTAATGAAAGAGGAGCTAGAAATTTCTATTCTTGGTGAGTTATCCTTCTTTCTTAGGTTGCAAAAATTCTTAATGGGAAAGGTATATTCATATAAAAATGAAACACATAAGATAAATGTTGAAGAAGTTTGATATGGAGGATTGTAGGGTTGTTAGTACTCCTATGATTATTGGATGTAAGTTGAGTAAGGAGGATGAGTCTCCTAAAGTTGACAAAACATCATACAAGTAAATGATTGGGAGCCTATTGTATACAACTTCTTCTAGGCATGACATTATGAAAGTAGTAGGGTTAGTAAGAAGATTTCAATATGATCGCAACAACTCTCATCTATAATAAGTCAAGATAATTTTTAGGTATCTTAAAGGTACTATGGAGTTTGGGTTATGGTATATGTTGGAGCTAAAAATTACACCTTGTCTGAGTTATGGAAAACCCGAGAATTTTAAGGAAACATGGGACTATCTCCAAGTTGTGGGACTTTCATTTTGAGTCATACCTTCATAGAAGGTTGGTTCATATATCTATTCATAAATTTAAACAACTCATAGGAATTTAAATGCAACTATCTAACTCTAATATAACATTCCATGGGACCAAGGTGAGAAGGATATGCATAAAATAGAAAACATAAGCTAAAAGATGTGATAGCACCAAGAAAAAGGAGATGGACACATGAAACACAATCAAAATGTATCCTGTAAATGAGAGAGATATGTACAACATGTATCACAAGAGTAAAAGAGAGGAAATATGTAAATAAAACATTGGTATAGGGATGAAAATAGCCACAAACACCATATTTTATTGATTAAAACTATGCATAGTCCATTACAAATAAAATGAAGGAAAGAACACATCTAAAGAGGCCAAAATGAAGGTTCACAACTCATAGCTGCTCGGGAGATGATTTTGACATGGTTCTTTGTAGATTAGAATGTCCATCTTTGGAACAAGCATAATTTTACGATATATAGAGATTGGATAGAGAAGAGAGAAACAAGAGGGAAAGAGATCGGATTTGATCTTTTCATTCATGAAGATATTTGTATTTCCTGTAGCATGGATCTTCAAGCTTTAACAATTTTCAATCATGTATTAAACTCTTTAAAACATCATGGGGACCCTTGTAATACCATTTCATGATGTTATTTTTCTTGTAGAAGAAGGAAGGAGGAAAAATCGGATCATTTACGGGTGGTTGAGCCATCTGAATATTTACATTACTTGACAAAATATTTTTCTTTTTCTCCCAAAAAAACTATCTAAAAATCTGATTTTTATAATGCCAAATTGAAGGTCTCGAGGATACCTTTCCAACGATATGAGTTTTGTCAAATTTGGAGTAGGGAATCGAAAGATATACACATTTGAATATTTACGAACCATAGACACGAGAACGCAAGACATGGAAATATTTGATTAACTTGGGGATTGCCCTTTGCCTACGTGTGTATTATTTTACTTTTCCACATGTTGATATTTCATTGGTTCGGATGTCATTCCTTATGAAACCTCCATTTTATATTACAAATTATAGACCAATAAGAAAGATCCACGGATGTCTCAATGTCAATATTTAGTTATACCAAACTTGTCGAGAGAAAAAGACATTCCAATGAGAAAGCTCCATGCTCCTCGAAATGTCATAATAATCTTTTATCATGACTAAACACCACAAAATGTGAGCCAACGATAAATCCCCATGCTCCTCGCAATGCAAAAACTTTGATATCCCTTAAGCGACCCTTTGTGAAACATGAACCAATAGGAAAACTCCACGTATGACACGTTTTCATCTTTCATTAGTGGCGCCTTCATGTCACAATTTATATCTTGGGTAAAATTAAAATTTTTGGCTCCATTTAAATGTGTCACTTGTCCTTGTTGACTTGCTAGCCACCCAGACCGAAGCTTTATTGAACTTGGTTTATTCCATGGACTTGAGGTCTGTGAAATGCATCTACCTTGAAGACTACTAGAATGCTCAACTATGTCCCACTCTTGATCATTGATCGTATGTCATGTGTTATCCCCTAACTCCATCATGTTTCCTTTTACCATTTTGACTTTTATTCCCCTTCGTGTGCCTAAAATATTATGAAATGTGTCTTATTCCATGGGTCTCACTTCTGCAAAATCCAAAAACTTTGAGGAGATTCATAATCTCACCATGTGGCATGTTTCTTGATATTTGACATTGAAATTGATGGCCAAATAAATGTCAGGTGGTCCTTTAAATAACCTACTAATGGATTAAAGATGAGCTGATGGGATTTTTAATACCAATAGCCAATTCTTTTGGGCGATGGAATTTGGCATCCATTTAAACGTCTCAGGATTATTTAAATGGCTAAGTCCATTTAAATGAGTTATCCAAATTAACCCAAGGGGTAAATTTTGGATAAAAATTTGGTAACCTCTAGGGGACATCTTCCTAATAGATGAAGATACCAGTAGCTTTGAAGCATCCATTAGGCATGGATTCAAGCCCAAAACTTGAAGAAACTAATCTTTTCCTTTAAAAAATTGTCTCCTAAATCATTATGAACTTAGCATTGAACTGGAACTGCCTTGGGGTTTCTATTAAAGTTGGTTTGTTGGGAGTTTTTATATACTTTTCTAACTATCCTAAAAAATAATTTTTGTTACCAAGGAAGAGGTACAAATAAACCTAAACTGGATATGATCTCTTGGACTGAAAATGAACTTTGAAAGCTTTCCCAAAATATGATTTTTCTCATAGAACCTACTTTTAACTAGACAGAATGAAGTTGATCTTGTGGGCTATGAATAATACTTGGAAATTACCCAACTATCCGATTTGGCCCTGAAATGAACTATGCACAACAACAAAAGGAACAAAAACTATATACAAACATGGAAAATCATACATGCCCTGAATGGAAATGTGCGAGAGAGTGCACAAGCACTTATTTTTCTAAAAACAAACCTAAACCACCCTAATATAACCAGATGAAAAGGAAACTAAAACAAATCATACAACAGGTAGGGAGAAATAACTACCTTTCCTCAAAAATTGAGACCATGTAAATTATTTGGCCCTGAACATGGTCTTGTTAGGTTGTGGAGCTTGTTTTCATGTGAGGAAGTGTTGAATTCTATACACTAAGAGTATTGTACACTTTCCATAGTTGTCTTGCCCAGGGTTTTCTAAAACGTGCTTGATATACCAAGAAACATGCTTTTCTCATATGGGTAGGATTTTTGACCCATAGGTTTATGGGATGGTTTTGGCCCATGGTTTTGATACCCACAGTTTTGTAAAACTACTTAAGTAGTTGTCTACTTATATGGTTTTGTGCATATGGTAGGGTTAATGTAACATTACAGATGTGTTTTGAATTCAGGTGTGAATTTTGTAGATTTTGTTGAGCATAGCTCCAAATAGATCTGGGTATTGTATTGAGAGAGCAATGGCTTGTAATAAAATATGAGCAAGTGATTCTTGGTGGACGTAGCCCAAATTGGGTGAACCACATTAAATACTATCTCTTTGAAGTTGGTTTTCACCCTTCTTCCCAAAGTATCAAATGGAAACAAAAGAAATACCTCTTTTAGTTTCTCTACATTTGGATTTGAGAGGTATTACAACTGACCTTTGGTGCATTGTAGTTCATCCTCATGCTCTGAAATGAGCATGACTGGTTGCAACTCTGTCTTTGGCTCCAAGCTAGCTAGATACCTGATTGGGAAAGGGGATTTGGGAACTAATGGGTTGATCCTTGTGATTTTCCCATTTCTTTGAATCTTATCCCCATGAATGGGGGCATCATGTAAAATTTCCTACTAAAGTATATTTTTGCAACGTGATTTGAAATTTTGTTTCCTCTACAAAAAAATTTACCTCTTGTTGATCCTCCTTCTCTAAGTATAACTTATTCTCTTTTGAAGAGGATGCCCTATTTTCCCACTTTGTGAAATCTCATCATCCTAATCAAATTTATACCACTCTTCAATATTTCTATAATCATCAAACATGATGAGACTTGTCGGGGATGATGCATAGGTCAAGGACTGCTAACTTTTACACCGTTAGACGCAAAATATGTGGTATAATATGTAATAAGGGGAGAAATGGGAATGTATTTCCTTTTCCCATCGTGAATGAGACTCTTCTTAGCTAATATGGAAATGTCAAATTCTTGAGGAAGAGTGCTTCCTCTTAGAGCTTGTATCAATACAACCAAATTAGAATCAAAGGCCCTCAAATAAAACAAGAATTCCATAACTTGTGAAGGTATGAATTCTTTCAAAATTCTATGTCATGTCCTCTCAAATCTAATGTTTAAATTTGAGATGTATTCCATTGAGTCCGTTGTATTTTGCCAAGATGTTCCATAAGGACAATGACATCTACATTCTCATTGAACCGATTATACAATTGTTCTCCCAGTTGATCCCAAGTGGAAATGGATTGAGGAGCCAAACTATTGAACTAATCTCTTGCTTTTCCTCTGAATGATGAAACAAGAATTCTAAGGAAAATTTTCTCCTCTATGATATTGTGAATGACACAATGGTTTTATATATCATGGATATGATCAATAGGAGATTGATCTCCATTTCCATTAAAAAAGTCAAATTTATCAAGGTTATTTTTGGGATAGCATCCCATTAATGTAAATGAAGGAGAGATGAGCTGAAATAAGAGAATGGAAGATTTGTTTGGAGAGCCATGGATGAAGTAGAAACATGAAAATTAATGAAAGGGTGAAAGGAAAGGAGGAAATGGATGAAAGGAAGAAAGGGATGGTCTGTAATTGAGATAATGGGTTTGTTGGAATAGTGGAGTCCCTAGATGTTCCTAGAAATGCATCCAAAGGCCAAAAATTCACCAAGAGCACATCAACTTGATGAAATGAAATATGAAGTTTTCAATACTAGTCCCACTAGGTGTGCTAAAATTGTTGGAGCTCAAAATTGCATGCTACACTAAGTTATAGAAAGCCCAAGATTTTGAGGTAACATGGGACTATCTCCAAGTTGTGGGGCATTCAACGTGAGATAGAAATCCGAGAGAAGGTGGGTTCATCTACCAATTCCTAATGCTAAACTACTACTAGAAACTGAAATGAAGCTATCTAACTCTAATCTATAATTCCAAAGGACCAGTGTGAGAAGGAGATGCATAAAATGGAAATCCTAAGATAAAAGAGGTGATAAAACCAAGAAAAGGGTGATGCATACATGAAACACAATCAAAATAGACTCTGCAAATGAGAGAGATATGCACAACACATCGCAAGAGTAAAAGAGAGGAAAGATGCACATAAAACACTAGTATAGAACATAAGAGATCCACAAATGATAAAATTTATTTCTTATAAGTATGCACAGTCCATTATAGCTGAAAAAGAAGGCAATAACACATTTATAGAGGCAAAAATGAAGGTTCATGACTCATAACTTCAGGGAGATCATTTTTACATGGTTCCTTTACAAATTATAATGTCCATATTTGGAATAAGAATCATTTTACAATATAAATATATTGGAGAGAGAGAAGAGAGAAAAGATAGGGAAATAGATCATATTTGATATTGTCTTTATTGAAGATCTCCATATTTCCCTATAATACGACTCTTAAAGCTTTAAATACCATCAATCGTGCATTAAACTCTAGAAAAAATCATGATAACCCTTATAATACCATTTCTCGATGTCCTTTTTCTTGTAGAAGAAGGAAGGAGGCCAAATCAGATCAAATTTGGGTGGTTTATCCGTATGAATGTGCACATTACTAGCTGAACTATTTTTCCTCTTTTTATGCCACAAAATACCCTCAAAATATGATTCTAATTATGCCAAATGTAAGTTCTCGAGGAGAAATTTCCAATGATATAAATTTTGTCAAATTTGGAGTAGGGAATCCAAAGATATCAACATTTGAATATTTTCATGTCATCGAGCAAAAGAACGTGACACATAGTGGTCTTTGATTAGCTCGGGGATTTCCCTTTTCCTATGTGTGTCTTGTTTTTCCTTTACCACATGTTGATCTTTCATTGGTTCAGATGTTGTGCCTTATGAAACCTCTATTTTTATTGCAAAGCACAAACCAATGAGAAAATTCCATTCATGTCTCAATGTCAGTATTTAGTTATACCAAACTTGTTAGAGCACAAAATATAGACCAATGAGAAAGCTTCATGCTCCTCGCAATGTATCGAATATTATTTTATCCTACCTAACAATTGTGAAACATGATCTAATGAGAAAGCTCCACACTTCTTGTAATTTCAGAACTTTGATAGACCACTGAATGACTCCTAAAAAATATGAGTCAATAGGAAATCTTTATGTATGAAAAATGATATCCTTTCATTGGTTGTGACTTTGCATCACAATTTCTATCTTGGGTGGACTTAAAACTATTGGCTCCATTTAAATGTGTCACTTTTCCTTGTTGATGTGCCAACCACTCAGACCTGAAGCTTTATTGAACTTGGTTTATTTCAAAGACTTGAGGTCTATGAAATGCATCTTCCTTGAATACTATCAGAATGCTAACATGTCTCCCACTCTTGAGAATTGATATTGCACCATGTGTCATCCCCTAACTCCACCATGTTTTCTTTTGCCCTTTTAACTTTGTTTGCATTGCCGTAAGCCCAAAATATTAAGGAATATGGCTTATTTGGTAGGTCTCATGTCCGCTAATACTAAAAACTTTGAGGAGAGATGGAATCCTGCCACGTGGCCTGCTACTTGATGTTTGGTGTTAAAATTAATCACAAAATGAACATCATGTGGTTTGTTAAATAACCCGCTAATGGACTAAATGTGAGCCCGTGGATTTTTAAATGCCGACAACCAATGCTTTTGGGCGGTGGAATTTCATGGCCATTTAACATCCTAGGCTTATTTAAATGGATAATTCTATTTAAATGAGTTGTCCAAATTAACCCAAGGGTAAATTTGGGATAACGATGCTTGAGAAGAAAGGAATTCAATTTGGAAGTTTATACAGATCACGATTGGGTAGGAAGCCTAGATGATAGGAAAATCACTAGTGGAGGAGTCTTATTCATAGGATGTTATCTAGTATCATGGTGCTGGTAAGAAAATTTGTTGATATGAAAAATTAGAGGTCTCCACCAATGTTCATGGGGCCATTCCACTCTGTATTGAAGGGTACATCTCACATTATTGAATGTAACTAATCTAATCATAATCTAAATGTTGTTGGTTAGTGAATAGGCTAGAGATCACACAGGGACACTCCAATGAATCTATGGAAAAATTATTGTATGGGGGTACAAGGGAATAAATTATAGTGAGTTAGGGAGAAGGAGAGGAGTTACTACTGTGAGTAGGAAAACTGTAAAGTTCACACCCAGTAACCAGAGTAGTTCAGCTTTACATATAAAGGAAAGCAACAATGAAACTAGTAGATTCAATGAGTTAAAACACAAATTCTTTAGATTCATCTACCAAAAATACAAATCTCTTATATCACTTAGTTTTCATAGTGCATAAATGAGAGAAGTGGAAGAGACAAGAGATTCTCGTACCAACTTTGCTTATTGTGTCAACAATGAGAGGAAACTATGCATACAAAAATGTACACATTCATACATCTAGGAGAGAAAAAATCTATTCCTTGATTGATATTTACACAAGTTGTAAAATAAATGGTAAAATAATAAAGAGTAAGAAATTGTAGCTTTTATTTCATGTGAAGTGATGAAAACAAAGCTCTAACCAAAATATCACAATTCACGGTGCTACATAGTAGAAGTTATTCAAAATTCGGATCCTTGGAATGGAAAAGCCCTCCCGATTTAAAAACTTAAACTGTGCTTTCACCTCACTCATATGAATATGCATGTTCCATATTCCACTTTTGAATTTTTATTTTCCATCAATTAAGTATTTCTATTATAATTTTGAGAAAATACTTTTACAATATTAAACTAAGTTACTTAAGTGAATAAGACAAAATACAATGATGAGGCTCATGAGGAATTAGAATGGAGAGATAAAGAAGAGGGAGAAAGGTAGAAGGGGAGAGAATAATATGTCTTACAACATGGATGAATAATACCCCATCTCGATGAAATTTAACTCTACTCCAGCTTTGATGAATTGGTGAGGCGCTCGGATGAAATGATGAGTTATAAACATGTGAATGATTCATACCATGAGAAAACTAATCTGGATGAGCTGCGGACTCCATGAACTAAGTATTTAGAAACACTATTGAATGAAACCTTTAGTTACCATGAGCATATCTCATGAAGATCCCATCTGGAAAGATGGAATCTTGAAAGCCCACCCTACCATGACTCTCTACAAAATTGTCACTTTATTATGTTGATTTAGACATCCCGATGAAACACACCATGAACAATATGACAATGTTAATTAAAAAAATCACCTCAAACATTACACATAAGTAAACATAAACCATAAAATGACTATCAAAAGAAACTATTGAGATCTCTTGTATGCCGAGAAAACAAGCCATGAACACTGATGAGTAAACCATTGTTGACAGTGAAGAAAATCCCTTCTATCAACTTTAATTCCATGCCTTCTGAAACACTTATCTACTCTAAAAAGAGGTATTTACTATTGTTATTAAAAGAAAAATTTCCACTCTTCTCGGCTTCAACCGGTGAAATTAGCTTCCTGGATCACCCTTGTGTATACTACCCCTCTAAAACTAATTTCCTATGACGACTTACTATTTATAGTTAGTACCCATATAGGGAACTTAATATTTTTAGTAAGTGGAAGAATCTACCTCTCCCAACTCCAACTGATGTTTTAGACTTGGATACTTATCTTTGTGTACCCTCCTTTTGTGGAATACACCTCCTAGAACAACTTACTATTTTTTTTGTAAGTGGTGATTTTTAGCTAAGATGACTACATTGATGAATCTTACCTTTATTACTTCCCTTGGATATATGATCTTCTCTTGGGTTACTCTTGAAGTGATTTACTAAAAATGGAAAGAACCCATATAGAGGACTTACTATTTTTAGTAAGTGATGGATTTCACGAGTTTCCATCTTGATTGACTATTTTGACCTTGTTTCCCTCATTAGTGTATCACATTTCCTTCGTAGCTTCTTCTAATGAGGACTTACCCAAAATAGTAGTCACCCATATAGGAAGGCTTAATATTTTTAGTAATATGGTCTTTGGTTCTTAGATTGTGATGAAACAAAAGTTTCTAATATGAGTTTTACACAATAACTCTCTATGAAATATCACCTCACCAGTCGCGGTTTGAGATATGTTAAATTTTAAAAAAATTCTCTCTTAGAAGAGATGGTTTTTGATGGAAAAATTTGTTTCGTGTATGAAAAAAATTATTTTCTATCCTTCAGGCACCTGAATACTATAAGTTTGCAAAAATGTCATCTCGATCCATTGAGTGATTTGTGAGATACGATCAATTCTTAGCCAAATGACTTCAAGCGTTTTACGGAAAAATAAATTCATTTTTACACCATTTTGATCCATTATTTTTGTAGACTTTTGGATTATTTAATGCTTTTAGATGAAAAATGATTTCATGGATTCTATCAAATTCAAAAAACTTCACTTTTAAATCTGGAAAAAAATGGTAGAGTTTTGGCGGCATTTGGAGGCGTAAGGGAAAAATGGTGAAAAATGCTCTAAGTGTTGTATTTGTTGGTTATGGAGCCTGATAACAATGGGGGTTGCAAAGGGGGATTTTCCCCCTTGCGGAGGTCTAGGGGGATGGACCCCGGCAGGGGTCTAGGTCTAGAATGCACGCATACAGTAGCCTTTATATGTATTTATGCATTGTGAAATTTGGACCGTTCCTTATTAGGTCACAGATCTAACGGGTGGTTTTCTATGTTTCCCCAAAATGATAAAACCCTAATATATTTAAAGGGTCGTTATGTATGAGGCTCATTGTATCAGTGGCTGCACTATGAGAGAGAGTTTTTGTGGACTGAATAAAAGGATTGGTTGTTTTTGGTGGACATAGCCCATTTTGGGTGAACCAAGTTAAATATGTGTCTCTATTTTATCGCATTCATTTCTTTTTTACGTTTTGTACATTATTCTTTGCATGATTGTTAATCTATACAACTATTATAATCATAACAAGTGGTATCGAGCATGTTTGAGATTTTTTTTTTTGGAAGTATACTCACGGAGGATTTACTGTTTGAGTGGGATAAGTAGCAATGGTAGAGGAGAATAAGTTCGAGTTGAGAAGTTTAACAGACCAAAATTACCAGTATGGAAAATGCAGGTGGAATATTACCTGTATCAAAAGGATCTATACCTACCATTGGGAGGTGAAGAAGAGAAACTCTCAATCATGTCCAATGAGGAGTGGAAGGTTATGGATAGGAAGGCTCTCGGTGTGATTCGAATGAGTCTGGCATCATCCATAGGTTCAAATATCTCACAGGCAAAGAGTACAATAGAGTTGATGAAAACCCTAGCTAATTTATATGAAACACCTAGTGCATCGAATAAAGTTTTTTTTATGAAAAGATTATTTAATCTATAAATGCAAGAAGGTGGATCTATATCTAACCATCTTAATGATTTCCACACTATTGTAAATCAGTTAGATTCAGTTAATATCCCATTTGATGAGGAGGTTAGAGCATTATTATTCCTATGTTCTTTGCCATAAATTTGGGACAACTTAGTAATGGCAGTTAGTAATACATCATCTACTTATCTTAAATTTGAAGATGTAGTCAGTGTCATTTTAAATGAGGAAATGTGCAGGAAAAGTATAGGGGAAAATTATTCTTCTAGAAATGCATTGAATATGGAGAGTAGAGGGAGGAGCAAGGAGAAATCAAAGAGTAAGGCTCGTGGGAGATCTAAATTGAATATGGGAAGATCCAAATCTAGGAGTAGAGGCATTACTTGTTAGAACTGTGGAAAGAGAGGACATGCTAAAAATGATTTTTGGTTCAAAGGAAACAAAGAAAACCAGCCTAAAGGTATTAAAGAGGAAAATACGATAGGTAATATTGTTCAGGATGCTCTTATACTTTCTCTTGATACTAGAGTAGAATCTTGGGTAATAGATTCATGTGCCTCTTTCCATGCAACCCTTGATAAGGGCTATTTTAAAGAGTATGTCCAAGGAAATTTTGGATAGGTTTATTTGGGTGATGATGAGCCATGCAACATTGTCAGGAAGGGCAATGTACACCTGAAATTACAGAATGGAAATACATGGATATTGAGAGACGTGAGGCATGTACCTAGCCTCAGGAGAAATCTCATCTCTGCAGGACAGTTGGGTGGTGAAGGTTGCATAGTCACATTCACTTCAAATGCTTGGAAGGTTTCCAAGGGTTCCTTGGTAGTGGCATGGGGTAAGAAAGTAGGCACTCTTTATTTGTCTACTTGTATATCTAATTATTCTACCATATTGTCTACTTCAGATGGGGATGCCAACATGTGGCATAATAGATTAGGACATATGAGTGAGAAAATCATGAAAATTATACGGGAAAAGGTAAGCTTTCAAGTTTGAAGTAATTAGACTTAGAGTTTCACGAGCATTGCATTTTTGGGAAACAGAAAAGAGTTATATTTCTCAAGGTAGGGAATACCAAGAAAGTGAAAAAGTTGGAGCTAATTCATACGGATGTGTGGGGGCCGGCCCATGTTACATCTCATGGTGGTTCTTCGTACTATGTCACACTCATAGATGATGCCATAAGGAAGGTATGGGTATCTTGCATTAAGCGTAAGTCTGGTCTCTTTGATACATTTAAGAAATAGATAACACTTGTTGAGAATCAATGTGGTTTTAAATTGAAATGTTTGAGATCTGATAATGGCGGCGAGTATTGTAGTAAGAAATTTTATGATTATTATTCTGTAATGGGATTCATAGAGAGAAAATAGTTCCTTGGATCTCAAAGTTGTAGAAGGTAGTTGTCCTATGTACTACAGAGGTAGAATATGTTGCGGCCCAGTGAGGAAAGTAAGGAACTGTTATGGATGAGTAGGTTCATGGAGGATTTGGGCAAGGAACAAGGGGATTGTAAGTTACACAATGATATTCAAAGTGAAATTCACCTGGAAAATAACTCGTCCTTCCATTCTAGAACCAAACATATTCAGATAAGATATCACTTCATATAAAATGTGTTGGAGGATGGGCAACTTGAGTTGGTGAAGATTCATACAGATGATAATCTTGTTGATATGTTTACTAAGCCAATGACAAAGGAGAAGTAGGATTTGCATTCAAATTTTGTGAGTCTTCAAGATTGATCTTGAAGTGGAAGAAAAAATCCAAGAATAAAATTCCAACCAAGAGCGTAATGGTGGAGTTACGGCAATCAATCTCAAGTGGTAGATTGTTGGTTGTGGAGCTTGATAGCGACGGGGGTTGCAAGGGGGGCTTCACCCCCTTGCGGGCTCGAGGATGGCCCCTTGGAGGGGGTCCGGGGCCATACGCCCTAGTAGCCACATTTTATATGTATTTATGTATTGTGAAATCTGGAATGTTCCTTATTAGGTCACATATCTAACGGGTGGTTTTCTATGTTTCCCCAAAATGATAAAAACCCTAATATCATTAAAGGGTTATTGTGTATGAGGCTCATTGTATCGGTGGCGGGCTGTGAGAGAGAGATTTTCACTAGACTAAGTAAAAGGTTTGGTTGTTTCTTGTGGACGTAACCCATTTTGGGTGAACCATGTTAAATATGTGTCTCTTTTTATTACATTCATTTCTATTTTACATTTTCTCGCATTATTCTTTGCATGTTTGTTAATCTATACAACTAGTATAATCTTAACGATATTTATAGCTTGAAAATGGAAGAGGAGGGGATGGGGATAAATTTTATTTCCCTTTCATCCATTTTCAAAAGGTTTAAATGGGACATAAACTTCCCCCTTATCCTGGTTTTTACAAGTGGTGTCTTTTAATTTGTTGAGCAAATTAAGCGAGGGAGGCTAAATTTGAGCACCTACAGGCTAATTTGTGGTCATATGGAAAACCAAAAGGATAAATGGGGGGAGGTGGAATTTTATGTGCCTTTCATCCATTTGTTAAAGGGACAAAGGGGACATGAATTTCCCCCTTATTCTGGTGGTGACACATGGCGAGCATGTGGGCTAGGTGAGGGCATGGTCAAACTAGTCAACGGGGCTAAATAGGTGAGTTCATGGTCATATTAGTGACCTAGATACTAGAAGGGGGAGGGGTAATTTTTTCTTCCTTTCATCCATTTGCAAATGGAAAAATGGGACATAAAATTCCTCCTTAACCATAGGCTACCACGTGTCCAGCTTGAAAATTGGTTAAGTATGGAAAATCATACCTTGGGACCAACTTGCAGAGGTTATATCTCGGGCTCCTAGATGCATTTTGGGGTGAAAATTTATATGTCTCCACCTGAAAAAAAAAAACAAATCTAATTTTTATGGTTTAAAGTTCACATTCTAATTGTAATACCTCCAAATGTCTCCTTCTTTCTTGATATCGCTTGTTGTATGCGAGAAGAATAAGTTGCTTAAAAAAATGTATGAGGTTTCAAGATGTCCCACTTATTACACCATAGAGGGAATTGAAAATTATTTCCTTTGAAACTTTTTGGTATTTCAAATCATCATGAGGCTCCCAGAATCTTGCTTTTAAGAGCGAGGTCCTGTTCATGGCGCGTGCTCATTCGAGGCCCAAAACCCACTTCTAGTGAATTGGCTCCTACACCTCTGAATCTTCCCTGAAACCTTCCAAATCATATCCATAGCATTAATAATACTTAAATACTCCTCCATAATGAATTTTTCTCCTCTGATATTCTCTAGAGGAGGTGCACTAATCTTAGGAAGGCTGATGGTAGCCCTTCCCAAAACTGCTTGAATGTTTACATGTTCCAGAAGATCCTAAATCATCTAGGAGGACTAATTTTAATTTCCTAAATCACCTAGGGGAATAAATTACAATCCCTTAGGGGTCAATTTGATGAAAGGATAGGGTTGGCACTATGGATGAACTGACCTAGGGGTGTTTTGGGGAGGTATGATTTTTATATTTTTTTGACACTGGGGTCCATTGTCATGCTTGAAAATTAGAAATTTTCCTGTTGCACATTTTCATGACAACCGTTGTCTATAGTTGGAGGAAACATTTTGGATTAATCACAATAAGGACATAACATGAGAATCCCATAAACTCGAGTTTTCTTTGTGGACCAGTGCCTTATCCATTAGGATAGAGAGTCAATGAGGAAGATGCACTACATAACTTCCCTTATTGAACACACACACACACACACACAACAACAAAAAAGGAAACACAAAAAAAACAAAAATGGAAAACAAACACAAAATTAAGGTAAAATACACCTAATTCAATTTTGTACATGTGGGGGATAGTCTACTTTCATTGAACTGTAAACTTGAATTGAGTGTTTACCTATAATTGGGTGTCATTGAATGTTATTTTTCTACAAATCCATTGACAAGTTCACTGAAGTATGAACGTTTCCTCATCTTCTTGAGAAATTTATCTTGATTGTTAGTGCACTTGATGGTTTTATTATTCATTCCACCACCTTTCTTGTTTTGACACACTTTCCTTGGCTTCTCGTTGCTCCTCTAGTTCATTCCACTTGTTAATTTATTACCGTTGTCATGAGTATATTTCTTTGTTTTAATTGACTTTCCATTTTTATTTCATTAAAATAAATTATTTCTTCACTATGAATCATCTTCATGACCACCTCCTTCATGGGTTGATTCTCATAATATGTCTCATGAACTTTGGCATCATTACCCACCACTTGATGACCTATGATTGTCAATTTTTCTCAGAGTATTCTTGCTCATTCTCTAGATATTTTTCCATACATTTCCCTATACAATTTGTTACTTGCATTATATTACCCTCTTGGAAAGAGAATGAATTCAAAATTGGGTGCCCAAACTAGAAATTTTCATCTTCTTTGCCTTGTCCATTTTGGGCCTCGTCCTCCATTTTTTTGTTAAGGGAATCTATTTCTTGAGCAGAGTGAGTATTGAAAGGTTGAAGTCTATTGAGAAGGTTTTCATTTTGAGAAAAATCATTCTAAGGACCTAGCAACAAATTTTTCTTTGTTTTTTAATGAGAATGTTTCCATCCTTGAAAAAGGAAATGAGCATAACACTGGATTTGAAATGTAGTCATCATCATCTTACCATTATTGATTTTTGACAACTAAGAAGTCCATTTTCACAAGGAAATATTCTTCTTCATTATTCCCCATTTCAAGTCACGGGGTAGTATAAAATTCTTGCATTCCCTTTTATCTTCTTCCAATGAGAAATATGAGCCTTCGAGTTCACCTGGAATACTCATCACATGAAGACTTAAACTAATTCTTGAGAGAATCATTAAAAACATTGAAGTTATCCTTTAAGAAGGTGTTGAGAATCATTCCTTATTCTTTATCCACATCTCTCATCATTTCAACATTTCTTTGTTGCAAGTCAAGGTTCCCATCACCAACCTCAGCATCCACTAGAGAAATTTCATTTATACCTTCATCCCATGAAAATTACACCTTTTCAAACTCAAGTCTTCATTGTGTTGTTTGATTGGATCTGTAATGCTCTGAAATTCCTCCACCAACAAGGGACACTCGAGATTCTCCTCGAAGGTCATGAAGAAGTTTCCGTAGTGGAATTTTGACACGGATTTCTGCCATTAGGTCATTTTGTTATTGAATAGTATACTTCATTTTTTAGATGGGAAGTAGCCTCTTTGTTTTTCCATTGATAGAGATGGTGGCATGCGACTAATTCAACTACATATCTCCTCCAACATATCAGTAGAAGCTTCGACCCAACAACATACCATATGATGTAGGAATTTTTCTATAAGGATTCTTATTGTGATTTTCTTATCGGGAAAATCTTCCAAAGCTACCTCAACATATTTGATTTGTATGACAAGAGGCACTTGTTTCATCTCCATGGAGAGACATTTACCAGAGGTAGGGAAAAGGGAGAGACCAAGAGATTTAGAAACTTTTGCGAGCATGACATTGTCTAAGGCTCCAAAGTCAATGATGCAAGTGTTTAGCTTGTAACCATTGACTAATAAGAAAATGTAGAAAGGATCAACATTCTTAGATGAGGATGATGTTGAGGTGAGGTAATTTATAGATGGATTGGATTGAAATGCACTTGGTGGTTCTTTAGTGGAGGCATATTTAGAATTAGGGCTACATCATTTGACATGTTTAATGAGCCTCTCCAATTGTTTGGGATGACTTCTTAAGTATTCAAATACAGACATTTGCATCTTAGATCTTTTTAAATGATAAATGATGTCTAAGGATGAAGAGGTGGTGGGAGAATCATGGGTTATGGTAGCATTAACACAAATGTTTTTAGAAATTGATTTTCCAACGAGAATCAGAAAAGGACTTACTTGAAGAGGCAAAAGGATTCTTGGTGGAGGTAGCCTCATGATTTTTCTCAACTAACCTTGTTGGCTCAAGATTTAATGATCCTATTGTTTTTGTTTTTTCTAGATTCTCCATTTGAGGATTCAATTTCTTAACTTGGGAAGTGGAAGAAGAGCCTTCTTTCTCCTTTTGGGATTCAGTGAATACCACATATGAATAATTATCAGTGGATTCTTCATCATCAAATGTACATTCACAAAACCCAATCCCAACATATTCACTATCTCCTTCCTCTTCATATTCAACACTTTATTATTATTCTTCTTAATAGTTTTGAATATTGCATTGGTAGTGGGGATTAAAAGGAGATCCTTTGGGGTGCTCCTGTGATCTGAGAGAGTTTCTTCTTCATGGAAAACATATCATTAGCCATTTTTTGAAGTATTGGATTAGTGGGTATTGAACCCAAACTTTGACCTTTCTATTTACCATGGGGGTTCTTTACCTTACCAGACAAGATTAGATCGTCATTTGTTTTAATAGCATAATCTTGTGCTTCTTTCAAATTTCTAGGTTGTGATCTTCTAAGGAAGAATCCAACTTTAGGATAGATAAATCTTGATAAAGAATATCTTCAGGTTATTGTGCAAACGCATGGCATATTTAGGGATCATTCTTATTAATCAGTTGTATTTAGCTACGAATTCTTTCATAGATTTTGTAGGCTCCTTCTTAATATGTACCAATTGAACCAAGATATCTTAGCAGAGACTTACGTATTTTTAGATCTATATTCAAATTTGGTTCTTATATCCTCCCAACAAGTGATATACCTTATGGGTAACCAATAAAACCATTTCAAAACATTTTCTTGCAATGATTCCATGTGATTATCTAAAATTAAATAAAATGGGGAAATGTAATAATATTTAATCTAATCGAGGAGGACATAAACTCTCTAAAGTAATATGAAGTGACTAAAATGATTAAAATGATTAAACTAGTGGAATTAAAAATCTAATGTGCAAGAGGAGGGTAAGGAATGATATCATCGATTGCAGATGGTTGTTCTATAATTTCGCATGTCTAACAAGAAAACACAATAGCTTGAATGGATGTACATAGGTCTCGAAAAGAGTGGATCTAGAATATCAAAGGAGTCTAGAGCATTTTGGAGGATACGGACGTTCCCTATGGCACCCCTTTATGGCACAATAGGCACCTGGTCTCTAAAAATCTCGAACCTAGTTATTTATGGGTGAGAAGATGCTCTGTAATCTTCGCTTCCTATCACACTAGATTCGTTGAAGCCGTGTCAAATGTGCTGAATATAACCATATGAATTTGAAGACACATGTAAGAGACAAGCAAAGTATCAAAACCTAAAAAATGAAACAAATAAATGAATAGGTCGGACTCACCTTAGTTACCACAACGGTGGGATTACTAAAGCGAGCATTGCACTACATTTTAGACCCAAATGTACATCTAGTGTGTGTGTGTGTGTGTGTGTGTGTGTGTGTGTGTGTGTGTGTGTGTGTGTGCATGTCATGCCCTAAGTGCTCTTATGTTAGTCACACTTTGTGAAGTAGAGAGAAATAAATAAATATAGAAAATATAATAATATGTGTGCATGGAATAGAATAGAATCCCTCCCCATGAAGTGTGTGTTGATGCAGATATCCTAGCCTTGATGCATGGAACTATGTGGATGCAAGTGATGTAATGAATGTAAATATAGATGGAGTGATAGTAGTAAGTGGTGCTTTAGAACCCTCATTATGGTCTCATAACTTTATATTTATAGGGTTATCTTACTCTTATTTCATAATTAATCCCAACATGGCTGACTAGGAAAAATATAAAGATGAAAAACATCAAGAAAGAGCCCAAAATATGTGGTAAAATAAAACAAGGATTGGGGTGCCCAGATCTAGGTCTCAGGCTCTTCGATTTAGGGTAAAATGACGGGGCCCAAAAACATGGAATGTATATAAAAATGTAATCATGGAATAAAAGATAAAACAAGATGGCCAAAAGGTGGCATTAATTAGTACTTTATTTACTCAAGAAGCTTCTAAAGCATAGTATGAGGCTCAAGGCTAAATAATTCCTAAAGTGCATGATTTTGTGACTACATTTTCCCCCACTTTATGTTGGTGAGAAGAAATCTTGGTAACATAAAGTAGATAGAGATGTGTACCTAATATCCATGTAGAGTGTACTATAAAATGTGCTAAAGGACTACCAAAAAGCGTGGAATGATAAAATAATGGAGTAGTGTGGAAAATATAGATGAAAAATGTGCATAGAAAAAGTAATGAGAGAAAACCTAGGGTGGAACGTGTGTCTAGCTATTGCGGTGTGTAGTGTACTTACGCAATTAGTAAGGCATGTGCTTGTTGCGAAATTTTGTTGCGAGTCATTGTCATTGTTGTTGTTATTATTGCCCCAAATTTGAATGCTTGTTTCTCATATGGCCGGACCTAAAAGGAGAAAATGATCAAGTAGTCAAATATGTATGTATGTAAAAATGTTGTGTAAAATACGTATGTGTATAGAAATGCGTAAAATACACAAAAAGGAAATTGTAAATGAAACATGTGTACATAATCCATGTCAATAGAATGGGTGTAGAAGGATGTCATGTACTACTACAAGTTTTTGGATGATCTCAAGCCACCACTGGCTTTGAAGAAGTGTAGGGAGAAATGCTCTGTGTCCTCCAAACTTTAACCTCATCTATTGAAATGTGTGTAAAGTTATTGTTAGTGCAAAATCACAGCACCCCCAAATGAGTTCTAAAAATATTCTTTTCTAAGGCATAATCATCTGGTTTGATTACATAACAATGAAATTTCCCCAAGGTGTGGGACCTTGCAAAAGTGGGAAAGCTCTCTAGAGAAGGTTGGTTCCTCTTCCTAAACTACATGCCACGAGCTACTCTAGTGTAGGCAAACTAAATCTAGCCTAATCTAACCATTCCAAGGAACCAAGGAGAGAGAAAGAGGGAAAAATAGAGCCTACTCTAGAGCGGTGATACACCAGGAAAGGAAGCAAGATATTCTGTTGAGGGAGAAAGAAACAGAAAAAATAAAGATTAGGGAGGTCAGATAGAAGTAACATGGCATACATCTTCAAATTTGCCATTAAAATCCATCAAACATAACATCCTGCACTGCAAATGTGAAATACATGCAGAAAAACAAATCTGGAAGGGAGAGGCACGGAGAAACAACAAAAAGATGCAAAGGGTTGAAGAAGACCACAAAACATGTTTTTATTGCTCTAGAAGGTGTACTGGAGACCATTACATTTACGGAATAGAGGAACAAATACATTTTTAGGCATGGGAGAAGGTTATATACTCAAAAATGGCATGGAGAAAAAAATTTGACAGAGTTTCTCTATGCCCAGAATGTCTCTCCTCTTCCAAAATGAGAAGTGTTACAATATATAGAAAGAATAAGAGAGAGAGAAGAGGGAAAAAATTGAATCCTGCTCCAACCACCATGAGATACACATCGAACCATGCTTTGAAATTTCAACCACTGAATATCAATTCCTTCTGCAAATCCACCCACAATATGTCACTTCTGGTTCCCCAATGGATCGAATCGAATCGGATCTGGTAGTTGAAGAGCAAGAAGATCTTGCATTAAATTCTGAAGATTTTTCTCCATTTTTCACCTACCAAGGCCCGAAAAAATGATTTTTTATCTTTCCATGGTGTAGAGGACATCAAGATGTTTCCAACGGTGTAAGATTCACAATATTTTGAGCCCTGAGTTGAAAGATATGCCCCTTCAAAGTTTGTATCGAATCCATACAAATGGGTGGGAAAATAGTTTGAAAAATGGGTCCCCTTTTGATATGGGACACGTGGTAGCCATATTAGAGAAAAATATGGCTCACGGTGTCATGTAATTTATCCTTTTCACTTTTTCCGTAAAAAAACACAAAAGTCGAAAAACCCTGCGGCCCCCTGCTCTGCTTGGACACGTGGAGCCATGGCGCTTGTTCGAGCCTCTCCTTTTGGATTTAAAGTTTGGAGAAGTACCACGGCCGACACGTGGCTCTATCTATTGTCTTCTCCATACTTAGTCAATTTTTGACTCTTTCTAAAATTTTGAGCCCGAAGACTTCCAATCTTCATTGCTTCTTTTCTTTCTTCTTGCTTGCACAGGTCGTTTGATCCTTCGCAGGCCCCACCACTCTATTGTAGAGTTTCCCTGTAACCTTGTTTTTTTTTGTCCTGGAATGTGAGCTCATGATTCTGAGTCATTTTCTTCATAATTTCCTTATGTGCAAGACTTGTCTTGACCAAATTTTCCAGGGGGAAATTTTGGGATAACAATTTGGTGACTCACGGGGACATCTACCTACTAGATGAATGGACCAGTGGCCTTGAGCATCCATTGGGCATGGAGTCAAGAATGATGACCTGACACTGATCCTTCTTATAAAATGGACTCCCCGACTCTCTACACTTTGCTGACCTCTTCCTGACTTTGAACCCGCCCGATGCGTCTGCACTCTCAATTTTCATAAGAAAATCTTGAAATGGAGTTTCTGAGAGTAGAAAATTGTATTGACTTGGGCTTTCACTTGTCTCTGAAATGGAATATTTCAAAACGGCTTAAGTTGCTCTGGATTTGTTCCTTTTTGAGATAGCAACTGTTATAGAATTGCTACGACTCTTCTTTCCATGAATATTGAAGAGCCTGGCCTTATGTACCCTTGGAGAAAAATGGACAAAAATTATATACAAAGACCAAATCATACATACCTTAAATGAGACATGCAGAGTGTGCATAAGCACTTCTTCTGCTAAAAGAAAATCTACCTACTCCTAAACTAACTAGAGAGAAAGAATGCTAAACAAATCCTGCAACTGGTAGAGAGAAGTAGCTTCCTTTTCTCGAGAGAGGCAACCATGTAAATGATTTGATGCTAAATATAGCTGCCAGTATGAGTGAAAAACTGACTCTAACCCTGTCTTCCACCCAAATCATCAAGGTATCAACATTAATGGGAAATACCTCCTCAAGTTAACTTGCATTGGACTTCTAGAGGTTTTGATGATGACCCTTGGTATTTTGATGCTCATCCTCATACCCTGGAGTAGGCATGACTAGTTTCGGCTTCTCCCTTGGCTCTAATGAAGCCAAGTACCTGATTGGGCAAGGTCTAGTCCTTGAAGTTTTCCCATTGCTTTGAAATTTAACTCCAAAAATGGAGTCTTCTTATGGACCTTATTGGGTGGATGGTGTGAGAGAGATGATGACATCCTCCTTCCTTTTTCCTTCCTCCTCTTTTGAATAACATGGAAGATCAAGATCTTCCTGTTATGTTTGTGGAGCCTATTTACATGTTAGAATGTGGTACACCTTCTATGTGTTACACTCGGGTATTTTTACGGTGGTCCCAGTCGCTGGTGAGCGGGTCAAGGGGTTCAGGGGCGAAGCCCCCGAAGTAAATTTTCATGGGTGTTTTATTAACCCATGGGTAATGGGTAACCGTTATGGGCTGTTTTTGGGCCCATGGTTTTTTCAGTCTTTTGCCCATTGTTTTTATACCCACGGTTTTTGCCCTTGGTTTTGATACCCACGGTTTTGTATCAAACTGCTTAAGCAGTTGTCTATTTATATGGTCTTATGCATATGATAGATGTATAAGTAAATGTATTGCAGATGTGTTTTGAATTCGGCTGTGAATTCTATAGAGTTTGTTGAGCATAGCTCCAAACAGATCTAGGTATTGTATTGAGAGAACGGTGGCTTGTAATAAAATCGAGCAAGTGATGCTTGGTGGGCGTAGCCCAAATTGGGTGAACCACGTTAAATCTTTGTCTCTTTGTGTTGTGTTATTTTATTACTGCAATTTTATTTGATATCTCGTAATAATTTCGCATATTAGTTTTCTCTTTTGCGATTACTGTGAGGGATTATTCCGCATATTTTATCTCTTATTTCCTAACAATTGGTATCAGAGCCTGGTTTGGTTTGTTGAAGTGTTGAATCATAGGGAAATTTTTTAGCTTGAGTGGGAGCTATGGTAGATGATGGAAGATCTAGGGTTGATAAATTCAACGGGTAGAATTTCAGTCTTTGGAAGATGCAGATGGAAGATTACCTTTATCAAAAGGATCTTTATACTCCGTTGTCTGAGAAGGTGAACAAACCCTCGAGTATGAAAGATGTGGAATGGGATTTGCTGGATAGGAAGGCACTTGGGACAATCCGGCTGTGTCTTGCATCTTCGGTATTATTTAATGTTTCAAAGGAAAAGACTACAAAAGATCTAATGGATGCATTAGGGAAGTTGTATGAAAAACCCTCTACCTCTAACAAGATATTTTTAATGAAAAATTTGTTTAATATGAAGATGTCTGAGAATAGTTCAGTAGCAGATCATTTAAATGATTTCAATACGGTTGTGAATATGCTAGCTTGATTCTGATAGAATTTGATGAAGAAGTTAGGGCTTTATTAATTATGTGCTCTTTACTTGAGAGTTGGAATAGCCTAGTAATGGTGGTAAGCAACTCGGTTCCAGCTAACTCAAAGTTGAAGTTTGAGGATGTTGTAGGGGTGATTCTAAGCAAGGAAATGCAAAGAAAAATCTCTAGGGAATCTTCTACTTCAGGGAATTCTTTGACAGTGGAAACTAGAGGGAGATAGAAGAATAGAGGAAACCGTGGAAAATCAAAAGATCGAGCAAGGTCAAAATCCAAGAACAAGATTGTATGCTAGAATTGTGGAAAGCCCGGGCATGTAAAGAAGGAATTTGTTGGGAGCTTCGGGATGAGAAGAAACAACAGAAGAAAACAAGAGGCAAATGTGGCAACGGGTAATGTATTTCAGGATGCTTTGATTCTTTCTTTGCATAATATTATTGAATCTTGGGTTTTAGATTTAGGGGCTTCTTTCCATGCTTCTCCACATAGGCATTATTTTATTGATTATGTTCAAGGAGATTTTGGGCATGTTTTTCTTGGTGATGATGAGCCTTGTAGCATAGTTGGAAAAGGTTCTGTTCAGGTTAAGATGCAGAATGGGAATACTTGGCTATTGAAGGATGTCAGACATGTGCCTATATTAAGATGAAATTTGATATCAGCCAGGGCTAGTTGGGAAGTGATGTTTGTCTTGTGATATTTACTGACTAACTCTTGGAAGGTTACCAAGGGTGCTCTTGTGGTGGCAAGAGGTAAGAAGGTTGGAACCTTGTATTTAACCACGATAGTACTAATGATTGTAATCTTGTGGCTTCGGATGCGAGATACAACATTATGGCACTATAGGCTTGGTCATATGAGCCATAAGGGCATGAACATCATAAAGAAGAATTTGTCTGGATATACGAAATAGGTTTGGAGTTCTGTGAGGACTGCATATATGGGAAACAGAAGTGAGTAAGGTTTCTCAAGGTTGGACCTACAAAGAAAGAGAGTAAGTTAGAGCTGGTGCATTCTGATGTGTGGGGGCCAGCTCAGGTATCATCTCTTGGGGGTTCAAGTTATTATGTTACTTTTATCGATGATGCAACAAGGAAAGTTTGGGTTTATTGTATTAGAAACAAATCTGATGTATTTGACACTTTTGTTAAATGGAAAGCCTTGGTAGAGAATGAAACAGTCTTAAGCTAAAATGTCTCAGGTCAGATAATGGAGGGGAGTATTGCAGCAATGAATTTAATGATTATTGTTCTAAGAATGGAATCCGTAGGCAAAAGACGGTTCCAGAACTCTGCAATAGAATGGGGTATCCAGAAAGGATGAACAAAACAATAATGGAACGTGCTAGGAGCATGAGGTTACATGCAGGACTACCTCTTTCTTTTTGGACAGAAGCGGTGAGCACAACTGTGTACTTGATAAACAGAGGACCCTCAAGTGCCTTGGATGGAGGCATACCTGAGGAGGTTTGGTATGGTAAGAAAGTTGATTATTCATTTCTTAGAGTCTTTGGATGTGAGGTGTTTGTTCATATAGACAAGGATGATAGGACCAAGCTAGAGGCTAAATCAGAAAAATGTACTTTCATTGGTTATGGTGGTGATGACTTTGGATATAAATGTTGGAGTATTAAGGACAAGAAAATCATTCGATCTAGGGATGTGGTCTTTAATGAGAAAGTCATGTATAAGCAGCAGTTGCAGGAAAATAGGGAAGAATCCAAGAAATAATATGCAATGGTAGAGGATCTTCCGAATGGGAAAGTGACACATGAATCAATTCAGGAACCCCCTCAACAGAACCCCAAACTCCTATATTGAGGAGGTCTTCTAGGGTAAGAAGAGAACCTAAACATTTTTCTCCTTGTCTTTATTATTTATTACTCACTGATAGTGGAGAGCCAGAGAGCTTTGATGAAGCAATGCAGGTAGATGCCAAGAAGAAGTGGGAGAAAACCATGGATGAGGAGCATCAGGCTCTCATGGAGAACCAGACATGGGATTTGGTGAAGCTACCCAAAGGAAAAGAGCATTACAGAACAAGTGGGTGTTCAGAGTCAAAGATGAAGAAGGAGGAAAGAAAAGATATAAGGCCCGGTTGGTGGTCAAGGGGTTTGCATAGAAACAAGGTATATATTTTGATGATATTTTTTCTCCTGTAGTAAAAATGACTTCTATTAGAACTATTCTAGGAATAGTTGCAGTAGAAGACTTGCACTTAGAACAGACTTGATGTAAAGACTACATTTCTCCATGGTGATTTGGAGGAGGAACTATATATGCAGCAACCAGAGGGCTATGAGGTCAAAGGTAAAGAGGAGATGGTTTGTAAACTCGAAGAAAAGCTTGTATGGCACGAAACAAGATCCACATCAATGGTATAAGAAGTTTGATAGCTTCATGATGGAGCAAGGTTATATCAGATACCATTCTAACCATTGTGTGTATACAAATAAATTGGAGGATGGAAGTTATATTATCCTATGTTTGTATGTTGATGACATGCTAGTTGCAGGTAAAAACATGCAGGAAATAAAAGTACTCAAGAAGCAACTAAGTGAATCCTTTGCTTTATGAAGGATTTGGGTGCAGCCAAACAAATCCTTGGTATGAGGATATCTCGGGATAGGAAGGAACGGAGGCGACTTTATCTCGGAAGAGTACATTAAGAAGGTCTTGGAGAGGTTTAATATGCGGGATGCTAAACCGGTTGGGAATCCTTTGGCGAGCCACTTTAAGTTATCAAAGGAGCAATGTCCCAAGACAGAGCAGGAAAGAAACTAGATGTCAAAAGTACCTTACTCATCAGCAGTTGGCAGTTTGATGGATGTTATGGTGTGCACTAGGCCTGATATTTCTCATGCAGTGGGAGATGTGAGTAGATTTATGAGTGATCCAGGTAAAGAGCATTGGCAAGCAATAAAGTGGACCCTTCAGTATTTGAGAGGGAACATGGGGACAATTTTGTGCTACAGTGGATCAGACACCACTTTACGTGGTTATGTAGATTTAGACATGGCTGGAGATGTAGGCATCAGGAGGAGCACAACAGGTTATATTTACACTGTAGGTGGGACAGCAGTGAGCTGGATTTCACGACTACAGAAGTTGGTGGCTTTGTCAACCATGGAGGCTGAGTATGTTGCTGCCACAAAGGCAAGAAAAGAGATGATTTGGCTACAAAAATTGCTTGAGGAGTTGGGGCATAAGCAAGAGGAATGTAAGCTATATAGTGATAGTCAGAGTGCTATACACCTAGCTAAGAACTCTGCTTTCCACTCTAGGACGAAGCATATACAGTTGAGATATCACTTCATCAGGAAAACTTTGGAGGAAGATAAGTTGAAGTTGGAGAAGATTCATACCATTCGAGAATCCTACAGACATGATGACCAAGGTGGTCATAAGGGATAAACTAGAGCTATGTTCAGCTTTGGTTGCCCTTCGCAGATGACAGTGAAGGGTTGAGAATCTTGCTCAGTAGAAATTAGTCTCCAAGTGGGAGATTGTTATGTTTGTGGAGCCTATTTACATGTTAGAATGTGGTACACCTTCTATGTGTTACACTCGGGTATTTTTATGGCGGTCCCACTCACCGGTGAGCGGGTCAGGGGGGTTTGGGGCGAAGCCCCCGAAGCAAATTTTTATGGGTGGTTTATTAACCCATGTGTAATGGGTAACCGTTATGGGCTGTTTTTGGGCCCATGGTTTTTTTGGTCTTTTGCCCATTGTTTTGCTACCCACGGTTTTTGCCCTTGGTTTGTATACCCACATTTTTGTATCAAACTCGCTTAAGCGATTGTCTATTTATATGGTCTTATGCATATGATAGATGTACAAGTAAATGCATTACATATGTGTTTTGAATTGGTGTGAATTCTGTAGATTTTGTTGAGCATAGCTTCAAACAGATCTGGGTATTGTATTGAAAGAGCGGTGGCTTGTAATAAAATCTGAGCAAGTGATTCTTGGTGGACGTAGCCCAAATTGGGTGAACCACATTAAATACTGTCTCTTTGTGTTGTGTTATTTTATTCTGTAATTTTATTTGAGATCTGTAATAATTTCTACATATTAGTTTTCTACTCTTGCGATTCTGTGAGGGATTATTCTGCATATTTTATCCCTTATTTTCTAACACTTCCAACCTTGGTTCTAGAGGACCATTATGGAGTGCAGGATTTTGCACTTGAATATTCTCCTTCATAGCAGTAGGTTCATGTGTGTGGAATATGGATGGAGGAGAAAATGATGTAATCTCCATGGGCTCCTCTTCATCAAAGCAATATCTCAAGTCTGACAGATAGTTTGCCTCCTTGTTGTCTTGCTGCAAGCACTCTACCTCCTTCATGGTGTCCTCTTGATCTGCAACTTTCTCACCATGGTTTCTCTCTTCCTCAAACATGAAGTTTGAAAGATCAAACTCTTCTTCAACATCAGATCTTGAAGGGGATGAAGTGGGAGGAAGAACTGAAGGTTCCCCTATAGCCTGCTCCACACTTAGAGCCTCTGAAACTGTATGGTCCTCCTCCATCATGGGTTCATCAATCAAATCAGGCCCTTGAAATGAAAGAAAAAAATATTCAATGATGCCTTCTTCATTAAGTGGCCTCAACACTGATTTGATCTCTCCCAGCTGCTCCTCTTCAATGGGGCTTAGGACTGATTGTTCCTCCTCTTGTTCTTGCTCTTCTTCTGCTGCAAACTTAGCCTCAGCCACCACTAGTTCTTCAATATTGACCTCCTCTATTGGCTTGACCATCAAGGGGATCTTTGTAAACCCAAATTTGGCAGCCCAAATCTTCAGATTGTCTATCATTTCTTTTACTGTTGGTCTCCTCTTCTTGTCATTCTCCTTGATTGTATTCTTGACTCTCTTCCCAACATGGGATTGGGAAAGTAAGAGGAGTGGAAGGTTGGGGTTCAACCATCTTTACAATTTTTGTGGTGGGAAGGGAGGCACAACTTCTTGTTTGTTTGGAGGGGATGACTATTTGGAAGGGAAAAGGACAAAAGAACTGAGATCAGGTGGAAGACTAGGAGATGGAGAAATGAACACTTGGGGCAACAAGTGAGGGGCTTGACTCTTGCCACTTGCTGAAATGATAAAGATTGAGGAAGAAACAATGAAAGACAGGAGCTAGTGATTGAATTACCCATTGATAAGGTTATCTCACACTTTCCTCATAAGCTTCAATGTCCTCAATCCACTGCGTAAGTTGAGGCAACATTCCAATCATGAAGTCCAACTTCTCTTAAGGGCTGTAATGTCTTGGAAAAGGGCCTTCCCATGGACAAGGTGCCCTACAACCAATCTTGAATGCCTTCATTTATGTTGTTCCCCTTGACTGAACCATGCCAGCCTCCATTTTTTGAATCTTCTCCAATAGACCAACATCCTCTGCATAACTATCGCCATCATATGCGTCCCCTTGTCCTTGATAAGTATCATAGTCACCTGGTTTTAACACTACTCATATGGATAAGCATAATGGTCCTGGATCTGATTATAATGTTGACCTAGAGGAGTTGGGAAATACATTGGAGGTGGAATGTATTGATGTAAATGTGAGTTCCATGAAGGGAATGAATTCATGATTGTACAACCTCATAGAATGAGAGAAAATGGAAGAGATGGAAGAGAAAAATAGATGAAAATGAGTGGAAATGGATGGAAAAGGTCTGTAACTCAGAGAATGGGTTTTTGACTAGATGGAGTCGCCAAATGTGCTTGTATGTGCCTCAAAAGGCTGAATCCCACCAAGAACACATCAACTTGATGAAATAAAGTGAAGACCTCTAGTCCCACCGGTGTGCCAAAATTGTTAGTGTGAAATCACAGCACCCCCAAATGAGTTCTAAAAATATACTTTTCTAAGGTAGAATCATCTGGTGTGATTGCATAAAATTGAACTTTCCCCAAGGTGTGGGACCTTGCAAAAGTGGGAAAGATCTCCAGAGAAGGTTGGTTCCTCTTCCTAAACTACCTGCCATGAGCTACTCCAGTGTAGTAAAACTAAATCTAAGTTAATTTAACCATTCCAAGAAACCAAGGAGAGAGAAAAAGGGAAAAAATAGATCCTACACTAAAGTGGTGATACACCAACAAAGGAAGTGAGATATTCTGTTGCGGGATTAAAAAAAAAAAAAATGGAGATGAGGGAGGTCAAACAGAAGTAACATGGCCCGAGATCTTTAAATTTGCCATTAAACACCATGAAACACAACATCCTGCACCTATAAATGTGAAATACATGCATATAAAAACAAATCTGGAAGGGAGAGGCATGGAGAAACAAAAAAATGATGCAAAGGGTTGAATAACACCACAAAAACATGTTTTTATTGCTCTAGAAGGTGCACAGACCATTACATTTTTGGAATAGAGGCACAAATACATTTTCTAGGCATGGGAGAAGGTTTGCTACTAAAAATGGCGTCAAGAAAAAAATTGTCAGAGTTTCTCTATGCCTAGAATGTCTCTCCTCTTCCAAAATGAGAAGTGTTACACTATATAGAAAGAATAAGAGAGAGAGAGAGAGAGAGGCAAAAAAATCAAATCTTTCTCCAACCACCATGAGATACTCATCGAATCCCTCTTTGAAAGTTCAACCACTAAGTATCAACGCCTTTTGCAAATCCACCCACAATATTTCTCTTTTGGTTCCCAGTGGATCAAATCAAATCTGATTTGGTAGTTGAAGAGCAAGAAGATCCCGCATTAAGGTCCCAAAGATGTTTTCTCAATTTTCACTTACCAAGACCCCAAAATGATTTTTATCTTTCCATGGTGTAGATGACGTCGAGACATTTCCAACGATGTAAGATTCACAATATTTCAAGCCACGAGTCGAAATATATACCCTTCGAATTTTGTATCGAATCCATACAAATGGTCGGGAAAACATTTTGAGAAATGGGTCCCCTTTTGATATAGGACACATGGCAGCTAGATTAAAGAAAAAAAAATCAGGCTCGTGGAGTGCATAATTTATCCTTTTCCTTTTCTCACAAAAAATGCAAAACTCGAGAAAAACCCCGTGGCCTCGCTGCTCCGCTTGGACACATGGAGCCCTAGCACTTGTTCGAGCGTCTTCTTTTGGATTTAAACTTTGGAGAATTTCGTGTGACACGTGGCTCTATCCGATGTCTCCACCATACTTAGTCAATTGTTTTACTCTTTACGAATTGTTTTGAGCCTGAAGACTTTGAATCTTCATAATTTCTTTTCTTTCTTCCTACACAGATTGTTTGATCCTTATGCAGCCCCACCATTCTATTATAGAGTCTCCTACCGCAACCTTGTTTTTTCCCCTTGAATGTGAGATTGTGGGTCTAAGTCATTTCCTTCATAATTTTCTTATGTGCAAGACTTGTCTTGACCAAATTTTTCGGGGGGGTGAATTTGGGATAACAGAGATATCTGTACTATCCTTTTTTTTTGGGCATTTCGATGCCACTTGGCTGAATTAGTGTAGAGGCACACCCGAGAAAAACCTCCAAGCCTATAAATTCTTCCCATAAATTCTAAGGACACCATGTCGTGTAAAATCTGTTGTGTATGGGTTTCGTAGAGTTGCTTGAACCCTCTCATTGTATGTAAACCTCTAATGCCAAATGAAAAAAGTGTAATGAATCGAATCGGTGTAAATACATTGTGTTAGTATGTAAACCCTCAATGATTCCCCCCTCTTTTGTAGCACATGCAACATCAATGATAGGAGCACGATAAGAGAATGTGGCCCCAAAAGAGGACCTTCTGCACTTTGAACTTTGTAACTCTACCCTGTAGGGGAAATGGGGTGTGCTTAGTAGAAAACAAGGAACACACAACAAGGATGGCTAGCCAAAAAAGTGTTAGTACAAAAACAACTACATGCAATAAGACAAGTGTAGAAGATTTAGACAATGTAAGAACTACCAAGCATAGTAGTATAAACATGCAAGAAACAAGTAAGCCACACAAAGTGGGTGGAAAACATGGGATACCACGATGATGTTGTAAGCCATGCAAAGCCTTCATGGCCATAAATGACAAACAAGTGTGCACAAAAACATAGGGAAAATCAAACATACAATGGCGAGACAATATCAAACAAGTACAGACAAACAAAAAAGTAGTCATGGAAACATTTAATACTACAAAAAAAGTGTTACAGATGGAACACCTGTTAGCAGGTTAGAGCAATAACCTATATGTCAAATACCATATCATAAAGTAATGTGATATTCCAAGTACAAAATGAAATAATAGCACCTATATGAGACGAATGTGGGTGCCCCCATTGACCAAAGATAGGAAGGGTAGAAAGTGAGCATCCATATTGTGTGTAAGATTCTTGTATCTTCGATCACACTAAAAAAATGTGTGAACGCGCATATGTGTATGACATAGAAGAAATCAGTTTAACATGTGTAGTAAAGTGATCATGCACAAGACTAGAAACCAAAAAGACATGCCCCCAAGACAATGTAGTATGTTTTGGATGGATGGAATGGAATGCAATATGGAATGATAGGAGAAAATTTCTCCTCAACTATATGGAAGTTTATGTAATGAGGTTTTTTTCCCTTAGCGAGTCAAGAATGAACCGTAAATGTGATTGTGTCATTAGGAAATGGTCAAGTAGTGTTTGTTGTGTCTAACACATTGTTATGTGTGTGTATGTACGAGTGATGAGATGAGACATATAGAAAGGATGTGCATTGTTATCCCATTTTAGTGATTCCAGCTAAAATGAGGATAACCATAGAAATTTTTGAAAAAATTGACTAAAAGTAACCTGTTTGAAGAGTATTTCGGGTTTTCGGGTTTCAACAACATGCAAACATGTTATTTACATGCAAGATGCTCATTGTTTCCCAAAACCCAAAACCTGATCCAACTCCCTTGTGTCGGGTTTGCGGAACTCCTAAGCATCGGAACATGCATGATCAAAAACATGTTTCATGTCACATGTCTTCTCAAAACCCGAAACCCAATCTGATTCAGTGTGTCGGGTTTGTGGAACATCCGAACATCTCGACATATCACATAGTGTGTCGGGTTTACGGAACATCCGAACATCTCTACATATCACACAGTGTGTCGGGTTTGCGGAACATCCGAACATGATGACATGACATTCATGCTGAGTTGTAGGGTAGTTGGCACATGTGTCAGGTGAGATGTAATAAATGAGGGTCTTTATAAATAGCTAGATTTACACGTCATTTTTTCCTTTTGTGCTTTTGATTGTGTGGATTTTTTCTCCTGTGTGCTCTCTCGGCCTCTGAACCTGATTTGATCTCATGCTCTCTCACTTGATCGATTTTTAATTATTTTTCAATTCCTTGAAGGTATTTACTTTGTCTTTTGCTGGTGAAGTTTTGTTAAAAATATTTTTGTGATGTCCTTTGCATCTCTGCCTTCTTTCCCATTTTTCTTTTTAGGTTTAGGGTTTTGGGTTTTTCTTCTTCTTTTTGAGTGATATTTCAGTAGAAATCATTGTTTAAAGGTTCACCCTTGGGGTGTTTTGTTTATTATATTCCTAAGAATATGCCTTTTGAATTTTAAAAAAAGAGAAGAAGAAGACAAAATTTTGAACTGTTGAGATGGTAGGAAAAATTCATGTCCTGGACATCTCAAAAACCCGATCCCTTATTTTCAGGTTTTGTAGGGTGTTTTACATCTCCCACTTCCTAGATGTGTTGGGTCTTTCAGAGTGTCGGGCATCTAACATCTCCCTGCATCTGACTTCCAGTGTGTCGGGTCTAGTGGTGTGTCTGACATCCTCAGTTTTCCGTAGTGTTTCGGGTTTCATCAAGTGTCTGACATCCTCGGTTTTCTGACATACATGGCTGACTTTCGGGGTTTGTAGAGTGTCCAACACAACCTAATCTCTGACACATTTTCTCTAGTGTGTCGGGTTCTAGCAAGTGCTTTGCAAGTCCTCAAACCTAGGTAGTGTGGTGGGTCTGTGTGGTTATTCAACAAGTTTTCAACCCAAAGTGTTTGAACCAGAGGTGGTCAAGGAATTTTTCCTCCAAGAATCCTCATGTCGATCTTGGTTCATCACAGGATAAGTCAGATAAATCAGGGAGGATGAAATACAAATTCAGGAAGGTAGAGTCCCCTTCTTACATTGATTATAATTATGACATCCGGGATACAAAACTCAGAAATGTAGACATGGAAGACTTTTAAAATAGAGTCAAGAGTTCTTCCCAAACCTCCTAGATGAAGTCAATAGTTGGCGGTGGTCAATGGTTTCTTGAGCAGACTCCAAGGAAAAGGAAGGTGGTAGTTACCATATCAGCCTTTGATTTCAGCTCACTCAAGACTTCTACTCCTAAATCATCCAAGAAACCCAAAACATTTTTAAGGGTTTTAATAGATGCTTCGGGACACAAGTTTGTATATATCACCACTCCCGCAACTGACAAAACCAGAGAGGACATAGTGGCCTCTGACTATTAGATAACTAGGGTTGATCTAGAAAAGGTGACAACAGAAGGAGCACAACAAGATGCACGAGATGTTATGAACGTGTTATGTCAGAAGTTAAAGGAAACAAAGGAAAGAAGGGATGAGCTTAAAGAGAAAGTGGAGTAGTTGACTGAAGTATTACTTAAGCTCTCAAAGCCTCCCGAGTCAATTCCATCATCCTCTACTCCTATCGGGTTTGATTTCTCATCGGTACCCATGATTGAAAGGATTAACAAAAAGGGGAGAGTAGTCGATGAATGGATCCAAAGGCTGCTCCAGCAGGGAAAAGAAGTAATCCAAGATACTGGGGAAGTCTACCAATCTTTGGAGGATATAAGAAAATATGGAGAAAAAATGGATGATGAGTTTTCTTCAGAAATCGGGAACCTAGAGTTGACTTTCAAAGCTCTCCAAATGCTAAAAAAAATTCCATCCCGCATCTTGGTCGAAGAGGGCATCATCCCACATGTAGATAAACATTTCCAGTTGACCAAAGCCATCAGGTTCAGAATAAATATTCTCAATGAAGCTTGCAGCAAGTTGAGAGAATCAAGAGACCAATTGATCGATGGCAAGAGTGACTTAGAGGAAGAGTTGGTCAAAATCTGTGTGAAAGTGTTGAGTGGAGATTCAGGTATCTTACCAGTTGATGATCTTTTCAAACAAATCCAAGAATCGATTCAGCATGAATCAACCCACGGATTCAGCATGGAAATCATTGACAGGTTTGTGAAGATCGAACATTCTTTAGAGACCCTGAAGAAACTCAACAAAATATTGAAAAAGCTCCCGGAAACACCAGAGCGATACTCAAGAAACATGTGAAGTTCTGAGTGATCATTCCACCGCACCAGATGAAAATGAAATGCAAGGTATAATTCAAAAGTTCCAAGAATTTCGGAATAAGCAGGCTTTGTTGGAAGAGGAGAAAGATGATGATTCAGACTAGGCACAGTGCGACATGTCATTTCAATTTTGAAATTGACATGTCTTTTTCATTTCTATTTCGTCATGTAGGAAGAAAATTTTGACTTGGTCTCCTGCGTGAGATTCAAGCAAAATAAAAATCTTGTTAAAGACTATTTCCTAGGGTTTATCCTATTTTCTCTCTACTCTTTTATTATAAATAAGGGATGCTTATGCATTCCAAAGGGTTGAGATTTTTGGAATATTGAGAGCTATTGTGGAAAAGAAGAACTTTGTGTTTTCTTTCAATCATTCAAGGAATAGAAATTGATGTTATTTTTGCAAACTTTGTGTTATGAGATTCATCCATCTTAAGATATTGTTCTTATGTTCATGATCTTAAGCTATTCTCTGTTTAGTATTCTCAATCATTTCGAGCATTTCAAACACTACATTACATTTGTTATCTAGAACGTGTATGATTATTTCGTGATCTGTGTTTGCTCGAAAGAAAATATGTTTTTGTCATTTCCTTTCCATTGTGTATCCTTTCAATCCACTTTACTTTGAAAGCAACAATATTTCCATCTACTGTGGATATGGATTCTAGGGATTCTATCCCAACCCCAATGGTTAGATTAGTGTGAATATTGTACATATCATTTCTGTTGTGTTTTAGATTAGTAATAAATAGGAAGCCTCACCTGTCTTTGAGGAGGGATTTTATCCCATGCACTGTGGTTGAATCTCATATTTTGTCTTGACAAAATATCCAACCAACATGCATGAAACCTATAGCCGAAGCATATATCACGACTCTTAAATGGGTGAGTGATGATTTAGCCTAAGAATATATCTCTATAAGATGAATGGGTGAGTGATGATTTAGTACTTAGTGTATATCACTATATGGTGAATAGATGAGTGATGATTTATCCCTAAGCGTATATCGCTATAAGTTGAATGGATGGGTGATTATTTATCCCTAATATTATATAAATATAAATTTAATGGATGAATAATGATTTAACACTAAGCGTATATCACTATAAGGTGAATGGATGATTGATAATTTATCCCTAAGTTTATATCACTACATGATAATAGAAATAGGTGATGATATATCCTAAAGAGTATGTAACTACAAGATGAAAGGAGGAACTGGTGATGTAACCTAAGGTGTATACCACTACAAAATGAGAGAATAGATGACGATTTATCCTAAATCGTATGTCACTAGGTGTGAAATGTCGCATGATGAAGTGTCATATGATGAAGTTTCGTATGGAGAGTGTAAGGTCCATTTGATTGGTAAACCCTCGGTAATCAATTATGGACCGAGGAACTAAAGTGTTTCATAGGGTAGTGAGTGCAGCGCATAGAAAACAATGTAGCATGTATGGTGAAACTAGGTGACCATATGATGAGTAGGATTTGTAAATGTGCGGTGTAGATAATGTAATGTAGGATGTGTAGGGTGTGTAGGATGTATACTATGTAATATGTAAGATGCAATGTAATTGGTTTAGGGTGTAAAATATGTACTGTAAAATGTAATAATAGGTGTAGATAGAAATGGAATATGTAATGATAAAATGTAAAGCTAGACTCATATGTAATGTAACCTAGCGTAGTATGTAGAATAAGTTTATAAACACATAATGTATGATGTGATGATGTATATGGTATGTGTGGATAGCCTAATAATGTATGTAGTGTGTAGGGTAAGGACCAATGTAATGTAGAATGTAGGGATGAAATGTAAAACTAGACTCATATGTAATGAAGACTAGTATAGTATATAGAAAATGTATGATGTGAAAATGTGTAGTGTATAATGTGACTATATATGTAGATAGCCTAGTAATGAATAACATATGATGCAAAACACATGGATGATAGAAATATTGACAATCTAGTAAAAATGTGTGATGTAGGAATGTGTAAATGTCAAAAGGTTGTTGACAAAATTGTAGAATGTATTGTGTTGGACATGCAATGTGTGATGCCTAGAGTGTGGTGTGTGGGGTTTAGTGTAATGGTAATCCCTCAATATTCAATTGTGAACTGAAGCATAAGAGTGTGTCATCAGGTAATGACTATGCGACAATGCATGATGAATATGTAGATGTAAGAGGATTAAATATAATGATGTGTTTGTGATAGAATGAGGGGGAGATGTTATGCCCCCAAGTGCATATTTAGGATAAATTAACCAATGAGGGTGAAGGACGAGGGTCCCTCAGCCGATGTCTAGGATGATGAAAGTGGAGGTTCATGATCTAATAGAGGTAGTATCATAGATAAACGTGGCACCAGTGAATGGAATATATATGCACGTGAAGAATGAATTAATGACAAAGATTGGGTTGTAGGAATATGCTGTAGTGATAAGGAAAAAAGGGGAGATGGTGAACTACTTGTGAAGAATCATTCTTGAGGAGGTACATGAGTAGCACTAGCTTGACACTTACGAGATGAATGAGCCTGATGGGCTAGATGGTTAGTAGGAGAAGGTTGTGTAGCAAATGAAAGGAGGCCTAGATGTTTGAGATCTTTAATTATACGTGAAAAAGCATGACAAGAATTAGTATGATGTCTATAAATTTGATGATAATGGCAATATGGATGAATGCGGTATTGTACCAGTCGAGAAGGAGGATAGTGATGAGTAGGTGGTAGAGTAATCATTTGATAATTAAGAAGCTAAACGAAATGTATTACGTCGTAGCATTAGATTCAAAGATGAGAGGTCAAGGAAATGATATACCTTGAGGTTCAGTTAGATGGTAGGTAGTGAATGTAGATGGCGTATGAGGTGTAGCATGAGTACCAACATGTGATCATGAAGCATCCTTAAGTTGTTGGACTTCAGCAATGAGAGATGCAATTGTGGCTTCCATGGACTGACACTAATTTTGCAAAGCATGTATTGAATCCAATAGGTGTGTATTAGATGGATGATTATGAGAGAGAGAGTTGTCAACTAAATGTGTGGATATAGGACCTACTCGAGGTGGTGACGAATTTTTGATAATGTAAGGAGGTAGTGGAGGAGCAAGATCTTCTAAAAGCTCATCATTATTATTTCCAAAATAGTATGGAATGGCACTGGGAAACTTGATAAGCAATGGTATGTGGTTGGTCATCCAAATAACCATGAGTGCGTAAAATATACATGACCATGGTGTATTGTTCATCTGTAAAGGGAGGTAATGGACATCCTTGAGCATACCAAATAGTGAAGTTGGGTGAATAATAAATAAAGGAGCTACTACAAATGCACACAAGTGCCAAATGGCATGGGAAATGCTATATCAATGTGATCAAGATCAAGTGTGCATCTAATATAATCTATCCAAAGCTAGCCAAGAGTAAGCAAAGAATTAGTATGATAACGCACAAGATGTACTACAAGATGAAAAATGTGAAGGCTAGACATAGAAATGAGAATAATAGATCCATGATAAAAATGTGGATTGTATAAAGGAGAATTGAGGTCTTCAAATTCAAAACCAAGCTGAAGGAGACCATCATGTGAACATATAGCAGTCATTCATGAAGTATCAAGTGATATGTGTTCCCAATAATAATGTTTCATCAAGAGAGTACAAGTGAATGGTGCGCACACTGTAGGGGATGGTATTGGCATATATGACAGAGTGAAGGCCATGGAATGCAAAGGCCCCTTATATGGAATAATAGAAATAGTAGTGGCGGTGTGACAAGGAGGGAACTGTGTTGATCATGTGAATAGAACCCTCAAGTCTTAGCTCATCTATAAGGGGAGGTGGTGGAGGAATAGGTAAAGTAAGATATTATTGTGGAGTAGGCTCTATATATAATATCATAGCATTGGTAACATCAAGAGTAAGTGGCGAATTAGAAGGGACCATATCGAACATACAAACAATAGGAATGAAGTCATGTGGAGATTTGAGAGATTGAGATTCAACCATAGAAGATGGAGAAGTAGGGACAACTATTGTATCAGTAGAATCATCTACGCATAATACAAGAGAATTAACAAGCAAATGTGAATGATCTTGTGGATCACTAATAGTAGTAGGTGTAACTATGGTATCAATGGGAAGATCTTGTATCTCTGCTTATGAGTTCTTCTAAAATAGTAGGATCGATAGTAAACAGAGATAAGCGAAAATAGTGGCATCGATAACACTAGGATCCATATCAAAAGATGGAAGTTGAATGAATGAAGGGCAAGGTCTATAACCATAAGGATTAGTACAGTATAAACAAAATCATGACCACGAATATCAAATTTCATAGTAATCAGATACTTAGAAGGATTACATTTACCCATGATGAAATATTGGGTTCACCAAAATGATTAACTAAAATTAACTAAAATGGGGAAATGTAATAATAGTTAATCTAATCTAGGAGGACATAAACATTGTAAATAAATGCACTAAAGTAATATGAAGTGAATAAAATGATTAAAATGATTGAACTAGTAGAAATAAAACCCTAATGTGCAAGAGGAGGGTAAAAATGAATTCATCTAATTGTAGATGGTTGTCAAAGAGTGTTGCAAATTTGACAGGGAAAATACGAAGCTGGAATGACTACATGGAGGTCCCGAAAAGAGTGGATATGGAAGATCGAGTAGACTAGAGCACCAAGGAGGGTACTAGGGTGCTCTGGGGTGTCATGGTATGGCAGAATAGGTGCACTGGTCTCTAAAAATATCGAAACCTAGTTATTTCTAGGTCATAACATGCTTTGTAACATTTGTTACATGTCGCACTAGATTCGTTGAACTTTTAAGAATGTGCCGAATATAACCGAGATGAGTTTGAAGACCTATAAGAGACAAGAGAAGTATCAAAACCCTAAAAATTAGAAAGATGCAAATGAATCAGGTCAGACCGACTTCAGCTACCTCAATAATGGGCTTACTAAACTGAGTGTTTCACTACATTTCAGACCCAAATATAGTTCTAGTGTGTGTGTTTGTGCATGTCATGCCCTAGGTTCTCTTGTGTCGATTCGCTTTGTGAAGTAGTGAGCAATAACTAAATATAGAAAATGTAATATTATGTGTGCATGGAATAGAATAGAATCCCTCCCTCTATGAAGTGTTTGTTGATGCAGATCTCCTAGCCTTGATGCATGGAACTATGTGGATGCAAGTGATGCAATGGATGTAACTCTAGATGGAGTGATAGTATTAAGTGACACTAGGACCCTCATTATGGTCTCATAACTTTATATTTATAGGGTTATCTTGCTCTAATTTTGTAATTAATCCCAACATGGCTGACTAAGAAAAAGATAAAGATGAAAAATGGCTAGAAAGATCCCAAAAAGAGGCGGAAAGTAAAACAAGGATCGGGGCACCCTAGGTGGGATCAGGGCACCCCATGGCACCCTAGTACATGGTTGGGTTCCTAGGTTTAGGATAAAATGATGGGGTAGTGGAAAAACAATAGGGTATGTAAGTAAAAATGTGTGGGAATTACGAAATAAAAGATAAATCAAGATGGCCAAAAGGTGGGATTAATTAGTACTTTCTTCACTCAATATACTTCTAAATAGTAGTATGAGACCGAGAAAAATAATTCCTAATAAGCATGATGTTTTGAATACACCACTAACAATAAAATAGAAATGTCCTCATGTTCGACACCTAACACTCCACAAGCGGTGATGAAGGTTGTTATGTGTTCTTCAGGAAGTTGAGAACTGTCTACTCTAAATTTAGGGAATTTATTGTGGGAACACCTTGGAAGATCGGGAAGAGGAGGTGTAAGAGAGAGTGGTCCTGTATTTCTTCCCCATCAAAAAATGGGTTGGGGTCTTTCACTTTCTTCACCCACCATTATTTCTTCTACTTCCATTACTTCTCCTTCAACTCTTGAAAGGTGCAGATTTCTCAATCAGGATTGTAAAGAGGCTTTTGATCATTCAAGTACTCTTTTTCTAAATATATACTTTTTGTATTTTTGATTTTTTGGGAACAGATCTTTTTGGGTGCACTTGGGCAAATCTCTCCCTAGTAGAGTTGCCAAAATTTTTGGTGAGAAAATTTGTTCATATGAAAAATTAAAGGTCTCCACCAAAGTTCACGGGTCTACACCCCTTTGCGTGAATGGTACATCTCCCATTATTGAATGTAACTAATATAATCCAAATCTAAATGTTATTGGTTGGTTGAATAGGTTAGAGATCACACAAGGACACTCAGATGAAACTATGGAAAAATTCTTGTACGAGGTAAAAAGGATAAAATTACAGTAAGTTGGGGAGAATGAGGGAAATTGGGAGGGGAGTTACTACCGTGAGTAGGAAAATTTCAGAGTTCACACCCAGTAACCAAAGTAGTTCAACATTCAATATAGTGGAAAGAAATAATGAAACTAGTAGGATCAATGAGTTAAAACACAAATTCTTTAGATTCATCTACCAAAATAAAAAGCTCTTGCATCACTAGGCTTGCATAGTGCATAGACGAGAGAAGTGGAGGAAATAAAATATTCTCGTACCAAATATGCTTATTATGTCAATGATGAGAGGAAACCATGCATACAATGTTACCCACATTCATACATCTTGGAGAATGGAAACTCTATTCCTTGATTGAATTTTACACGCTTATACAAAGCAATGGGAAAAGAAGAAACTAGAAGAACTTGTATATTTTATTTCATTTGAAGTGATGAATACAAAGCTTCAACCAAGCTATCACAGTTCATAATGCTACCTAGTCAACGTTCTTCTAAATTCAAAATCCCTTGAAATGGAGAATCCCTCCTAATTTATACAACTTAAAATGTCCTTTCACCTCCATCATATGACTCTTCATGTTCCATATTCCTTTTTTGACTTTTCATTTTCCATCAATTAAGTATTTCTCTTATAATTTTGAGAAAATATTGCTACAATATTAAAATATGTCACTAAGTGAATAAGACAAGAAAATGATGAGGCTCGATGAAGAATTAGAATGGAGAGAGAAAAAATAGGGATAAATTTAGAAGGGGAGAGAAAAATATTCTTTACAACATGGATTAAAATCACCTTATCTCTGATGAAAGTTAACTCCGCTCAACTAATGAATTGGTGAAATTTTCAGATACAATGATGAGTTGTGAAACTGTGAATGATTCATACCATGAGAAAGCTCCTCTATATGGTATGTGAACACCAAGAACTAAGTGTTTAGAAACACACGATTTAGCTAAACCTTTGGTGACCATGAGAGTTGCTCATGATGATCCCCTTTGGAAATATTGAATCTTGAAACTGACCCTGCCATGACTCTTTGCAACATTATCACACTACTATGCTAATTTGGACATCTTGATGAAACACACAATGAATAGTCTAACGATGTTAATCACAAAATTCACCTCACACATTACACATAGGAAAACATAAACCATGAAATGAGTTTAGAAAGACACTATTGAGATCTCCCGTATACACTCGGAAAACAAGCTACAAACACTGATGAGTAAACCATTGTCATAGTGAAGAAAGTACCTTCTATCAACTTGAATTCCATGGCTTCTGAAACACTTCTCTACTCTGAAAAGAGGGATTTACTATTTTTAGTAAATGAAAAATTTCAACTCTTCTCAGCTTCAACCAGTGAAATTAGCTTCCTGGATCACCCTTGTGTATACTACCCCCTAAAACTAATTTCCTATGATGACTTACTATTTATAGTTAGTACCCATATAAGGAACTTAATTTTTTTAGTAAGTGGAAAAATATACCTCTCCCAACTCCAACTAATGTTTCCATCTTGAATACTTATCTCATTGTACCCTTCTTTTGGGGAATCCACCTCCTGGAACAACTTACTATTTATAGAAAGTTCCTATGAGACAACTTACTATTTTTAGTAAGTGGTGATTTTGGGCTAGGATGACTACACTAATGAATTTTACCTTTATTACTTTCCCTAGCTACACAATCTTCTCATGGGTTTCTCTTCTGAAGTGACTTACAAAAAATGATAAGCACCCATATAGAGGACTTAATATTTTTAGAAAGTGGTGGATTTAACTTTTTCTAGTTAGATTGACTGATCTGGCCTCATTTCCCTCATTAGTGTATCTCATTTCCTTCGCAACTTATTCTGATGATGAATTACCCAAAATAACAACCACTCATGTAGGAAGGATTACTATTTTTAGTAAGTGGGTCTTTGGTGCTTGGATTGCAACAAAATGAAAGTTTCGATATGGGTTTTTACACAACAACTCTCCCTAAAATCTCACCTCATCCAATTAGGTTTAAGAGATTTTAAATTTTTTTAAAAATTAAGAAAAATATGGGCCATACATGAAAAAAATTCTTTTGGATCCTTCAAGTTTCCTAGAATACTAAAATATTGTAAAAAATGGCATCTCGATCCATTGAGCGGTTTGTGAGATATACGATCGATTCTTCGTCGGATGACTTCGAGGGTTTTTAGAAAATCCTTCACTTTTACAACATTTTGATCCGTTATTTTTACAAAATTTTGTGTTTTTTAATTATTTTATATTAAAAACTATTTCATGGATTCAATTGAATGCAAAAAAATATCTTTCAAATCTGGAAAAAAATTGGCAAAGTTTCGCAATATTTGGAGGCGTGGGGTAAAACGGTGAAAAATGCTCTAAGTGTTGTATTTATAGCTTTAAAATGTGAAAGGAGGGGATGTGGGGTAATTTTATTTCCATTTCATCCCTTTTCAAAAGGTGAAAATGGGACATAAAATTCACCCTTACCCTTGTGTTGACAAGTGGCGTCTTTTTATTATTGAGTAACTTAAGTGAGGGCAGCTAAATTTGAGCACTTGCAGGCTAATTTGTGGTCATATGAAAAACCAAAAGGATAAATGAGGGGAGGTGGAATTTTATGTCCCATTCATCCCTTTTCTAAAGGTACAAAGGTTACATGAATTTCCCCTTACGTTGGTGGTGACACGGGGTGAGCATGCGGGGTAGGTTAGGGCATGGTCAAACTGGTCAATGAGGCTTAATATGTGAGTTCATGGTCATATTTGTGACTTGGAGACTAAAAGTGTGGAGGGGGAATTTTGTGTCCATTTCATCCCTTTGCAAAGGGACAAAGGGGACATAAAATCCCACCTTAACCATAGGTTGCCACGTGTCCAACTTGAAAATTGGTTAAGTATGGAACATCATACCTTGGGACCAACTAGATGAGGCGATATCTCGGGCTCCCAGATGAATTTTGGGGTGAAATTTTATATTATTCCACCTGGAAACAACCAAATAAATCCAATTTTTATATTTCATAGTTACAATTATTACTGTAAAACCTTTAAATGTCTCCTTATTTCTTGGGATCGCTTGTTGTGTGTCAGAAGAATAAGTTTCCTAGAACAATGTACGAGGTCTCAAGAAGTCACATTTTTTACACCATGGAGGGAATTGAAAATTATTTTATTTTAAACTCTTTTGGAATTTAAAATCATCATGGGGCTCCCAAAAAATTTCTTTGAATTTTAGGTCCCTGTTCATGGTGCATGCTTGTTCAGGCCCGAAAACATGCTTCTGGTGAATTGGCTCCAACACCTTAGAATATTCCCTGAATCTTTCCAAAACATGTCCATATAATTACTAATACTTGAATAATCATCCATAATGAATGTTTCTCTTTTGATCCACTCGAGGTTTTTGCACTAGTCTTAGAAAGGTGATGGTAGCCCTTTTCAAAATTGCTGGAATGTTTGAGTGTTCTAGAAGATCCTAAATCACCTAGGGAATACATGATAATCACTTAGGGATCACTTTGATGACAGGATAGGGATGACACTATGGATGAACTGCCCGGGTTTTCTTTGGGAGGTATGAATTTCATATTTTTGACACTCGGGGTCCATTGTCATGCTTGAAACTTAAAATTTTCCTGTTGCACATTTTCATGAAAGCACATGCATCATAAAAATATACCATATGTGGCCTTATTAACCTGTGATGTTGAATACATTTTTTTAGAAGTATGTTTCACTCAAACCTTATTGATGAGGGAAATTCTAAAATATTACAAGGTAGATTGTAGTTATCCTACTCCCATTTACTGTGATAATACAAGTGCAATCAATGTCTCAAAAAATCATGTCATTCATTAAAGGAACAAACATATTCCTATCAGGTATCACTTTCTAAGAGAAAAAGTTACTGAGAAAAGTGTTAGGTTGGTATATGTGTCTACTAAGGATCAAATTGTTGATATTCTGCCCAAACTACTACTAAAAGAAAATTTTAAACATATTTGGTAGGAATTGGGTCTAATTCTTGTATACAACACTCAATAGTGGAGTCAAGGACTCATGGGGGATCTAAGAAAGTAATATTTTATCTCCAAGTACATGAAATTAGTATATAATATGTGTACATAAAGGCAAGGGGATAAATTCAATAAGGTATGCATGAACATAGGATATAATGTGTTGGGTTGAAGATCGATGGAAAATTTATAGACCCTTTTTCATTAATGTGAAAAGGGGGAGAAGGAAAAGATTAAGGATGTTTTTCCATAGATGAAAAAGGGGTAGATTTTTGGCATTGTGTTGTCATTGATGTCAAAGTGTGATGATGAAGGTGTTGAGTTGTCAGTGGTCATGGAGTGTTTTCATTGATGTGGCCAAGAGTCATAGGTCATTAATGAAAAATATGGATGTTTGAGGTTTCAATATGATTTCAAAAGTAGTGTGATACCATATCATGTGAAGGTTGATTGGTAGTAAAGAAAAAGTGTGGTCTTTGTGTGTTGTGTTGCATGAATATGTGTCTTGAGATGATATGGTGAATAGTAGGTCTAAAATAATTATGATAAGTGTAAGAGGAATTTTGTAAGATCATTTTTGATTGAGCATGGTCCATTTGTTGACTAATCATGGTTAACATGTGGCAGTACAAGTGTGCACTGAAGAACATGAAGACAAGTCAAGTGCTCAAGAAGCCTAGTCAAGGGCTAATGAGCCTAAGTACATGAGATATGGATAGACATGGATGGTTGATAATTATGAGGAATAGATATAAGGTATAAAGAATCTTAGGACTGTATCAAATGATGTTCATAGGGATATAACCTCAGTCTAGATCTACACTAGACCTATTTCTATGACCTTGTAGCTTAATGGGGTGTGAATATTAGTTTTCATATTGAATATGCAATTATGATCATGGGAAATAGTGAAGAACATTATTCTATGTGTATATATGAAGTTTCAGTCTCATGTTGGAGGAGAAAGTAGGATATAAAGTTTTTAGGCTTATCGAGCTCAAGGAAATGCAAACCCCAAGCTCAAGAAGGATTTTTTTATGCTAGTTATAACACACGAAGTTTTCATGGGAGCCTAATATCTTCATGGTAGTTTTGGAATGGACCTATCTCAAAATTATTGGCATTAGTTTGTGGATTAATGGGCAAATATTTATGAATAATCATTAAGAAGGTAAGGTGGTATAAAACCCTTCTAAAACCCTACTAAGGTAGCGATGGAGAAGATATTGCTCAAGCATTCATAGACTGGATTTTTTGACAAATTCATATAATTAAATGTTGTAAAAACTCTCTCCGGTATCTCCAGGAGGCTTTAAGGTGTCATGAAAGTGAGTAGACCCTATAGTAAATTACAAGTTTTTGAATAAGTTGATATAGATCTCAAGTTTTACATTAGACATGGTGTGAAAATATACGGTATAGGAATTTGGGAAGCCATATTCCATTTTTGTGATGGTTTTAGAACAATTTTTAACCCTTAAGAGGTATGTGGAATTCAATATAGGAAGATTGGTTTTTGGGGGCAATATGACAATTTTGGTGGTCATGGTGAAAAGTTGTTCTCAAGAATTTATGCCCAAGTGATGGTGTTACAAACATATGGTGATGAACATGAGGTCATGTAGTATCTTTATACATGTTTTTGTTTCATTATTGAGTGTTTTGATGATATTTGAGCTTCATCTTTGAAGACTATTTTTTTCATAGACCTATTAGGACTATGTCCTAATGAGTGGTTTCAAAGTATGAAATAGAGTTGCACAATGAGTCAAGATTGTAGAAGGTATGGATTGGACTTAGAAAATATATCTAAGTAGTTTAAATTTCACAAAATAGGATGGAATCCTATAGATTATATTAATGTGAAATCAACCAGGTACAATGGAATGAGCTGCAATACTTATAGGTATTGTACAACTGAATACAAACAAAAGAGGAGTTGCAACAATGCAACAACCAATACAATAGCTTCCAATATTACATCCGGGAAGCACATAATTGTTATAACTACATAACAATTATACCCGTGAAAATAATAAGCCAAATATGGTTGATAAAACCATATAACAAAATACAACAATAATATGGTTTATAATATAACCATATAACAACATTATTTAATTAATAAAATTAATTAAATAATAAATTTATATTATGCATAATTAATTAACCTAACATTCCACCCTTAATCGTGCATTTTCTCAAGATGTGAGGAGAGGAACTCTTTGAACAACTCAAACTTGTCACGTGCAAGTGACTTTGTGAAGATATCTATCCGTTGTTCATTGTTCGACAAAATCAAGTGGATGTTGTGCTTCAACACATGTTCGCGTATGAAATGAACATGTAATTCAATGTGCTTTTTTCTCACATGAAAAACTAGATTGCAAACAAGTTTTATAACACCTTCATTGTCAACATACATGGTGGTCGGTTTGAATTATGGTATTCCGAGCCCCTCTAGTATGCAACGTAGCCAAATTACTTCTCGTAAATATTCTCTTGTAGAATGATACTCGGATTCTGTGGAAGATCGAGAAAAAAAGTGTTGTTTCTTGCTTCCTCATGATATTGGTCCGAACCCATAAAGAATACAAGTCCGTAAGTGTATTTTCTATCATCAATGTTACCTACGTGATCTCGAATCAATATCCAAATAAGAAGTTGTCGTTATTCTTATATTCTAGACCAAGATCCACTAATCCTTGAGATATCTTAAGATGTGCATTGCTGCTTTCCAATGAAAAACTTTGGGTTCCTGCATAAACTGGATAAATAGCTCACCGCAAAGCTGATATCTGGTCTAGTGTAGGTCGTAAATGAGACTCCCAATCAACTCACAATAAAGAGTGGAACTTACCTCGGGAGATGGATATGAACGAGAAAGCTATAATCTATTCTCCATAGGTGTAGAAATTGGTGTGGAATCCATCATCTTGAATTTCTCAAGCGTTGTCTTGGTATATTTCATCTAAGAAATAAAGATGTGATTGTCTTTCTCGTCATACTTCCAATCCAAGACAATAATGCATTAGTCCAAGATCTGTTATTATTTCTAATGATTGATTAAGATCTTTCTTTTTGCATCAATCATCTTTACTAAACTACCACTAATGATTAGATCGTCAACATAGACAATGATAATCACAATATCCCCCTTTCTTTTTGAGGTAAATATTGGGATCATATGGATTTCTAACAAATCCATGTTGTACGAGATGTTAATCAATTTTGTTGTACCACTCGCCCGGGTTCCTGTTTAAGGCCATACAGAGATTTCTTGAGTCTGCATACCTTTTCTTCTTGACTAGGTACTACATATCCCTCAAGTTGAGTCATGTAGAATTCTTCTTGTAAATATCCATTTAGGAAGGCACTTTTTACGTCCATCTGATGGAATTTCCATCCAAACTGTGTAGCTAGAGCAAATATCATCCTGATCATCTTGATCTTAGCTATGGGAGAAAATGTCTCCTCATAGTCAATGCCTTCTTTTTGTGCATACCCCTTTGCTACTAGTCTCTCTTTATACTTTTCCACTATCCCATCTACTTTGTACTTTGTTTTGAATATCCATCTACATCCAATGGGATTTTTCCCTAGTGGAAGATTGACAAGCTGCCAAGTGTTATTTTTCATCACTTATTGATTTTTAGAATCCATGACATCTTTCCAAGATTTTGACTGTAGGGCTTCCTGGACTGTAGAGGGCTCATCAGACTCAATAACTCTACTCATCAAAGAAAATTTAACTTCTTCTCTTGATTTACTGTGAGTCCGTGGTCCAGGGGTTGATGTATCCGGTGGAGCATCCATTTTTTCATCTCGTAATGTGTTGCTACACCACTTAGACATACACTAAACTTCTCCCATGGGTCGTGGTTCTATCTCGATCAACACCATCATCCCCATTGTAACTTTTATCTTCTCGAGGGAACATCAGCTTCAATTTTTACAATTGGAGAAGAATCTACATCAGGTGAGTTTGGAGGAGTCTCTACTTCCTTCTTCTCAAAAAACTCAACATATCTGTTGGTGTAGACTTTTCTGGTCTTAGGATCCATCAATATGTACCCAAGAGTCTCTTCACTATACCCAATGAAGACAAGTTTCTGTGACTTCATGTCAAATTTATTTATATTTTTCTTGGCTATGTGCATACTTGCATTTCACCGAAATAATCTGAGGTGTTCAATAGATGGTTTCCATTTTGGCCATGCTTCTTGTGGTGTTACTCCCTCAAGAGCAAATGTGGGCACTCTATTCAACAAATACACTGTTGTCTTTTTTGCTTTTGCCTAGAATTTCTTTGCAAGTCCAGAGTCATCGATCATGCATCACACCATTTCCATGATAGTATGATTTCTTCTCTCAACAATACCATTTTTTTCGGTGTGTGTGGAGGAGGCATTTGTTGACGAATCATGTGAGTTTGTAGGTAGTCTTTGAACTCATTATTGGTGAATTCCCCCCTTAATCTGAGCTAAGAGTTCTGATGTGATGACTAGTTTCATTCTCAACTGCTACTTTGAACTTCTTAACTATTTCAAAAGCTTCACTTTTCTTGGGAAGACAAAAATCCACATTTTCCTTAAATAGTCATCCACACCGTTGGTCCAAAATCATCGGTGGACATATCTATGGATAGATGAGCCAACAGTGTGCAGGGCATAGCCCCTCTTTGAGTCAGCAAAGTGAAACTGGTTTATTTCTATTCTACCAGCAGGAATCTATGCAAGACTCACAATATCCTACCTTCGGGGGTTGGGATCTCATCCCAGTAGAGGTATTTCCAACTATGAAAATAAGGGAAAGAAACGAGGTGGGGAGATAGAAAATATCTAAAGGGAGAAAAGAAATGAATTCCAAAGCAGAAAGGTCAGAGGGTCTATGTTTTGGGCTAGTAGTAAACAGAGCCTAACCTACTTGCATAGATGAACAAAGCAATACTAATGAATAAATGACAAAAAAGTAGAGATAGATTCAACAGAATAAATTCTCATATCACACATATTCAAAGACAAAGTCTTAATATTTGTATTAATATTTTCTTCACATTAAAAAGCTCAAAGTCTTTTATTCTTACTTCTATTTTTCATCTAAAAATTATCCACCACCTTGGCATACGACAAGTATCCAAGTATATATAGAAGAAAGAGAAGAGAGAGAGCAAAAGGCAACCAATAAATAACTACAAAAGATTTACAAAATATCTAAAATTCAATGTTGACTTTAGACAACTTGGTGGATGACAACATCCCATGATGCAACATGGATGAGGTCATCGTCTGTACCAACATACTCTTAGATATTTACAAAAAGGAAGCCAAGAGGAAGAAAGCTATTCATCATCGTCTCGCGGCTAGAAGGGGGTATCTTGCTTCTGCTGTTGTTCAAGAGAGGTGATGTGGAACTGAGTCCGATATTCCATGAATTTACTGATCATTGGCTGAAGTTGATCCTGGGAAGGACCCTTCGTATGATCGCCGATGACCTCACAAGTTTCCCGCTCATCTCTGAGTTTTTCAGGGAGTTTGAAATATTCATTACCTGTCTCCATCAAGAACCCCACAAAATCACGGAAAGCCGAAGGTTATTGATGCATTCGGTGTCGAAAGTGCCTTCGGCCCTAACCCTCTTGCGAGATGATCTCCTTAAAGATCCAAATAGTTTCTGTCTGCCTTCCTCAAGGTGAAAGGAGTAAGCAAGCCCGAAGATATTCTCGAACAATTTTCTCCATTTGATGCATTGCATCCGGGCTTCCTCCTTGACTTTGTCAATCTTTTCTAGACAAACTCCATCCGATCGACCTGGTAATCTAACACAGCAAGGATCTTCTTGGTACCTCGGGTGATTGAAAATGCCAAATTTCACTAGATCGTCCGATCGAGCAATGAGCATTTTCTAGAATGTTTCTTGTTACAACCTTGCATGGTCCAACTCTTTGAAATAGGTCCTGCTATCGCCTAGAGATCTTTGTTCATCCGACTTATATTCTGATATAATTTAGTGAACTTGACTATTACCTCCTCGCTGTTTTTGAGGATTGATCTCTCCAGAAGAAACTGCCATACCTTGTTCACCAATTTTGGAGTACTCATTTATCTTATCCTGGCTTAGGACCCCAAGAGTTTCAGTGGCAGTTGTAGGAGGTGCACTGCCCATTTTCTGCAGGGCATGGAGAAGATGTTTGTTTTTTTCTTTTAGTAACCTCTTCTCCTCCTTTGCTTCTTGAAGTTTCTTGCAAAGGGCATCCACCACAGATAGGGCCTCTCCTTGAAGACTTTCAGAAGACGTTCCCATTGTGACTTGGTCACCGTATAACTGCTGGAGACAGATCTTTTTACCCTTTGAAGGATCGAGATATGCAATCTCCATTACTCTTTCTCCGATGCACTCGAGAGATGCGGGTTATAGGTTTTGCTTCTTAGCCCCCTTTCTTTGGATGACGGAGAAGTCCATCGGTGTGATAGGGAATTTTCTCTTTTCTTTGCTCGGATGCTTTGGGATATCCATGCTTGGACTTAAGGGAACGAGACCCAAGGTAGAAGAGGGAGCAGCCGTAGTGTAGTGGATGAGGGGAAATGGGTAGAGACACTTGGTGGTGGCATCGAGAGGGAGGCCGAGAAAGTGCTCATGGGAGGAAGGGATACTGCAGGGGAGGTAGATGTGGGAATGGAAGGGAGTTGAGAGATGAGAGAAGAATTGGTGGGGGATAGCTCCTAAGAGAAGAGAATATGGATGACGAGGAAGGGGGAACAATAGAAGATGGGGGAGAGGAAACGACCAAGGGAATGGTCGCTTGAGTCACGCGAGGAGGGGAAGGAGGAGAGGGAGAAGGGATAGAAGGGACCTCAATAGTTGTAGTAGTGGCAACACCCTGGGTGGATGTGCCCGTTGGAACACCTTCCACCGCTTATTTCTCTAGGGATATCAGACTTACAATCTATTCTTGTGCAGCGGAAGGAGGGATTTTAGGAGCTCCTTCTTAAGTAGAGCTTGATTCTCCCTCTTTATCCTTGCCTTTGACCTTTGGCAGATGCTTAGGCCTAACATGTATATTTCCGAATGGGGATGTAGTGAAATCTACCACGAGGTAGATAAAGCCATTCATTCTGCACCAGTGTTCTATCCTCCGCAATGTCTCCTTGACTCTTTCTTCAATGGTCTGGGGTGCTTTTGTCCTGTCAATTGTGGTAAACAGCCAATTGTCTCCATCTATGTCCAGATACACCTGATCAACTTCTTGATTGGTAGTTTGATAACCATTTGGAACAATGGCCACACCGTATTGAATAATCTCTACCAAGGCCAAGCGGGAGTGGTCCTTCCTTCTAAGTTCGACCTCATGATATAGGTCGATATAGATGTCCTCGATCTGTGGAATGTGGATTAGATCGAGTTTTATCTTGGGAAGGCAATTCCTTGGATCAAAAGTGGGCCTCAACAAGAAGTTGTGCTTTAGATTGAGCAGTTCTAGCTCTGTAAACATTTCCTAGGCTTTTTGGTGAGAAACGCAGGTGTATCTACCCACTATAAGGGGGAAAGGAGTTCCACCCTTCTTTCTCTTCAAACATTTCTCATGGTAGGTTATGAGCTGTCTGGACAACTCTAACAGGATCAACTTGGGGCTAGCATATCTTGGCAATTTGGTGGGCTCCCCCAAGAAGTTGGCTGCTCTGAGATAGGTGAAGGTGGGGAACTGGGTAAATAGTCCTCCCCACTTCTCCGTCGCTGTGACTATGCTCTTGGTTGTCCAACCATGATTCATATTTGGCCTCAAAAGGCAAACAATGCCATAGAAGAAAGCATCATTGATCTTAGTAAACCGTGGGATGTTGTTCTCCGCTTTCAGCTTTGTCTATGTAGTACTCATATATTTTTCTTGGGGCCAAACCCCGCATTGGCTCGAAGTTGCCGGATAATCCTCTCCGAGGCCGCAGCTTAGACTACGTAGGAGTTCATGTAGAACCTCCCGTTGTGGTGAGTTGTTAGAACTCGCTAGGATATGGTCCCGCTTATGATCTCCACCCACTCAAAGCGTTGATTTGGCACATTCTTTTCATAGTTTCAAGGTAAATGAGAATCCATTTGTGAAATTAATGGGCATTAGAAAGCCCAAAACTCTCTACTCAAGAATGTGATGGTGTCACTCAATTCCTCGGAGAAGTCACTGTGGTGAATAACCTATGGCCATCTGGTTATTACCTTCTTATTTTTCAAGTATACTTCATTCATCAGCTACATGCACTTGTCTTCATTATCCTCCCATGTCTTGGTGCAAAGTCCTCTTGGCTTATAGTCACAAAGTGTAAGTGGTGGGGATGCTTAGCATGATTTCAAAGTGTCAGCAAAGGAGGTTGATTATGACCTCGCCCTTTTCATTTTCGACACACCTTGTGTCTTTGTTGTAACAACGGGCCACCACCATCATAAATTCGTTGTTTAATGCACTCGACGGGATCTACCCAAAGAAAATGCGTCCACTACTCACCAGCTTGTCCATCCAAGGACTTCCTGTGACTCTCCTAGTTCTGGCCCAGAAATCCTCCATGTCGATGTGACCGAGTTCGAGTCTCTTATGTCTAGGTCACATTCTACCTGGGACTCGGGCATTCTGACCCTCTGGTATTTATACTTCATCTCTTCTTCTGTAAGCTTAGCCTTACCCTTTGACTTGGTTGGCTTTTTGCTTGATGTAGACATATATGGATCCGAGTTTAGTTGCTGATCTGCAAGAAGGAGAAGAGAAGTCCAATGCCAAAGAGCCATATTAGCTATTTGTCAGATCTTCCATTAAAGCACTACAGAATGAGGAGTTAGCAATTTTAAGGCCTCAGGCGCAGGGCGTAGGGACACTGCAGGCTGCAGAGTTAATAGCATGGCACACTGAATCGAGTGTTACAAGGAACAAATCAGTGCCAAAGGGTGTAGGGCGCAAGGATTTTGCATATGACATTATTGTTATTGTAAAGGTGATGTGCTGCACCATTTATGTAGTTTTATATTTGGGTGTAATTAATCTTGATGTTGCATGGGGCGGTGTGCGCGCTAATGGCGCATGCAACTTGCATGTAACACGAGAATTTCGTGCCAAGGGTGCAAGAATAATAATGTGTGACACCAAAATTGTGTGCACAAAGGGGAACTTTGGCACGGAGCAGGGAAAGCTTGCATGACACTTTGTCGTTGTAAATGGGAATGTGCCGGTGCAAAGACACTTAGTGTTTTGTATTTCGTAAGAATTATGCGTCTTTGCAAGGTAAACAAAGTATGCGCCTTAGGCATGACTATGTTTTGTGCAGGCAAGCAGAGTGGCGATTACGCCAAGGGGGAAACGCAGCCTGGAAACAATTTTTAGGTTTCTCGACACTTCTGTTCGTGATTTACAGGTTTTCTTTGACATATTTTGATAGTGGGAGGAACACAACAAAGAGGTTTGGATTTGTTTTCGAGGCAGAGCCCTCTTGGCCAGCAGATCTGGAAAGAGGATGGAAGCAGCTTGGGAAGAGAGATTTGCAAGAATGGTTGGGGGTTTAAGCCTCAGATACAATGCATTCAACCTCACAAACAACCAACAACAGAAAACACAAGAGGGATGAGGACCACTTACCTAGAAATATATAGAAAGTGAGAGACGAAGCGGGGTCCACGAACGTGATACGAGGAGGACGGGCGTGCTGACAGGTGCAGAGGAATAAAGTTTATCACATGTTTTCAATTGTGAAAGTGACAGGGTGGGTGCGCCTATATATAGGCAAAGGTGCAATAAATGCACCAACCACTTTTTCAAGAGGTGCTCCAAAACATGTGTCGACACGTAAAAATTTACACCCTTTGGTGCACCAAAACGCATGTCAACACGGAAAAATTTGCGCCTTTGGTGCAAATTTACTATTGTCAACACTTCATTTTGAGCGCCTTGGCACACCAAAACATGGTGCAACAATTTAGTTGTTAACATGAAGGCACATGTGCCTTGGTGCATGCAAAAAAGGTGCATCATAGGAAGGCGCATCAATTGATGTGTCAACACATCAAAGAGTGCGCCAAAGGAAATGAAGGGGGCGCAAATTTACTCTGTGTTACACATATAAAATTTGCACCCGGCCAAAAAAGGGACCAAAACGACCAAGTTCGGAGAACTAGATTTCCCGAAAGGGATTTTATAACGTTCCAAAAGCAGAGGGGTCCTTGGCGAGGGACCAGGACAAAATTTTGGTATGGTTTACCTATAAAATTGGCCTTGTCAATCTTACAGGATAACAACTGGCTCTTTCTAGAGAACTATTTTTGAGTGAAGCTCAAGGGTAGAGAACCCCAGATCAACATGTGCCTATCCATTGGGCAAAAGAGGGTCAAAAACAAGGGCGATGATGACGAAAACAAACACACGACGAAAGCAAACACACAACATAAAGAAAACTGTACAAGGGAGAGAGCAAGCTCTACTTCCTGAATATTTTGAGATGTGGCCCGCTATGGGGAAGTGGGAGATCGGGTTACGCCTGACACGAGAGATAGAAGATATTTTCTCCATTGAGCTACCCGATCTTGAAAGGCCCCTCCATAGAGAATTAAATTTCTCGTGTATTCCCTTTGGCTCTCTTTGTTTGTCCCACAAAAGGACGAGATCTCCCACTTGGAAATTTCTTTGCTTAGCCCTTTTATCAAACAATCTCTTTACTTGATTTTGATGTTCGATGATCCTATCGACCACTCTTACTCTTTTTTCTTCGAGCTCTGATAGATACATGATTCTCTTTTCAAGGGAATTTTGGAAAGTCTCATCTTCGATTGCTCGTGCAAGCACGAGAGCAGGAGCTCTGCAGAGATGGGAAGTTCAAATAATGTGATCCCATATAACACTTGAAAAGGAGACATACCGAGAGACCTTTTGGGAGTAATGCGGTCCGCCCACAAAGCATCGTACAATGACTTGTGCCACGTCCGCTGACTCTCATCAACTAGCTTCCGTATGATGGTCACTAAGTTTTTATTACTGGATTCTACCTGACCATTTCCTTGGGGGTAATAATCCGAGGCGTGGGCCAAGGTTATCCCGTGTTCATAGAAAAAACCAACAACTTCTCGTGAGGAGAAGTTGGAAGCATTATCGAAATGATTTTGTGTGGGACGCCAAATCTCACGATGATATTCTCTTTGATGAAATTGCAAACAACCTCAGAAGTGGCGTTCTTGACAGGAATGGCTTCCACCCATTTGGTGAAGTAATCTATTGTTGTCAGGACATAACTATGTCCAGCACTCGATTGGGGATGGAGTGCTCTGATAAAGTTGATTCCCCACTGTCTGAATGGTTCATCAATAACGACCGGCCTGAGGGGAAAAGCAGTCAATTTTGGCTTGCCGACGAATTGTTGGCAGAGCTCACACTTTGCTACCTAGGTGGTCAGATCTGGAACAACGATCGGCCAATAGTACCTAGCCCGAATGATCTTGTGTGCCGTCACGGAAGAGGAGAAATGACCACCACAGGCTGAATCATGAAAACTCTCAAGTAACTTTACCTATTGTGGCTTGTCAACACATCGCAAGAAGATGCCATCTATTCCACGTTTGTATAAATAGTCATCCCAAATGACATATCTGGCCACTCTGAGCTTTATAGCACATTTCTCCTTTGAAGTTAGATGAGCTGGACACTCACCATAAGTGAGAAAGAAAGCGATATCAGAATACCATTCGTCATTGGTGGCAACAAATAGAACCATGGGTAGAGAATCGGATTTCTCCAACTGGCTTTGTGCTCCCTTGGTGCAATCATCTTTGTCCTCAGGGCCTTCTGAATCCCGGTTTTCAGCCATGAGCTGACATAGGCCCTTGCCTCTTACCAGCTTGGTTGGTTTTATATCTAGATCATACTCCTGGACTTTTGCAATCCAATTTCCTCACAAACTCCCTAACTCCTGTTGAGTTAGGATTGACTTGACTGCCGTGTCAGGGACCAGTACCAATGTGTGAGAATTTAGAATGTAGTACCTGAAGTTCTTGACTGCTTTGACAACAAAGAAAGGCATGATTTTCCAACTGAGACATCTTTAATTCGTGAGGCTTGAGATGAGAGCTCATGAATGCAATCGGGGATTCAACATCTTTTGAATTTTTTTGCATTAAGATAGCTGATACAGTATGCTCAGATGCATAGCTATACATGATAAAATCCTTGGAGAAATCGGGACATACCAGGGGCTCAAAAGTGCGTGAATGACGGAGGATTTTATATCTTCGAATGACTTCTTTCCTTCTTTGCTCCACTGGAAATTTGGTGATCCTTTGATCATGTTTGATATGTGGCGAGTCTTTTCAGCAAAGTCAGGGACAAAGCGCTTGAGAAAATTTACTTTTCTGAAGAAAGAGTGAATGCCGGTTTTGCTTGTGGGTAAAGTAAGGCTCTGAATAGCCTTAACCCTTTCGGCATCTATCTTCGTCCCTTCCTTGCTTACAATGTGTCCCAAAGAACTTTCCTTCTGTGACTCAAAAAATAGACTTTTTCAGATTTAAGGAGATTCCATGTTCCCGACATCTAATCAATACTTGCTCCAAATGATCGCAATGATCATTTCGCTGTTTAGAGAACACAGTTAAGTCATCTAAGTAGACTACGATGACTTTTCCCATCATACCTTTGAATGCAAAGTCCATGGCCCACTGAAAAGTGGCGCCGGCATTGGTCAGACCAAAAGGCATCTTGCTATAAGTGAATGTACCCCAAGGGGTAGTGAATGCGGTTTTGAATTGGTCTTTGGGCAAGACTTCAATCTGATTGTAGCTTGAAAAACCATCAAGCATGGACAACATTTCTGATCCAGTCACTGCTTGTAGAACCTGATCCATTATGGGAAGGGGGTAGTTATCCTTCAAGGAGGCTTGATGGAAGTTACGAAAAATCCACGTATATGCATATCTCACCATTCTTCTTGCGTCTTTGGTACAATGTTTGCCACCTGTACTATGATGGATAGGAAAAATGATCCTCGTCCCAACATTTTCTCGAATTTCAGCTGGATAGCACCTGAGATCTTAGGATTGTAGTGCCTATGTTTCAAGCGAAAGGGTTTGACACCCTCTTTCAACGGGATGTCATGTTGGATGTCTTTTGGCTTGAAAGACTTTAGATCGGCAAAGGACCACGACAATACATCTATGTATTTATTCAAAGCAATTTGACGAATTTCCACTTCTCTTCAGGTGTGCAACATTTTCCAATGTTCACAAACTGTGGATGTTCTATCGAACCTAGATTGACCGGTTCGGTTTCTGGGGAGGAGTTAGGATCATCTCACCTTTTCTTCTTGACAAAACGATCATGCTTGTCAAACAACCGCTCTAGAGAAACCAAGCCTTTTGGAATTTTATTTCCTTTGAGCTGACATATGCCGTTGCTTCCTTGGATTCCCCATCCTGATCAGTAACAGACTCACGGCATGTGGAAGTGGATCCTTCAAAATGAAGCTCACTAAAATTTTCCACTTTTTCAAGAAAGGCAATGAGTTGATTGTCATCGTTGAATACCTGCCAGTGCTGAGAATTGTCCGGCACGCTTGGGCGGAAAACCACCTCAATGGTATATGTGTCTGTTTTCAAACCTGGGTGAGGGAGCATGAGGGATGCTGAGATGGCTAATGAGTCAGCCATGTCATTCTGAGCTCTCAGAATGGATTTTATTGAAAAAGTGTCAAACTCCTCAATACTTGTCCCATACTATGTTGCGGTAATGTCTGAGCCTTTCATTCTTCACTTGGTATATCCTTTTAACTTGATTTACGACCAGCTCTACATCACCCTGTACTTTCAGATTCTTGATTCCTCTTTCCCTTGCGGCTTGCATGCCCAGTAGCAAAGATTCATACTCAGCAGTATTATTCGTATTGAAAAACTGCAACTTGAAAGAGAGAGGGATAATCTCTTCCTCGGGAGATATTAGCACGGCTCTAGCGCCACACCCACTAGTCACGCATGAATCGCCATCAAACTGTAATGTACAAATCTTGTTAAGATCTTCTGCTTGGATGAGGACCTCCATTTTGTCAAACTCAATAGACAAGAAATAGTTTCCCATCCCTGATGATTCGAAGAGAATTTGGGATTTGGGGTCATCGGAGTTAGTAACCAAGTACTTCTTTTGTGATTCCGGCTCCAACGTTTGCATTATACCTTTGATGGGGATTCTAGCCTTAGACCAAGCCATATGAATCTCTCCACCAACCTCATTGCAAAAAATCCTTCCTAATAGAATTCCGTATGCTGCTAGAATATTGGCAATAAGGATGGTCATTTTTACTCTTTTCTTTGGGAACGCCGCAAATGCAAATTACGCATCTTTAATTTGACCGATCAGCGGAACCTGTTTGGTTTCCAAGGAATAACATCTTCCAAAAGGCTTGGTAAGGGTGAGGCCCAGGGCATGGGTGACCTTTGCTGGCATGACGTTATCGAAGCTCCAGAATCAATTATGTAGTTGCTTAGTTTGTGGCCATTGATTAGGAGGGAGAGATAGAAAGGTTCTATCTTGCCTGATGCAGATGTCGAGGAAACATTTATGCGAGATGCAGAAAGAGTAGAAAGGATTCCTTTTGGGGAAACCTGAGTAGTTATGACAGCTTGGCTTTGGATGTATTTGGTCAACCTTACAAGCTGCTCAGGATTTGACTGAAGATATTCGGCTTCAGACATTTAGATTTTGGTTTTTAGCGTGATCGATTATGTCAAATGCAGCCAAGGGTTGCGTTGATGAAGGAATGAGTCCCTCATTTCGCGATGGTAGGGTAGGATTACCGGTCTTGATAGGAATATGTGGGGACTGATGTGGAGGGGAGATAGGGGAAAAAGATCTTTTTGAAAAAGACTTAACAATAGGTTGAGTCGGAAGGGGACTACCTCGTTTAGCGATGGGTGGAGGCGTGTGTGACATGGCATTTTCTTTCTGCATATTAGCAGCCACTTCTGATTCTTTTCCTTGTGAGTGGGTAAAAACAACATACAAATGCCTCGCTTGCATATCCTTGGGTACCCTCTTCTTCGTCAGATTCTTCCTCATCAAATTCCATATACCCGATAGTAGAGTTACTAGTCGGTTCATCGATAGCTTGATCATCTTCACCTGGAGATGAAGATTCTTCATAATTTTGTTCCTCTTCTTCGATCTCAGCTAAAGCATTGACCGGAGGGGCTTTGAGCACCAACCATGGAGTAGTTGTGGGTAGGCGCGGCCTTTGTGAGATGTTGTTAGAAGTAAAATTCCTCTGCGGGATATCCCGGTACGAAGAGCCGGGAGAAGACTGAGCTAGCTGCTTTTTTAATGCGAGCAAGTCATTTGCCATCTTTTGAAATGCCGGATCGGATGAAGTGGCGGGAGAAGGAGCTGAAACTTTCAGCTTGGATGGCTCTCACCTTAATTTGCTAGATATTAGCAAGTTATCTTCAATTCGTATGGCAGCAGCTTGGGCGAGAACCAAAGTAGTGACCTGTTCTTGTAAGAGTAAGAAACTTACTTTTGAGCTCATGGTGTTCATGAAGAAACATTTTTGATTTTCTGGCATTGGCAGCATGGTAGGTGGAACCCGGTTGATCAGTGAATTGAAACGGGCAATGAAATCGCACATGGTTTCATTGACCTCCTTCTTCAGGTGAGTGATCTTGGATAGTAACGCGAACGTGTCCTCTAAAGGCTTATATCTTTCTTTGAATGCAGTTCGCAAGGTGGCCCAACTAGTAATAGATCCAGCCGGAAAATGCTGAAACCATTCCGCTGCTGGTCCTTGCAAGGTTCCCGAAAAAGGTGAACTGACACATCTTCATGGGTCACATCTAGGATACTACATGACATGATGAACGCGGATATGTGTGAATCCGTGCTTTGGTTTCCACTACCATCAAATTTAGGAAAATTCTTTTGGTTTCCATGAGGGAGCGCATGAATAGGATGTGGCAAAGTGAGTGGGCCCATAGCATTTCCCCATGGCACTGCCATTTGGATGGCTGGAAAAAGGAAACGAGCCAGAAGCATAGTTCGACTAAGCAACAAGGTACTACAAAGAGATGAGGATATTCCTTGTGAGAGATGCTTCCTTCGTGGAGGTGAGACACTCCTGGATGACCGGTTAGCTGAACTTAGTGATGGGAAGCGTGCCGGTGTAACACTGAAGTTGTGCCTTTGAAGTAGATCAAAAGTAGGATCGATTACTCCACAAGCTCTTCTCGCTACGATTGAACAGTTCACCCACCAGTGTACTTTCCAGATCTGCAATAATTGGAGCAAATCCTAAAAACTCTTTTTGGTTGTACTTGCTGATTTTTAGAATTTTCTGACAAAAACCAGCAGCATGTACTTTTCTAAATATTAAATTTTATTCCTCTTTTGAAAACCGATTGTGGTTTAATGACAAATGTTAACGAGGATAAAATAACGGCCAACTTAGTAGGCTGATTTTCAAATTTTAGAGTTGACTTTTGGCAAGGGTTTGAAATTTTACAAAATAGTCAAGAACTCAGATCTACGGAAAAATACAGGCTTTTGTAAAAACTCAGCGAACTAAAGATCTCTAACTAGTCCCGATCTATGGATCCCTGAAGAAAATTTTCAGTTCGGATCACTTTTGTAAAAATTGTGGATTTTGAACAAAAGTTAAAATTTACAAACAGGTAGTGATTTTTCTGATTTTTACTGATTTTCTATCATACCACAATCGATATTCCGATAGATCCGTCTAATCCCCAAAGAGAGTCACCAAAAATGTTGGTCTCGAAAATCATCGGTGGACAGATCTATGGATAGATGAGCCAACAGTGTGCAGGGCATAGCCCCTCTTTGAGTCAACAAAGTGAAACTGGTTTATTGCTATTCTACCAGTAGGAATCTGTGCAAGTCTCACAATATCTTGCCTTCGAGGGGGTTGGGATCTCATCCCACCTCGCTTTCTTTCCCTTCTTGGGGTTGGGAAATTAGCCTTGTCAATCTTACAGGATAACAGTTGGCTCTTTCTGGGGACTATCTTTGAGCGAAGCTCAAGAGTAGAGAACCCCAGATCAACATGTGCCTATCCATTGGGAAAAAGAGGGTCAAAAACAAGGGCAGCGATGAAAAAAACACACGACGAAAGTAAACACACAACATAAAGCAAACTGTACAAAGGAGAGAGAAAGCTCTACTTCCTGAATATTTTGAGATGTCACCCGCTATGGGGAAGTGGGAGATTAGTTCCGTCTAGATACGAGAGATAGAGGCTATTTTCTCCATTTAGCTTCCTGATCTTGAAAGGCCCCCTCCACAGAGAATCAAATTTCCTATGCATGCCCTTCGACTCTCTTCGTTTTCCCACAAAAGGATGAGATCTCCCACTTGGAAATTTCTTTGCTTAGCCCTTTTATCAAACAATCTCTTTACTTGATTCTGATGTTCGGTGATCCCGTTGACCACTCTTACTCTTTTTTCTTCGAACTCGATAGATACTTGGTTCTCTTTTCAAGGGAATTTTGGAAAGTCTCATCTTTGATTGCTAGTGCCAAGCACGAGTGGGGAGCTCTGCAGAGATGGGAAGTTCGATGTCGATCCCATATAACACTTGAAAATGAGACATACCGAGAGACCTTTTGGGAGTAATGCGGTCCGCCCACAAAGCGTCGTCAATGACCTATGCCACATCCGCCGAATCTCATCAACTAGCTTCCGTATGATGGTCACTAAGTTTTTATTATCTGGATTTTGCCCACCATTTCTCGGGGGTAATAATCGAGGCGTGGGACAAGGTTATCCTGTGTTTATAACAAAAACCAACAACTTCTCGTGAGGAGAAGTTGGAAGCGTTATCAGCAACGATTTTGTGTGGGATGCCAAATCTCACGATGATATTCTCTTTGATGAAATTCCAAACAACCTCAGAAGTGGCGTTCTTGACAGGAATGGCTTCCACCCATTTGGTGAAGTAATCTATTGCTGTCATGACATAACTATGTCCAGCACTCGATTGGGGATGGAGTGCTCTGATAAATTCAATCCCCACTATCTGAATGGTTCATCAATAACAACCGACCTGAGGGGAAAAGTAGCCAATTTTGGCTTGGCGGACGAATGTTGGCGTAACTCACACTTTGCTACCTAGGTGGCTGTATCCTGGAACAACGTCGACCAATAGTACCTAGCCCGAAAGATCTTGTGTGCTATCACGGAAGAGGTGAAATGACCACCACAGGTGGAATCATGAAAACTGCCAAGTAAATTTACTGTTGTGGCTTGTCAACACATCGCAAGAAGATTCCATCTATTCTGTGTTTGTATAAACAGTCATCCCAAATGACATATCTGGCCACTCTGAGCTTTATAGCACGTTTCTCCTTTGAATTTAGATGAGCTGGACACTCACCATAAGTGAGAAAGAAAGTGATATCAGAATACCATTCGTCGTTGGTGGCGACAAATAGGACCATGGGTAGAGAATCGGCTTTCTCCAACTAGCTTTGTGCTCCCTTGGTGCAATCATCTTTTTCCTCAGGGCCTTTTGAATCCCGGTTTTCAGCCATGAGCTGACATAGGCCCTTGCCTCTTACCAGCTTGGTTGGTTTTATATCTAGATCATACTCGTGGACTTTTGCAGTCCAATTTACTCGCAAACTCCCTAACTCCTGTTGAGTTAGGCTTGACTTGACTGCCATGTCAGGGATTAGTACCAATGTGTGAGAATTTAGAATGTAGTACCTAAAGTTCTTGACTACTTTGAAAACGGCGAAGGCATGCTTTTCCAACTGAGACATCTTTAATTCATGAGCCTTGAGAGAAGAGCTCATGAATGCAATCGGGGATTCAACATCTTTTGAATTCTTTTGCATTAAGATAGCCGATACAGTATGCTCGGATGCATAACTATACATGATAAAATCCTTGGAGAAATCGGGACATATCAGGACTAGTGCGTGAGCGACGGAGGCTTTTATATCTTTGAATGACTTCCTTCTTCACTCCACTGAAAAGTTGGTGATCCTTTCATCATGTTTGATATGTGGTGAGTCATTTCAGCAAAGTCAGGGACAAAGTGCTTGAGAAAATTTACTTTTCTAAAGAAAGAGTGAATGCCGGTTTTGCTTGTGGGTATAGTAAGGCTCTGAATAGCCTTAACCCTTTCGGCATCTATCTTCATCCCTTCCTTGCTTATAATGTGTCCTAGAAAATTTCCTTCTGTGACTCAGAAAATAGACTTTTTCGGATTTAGGAGATTCCATGTTCTCGGCATCTAATCAATACTTGCTCCAAATGATTGCAATGATCATTTCGTTGTTTAGAGAACACAGTTAAGTCATCCAACTAGACTACGATGAATTCTCCCATCATACCTTTGAATGCAAAGTCCATGGCCCACTGAAAAGTGGCACCGGCATTAGTCAGACCAAAAGGCATCCTGCTATAAGCGAATGTACCCCAAGGGTTAGTTAATGTGGTTTTGAATTGGTCTTCGAGCGAGACTTCAATCTGATTGTAGCACGAAAAAGCATAAAGCATGGACAACATTTCGATCCGATTCTTGCTTGCGAGAACCTGATCCATTATGGGAAGGGGGTAGTTATCCTTCAAGGAGGCTTGATTCCAATTACGAAAATCTATGCATATTCTTATCTCATCATTCTTCTTGCGTCTTGCACAATGTTTGCCACCCAGTATCATGATGGATTGGAAAATCGATCCTTGCGTCTAGCATTTTCTGAATTTCAGCTTGGATAGTACTGAGATCTTAGGATTGTAGTGTCTCTATTTCGGTGAAAGGTTTTGACTCCTGTTTCAACCTTATGTCATGTCTTTGGATGTCTTTTGGCTTGAAATACTTTAGATAGGCATAGGACCATGCCAATACATCTATGTATTTCTTCAACAATTTGACGAATTTCTACTTCTCTTCGGGTGTTCAACAATATCCAATGTTCATAAATCGTGGATGTTCTACCGAACCTAGATTGACCAGTTTAGTTTCTAGGGAGGAGTTAGGATCATCTCGCCTTTTCTTCTTGAAAAAACGATCGTGCCTGTCGAATAACCACTCTAGAGAAACTAGGCCTTTCGAATTTTATTTCCTTTGAGCTGACATATGCCATCGCTTCTTTGGATTCCCCATCCTGATCAGTAATAGACTCACGGCATGTGGAAGTGGATCCTTCAAAATGAAGCTCACTAAAATTTTCCACTTTTTCAAGAAAGGCAATGAGTTGATTGTCATCATTGAATACCTGCTAGTGCTAAGAATTTTCTGGCACGCTTGGGTGGAAAACCACCTCAATGGTATATGTGTCTGTTTTCAAACCTGGGTGAGGGAGCATGAGGGATCTTTGAGACGGCTAACGAGTTGGCCATGTCATTCGAGCTCTCGAAATGGATTTTATTGAAAAAATTTCAAACTCCTCAATATTGTCCCATCTTTGCGTTGCATGCGGTAATGTCTCGAACCTTTCATTCTTCACTTGGTATATCCTTTTAACTTGATTTACGACCAGCTCTGCATCACCCTGTACTTTCACTTTCTTGATTCCTCTTTCTCTTACGGCTTGCATGCCCAGTAACAAAGATTCATACTCAGCAGTATTATTCATATTGAAAAACTGCAACTTGAAAGAGAGAGGGATAATCTCTTCCTCGGGAGATATTAGCACGGCTCCAGCGCAAAGATCGCACCCACTAGTTGGGCAAGTACCATCAAACTGTAATGTCCAGATCTTGTTAAGATATTCGATTGGGCGAGGACCTCCATTTTTTCGCACTCGGAGACAAGAAATAGTTTCCCATCCCTGATGATTCGAAGAGAATTTGGGCTTTGGGGTCATCGGAGTTAGTAACCAAGTACTTCTTTTGTGATTCCGGCTCCAACATTTGCATTATACCTTTGACGGGGATTCTAGCCTTAGACCAGTCCATATGAATCTCTCCACCAACCTCACTACAAAAACTCCTTCCTAATAGAATTCCGTATGTTGCCGGAATATTGGCAACAAGGACGGTCATTTTTACTCTTTTCTCTGGGAATGCCGCAAATGTAAATTGCACATCTTTAATTTGACCGATCAGTGAACTGTTTGGTTTCCAAGGAATAACAAACTACCAAAAGGCTTGGTAAGGGTGAGGCCCAGGGCATGGGTGACCTTTACTAGCATGACGTTATCGAAAGCTCCAGAATCAATTATGTAGTTGCTTAGTTTGTGGCCATTGTTTAGGAGGGAGAGATAGAAAGGTTCTATCTTGCACTGAAGCAGATGTCGAGGCAAAATTTATGGGAGATGCAAAAGGAGTATAAAGGATTACTTTTGGGGAAACACGAGTAGTTATGACAACTTGGATTTGGATGTACTTGGTCAATCTTACAAGCTACTCATTATTTGATCAAGATATTCACTTCGACATTTGGATTTTGGCTTTTTTAGCGTGATCGATTATGTCAAACGTGGCCAAGGGTTGCGTTGATGAAGGAATGAGAACCTCATTTCGCGATGGAAGGGTAGGATTACTGGTCTTGATAGGAATATGTGGGGACCGATGCGGAGGGGAGATAGGGGAAAAGATATTTTTGAAAAAGACTTAACGAGGTTGAGCCGAGAGGGGACTACCTCGTTTAGCGATGGTTGGAGGCGTGTGTGACATGGCATTTTCTTTACGCATATTGAAATTGGCAAGGGAAATTTTACAGATAACCCTACCGAAATTTTGTTCCGATCCCTCGTCAGGTATCCTTGCGTTCGAACATTGCAAAATCCCTTCCCGGGAAATCTAGTTTTCCGAACTTAGCCATTTTTGTTCTTTTTTGGTCGGGCGCATATAATGACAATGCAACATCAAATGTTCATGCGCCCCCTTTAAAGCCTTTGGCACATGTTTTCTTGTGTCAACAAGCATTTTGGTGCGCCTCTCTATGTTGAGTCTTCCTTGCGTGCGCCAAGGCGCATGCACCTTCCTCAACAACAAACTTTTTTTGTGCCACTTTTTGTGCGCCAAGGGTGCACATATTCCTCTGTCGACACCACTTTCGGTGCACCATGGGCGCACATATTATCATGTTGGCAAGCGTTTTGGTGCGCCAAAGGGCGCATGTTTTCTTGTGTCGACAACTCTTTTGGTGCGCCACTTGAAAATTTGGTGGCACATTTATTGCCTCCTCACCTATATATAGGCGCGTCTGCAATGTCATTGTCACCAGAGAAAATCACGTGATTATTTTTATTATTTTCTCTGAGCCTGTCAGCGCACCTGCCCTGTCATTTTCAATCACGTCGTGGACCCGTTTGCACATTTCTTCGCTATTTATCCGGGTAAGAGGTCCTTATCTCTTTTGTGTGTTTTGTGCTCTGTTTCTTTGTTTGCTTGCTGGTTTGGATTGGGTTTAGTTAAAAATCTGTCAAAACATGGACTCCCCACCTTCCTTGCTGTCTTTTCCATTCTCCCCCATGATCTTCCCCCTCTTTCCAGATCTGCTGGTAGGGGAAAACTCTGTCCTGAAATGACTGCTTAAAACTCTTTGTTTTAAGCCTCTTTATCACCTAAAAACACCCTCAAGAAGAAGTTTGAAAGAATGAAATCCCTCACAGAGAGAATCAAACCTTAAAAATGAAACTGTATTTTTGTTCTCCTTTGGCGCATTGGCGCACCCTGCAACATGAAAAATAGTTGCGCCAATGGCACATCTTCCCCCTGTTACATGAAAAAGCAAGTTGCACCAATGGCGCATTTTCCTAATTTGCATAATGAAAAGTTGCGCCCTCATGGCGCACTTCCCTCGCTTGTTGCAAATCGCTTTCCATGCGCCCTATTGGCGCACCAAACTTGAGTGCAACATTACAAAATCCTGCGCCCATTGGCGCACCCTATGCATCAATGTAACACCAACTTTATATGCGCTAAGAACAAAGCTATAAACGGCGCAGGCGCATCCCTCACTGCAATAACATCATGTCATGCAGACCCTTCATGCGCCACGCCAGGTTCCCTTTGGTGCACAAAAATATGATGTAACATGCACAAAACTTGCGCCCTTTGGTGCATCCTGCACCTGCAGTAACACACTATTTCCATGCGCCCGTTATAAAATGCATACATATGGCGCAGCACGCACTTGTTCTTACAACAACAAAATGCAACATGCAGTATCCATGCACCATGCGCCCTTTGGGCTGATTTACCCTCAAAAGATCCCTTCCCCGTGCACCTTACTATTTAGCCCTGTAGCCTGCAGTATTCATGCGCCCTGCGCCCTGAGGCCTTTAAATTGCTAACTCTTTCTTCTGTCAACATTTCAATGGAAAATCAGATAGCTGACATGGCTTTCTTGCATTGGGTTTCACTTCTTATTGTTGCAGATCAGCAACTAAGTTCAGAAGAACATATGTCAACATCAAGCAAGAAACCTATCAAATCTAAAGGCAAGGCCAAGCTCACAGAAGAAGAAATGAAGTATAAGTATCAGAGGGTCAGAATGCCCGAGTCCCAAGCAGAGTGTGACCTAGACATCAGAGACTCAGAGCTGGGTCATATTGATATGGAGGAATTCTGGGCCAGAACCCAGAGGGTCACAAGAAGTCCATGGATGGACAAGCTGATAGGCAGTGCCCTGCACTTTGCTGGTGGGATCCCAGTTAGTGCCGTAAACAATGAATTTATGATGGTGGTAGCCCGATGCTACAACAAGGACACAAGATGTGTCATGGTGAGAAGGGCGAGGTTATAATTAACCTCACTACCCGCCACTTTGAGATAATGCTCGGCATTCCTCATCACCGGCACTTTGTGGCCGTCAGCCAAGAAGATTGCATCAAGGCCTGGGACGACAATGAAGATCAGTGCATGCAACTGATGAATGAAGTTTATCTGAAGAACAAAAAAGTAGTGACTCGGTGGCCACAAGTCATTCATCGCAGTGACTTTTCAGAGGAACTCAGTGACACAATTACATTCCTGAGCAGAGTCTTTGGGCTTCCTGATGCCCATTATTTTCACAAGTGGATGCTGCGGTACCTTGAAACAATGAACAAAAATGTGCCCGATCAACGCTTTGAATGGGCAGAAATCATAAGCAACACAATATCTGAGCAGCTACAACAACTTAACACAACGGGAGGTTCTATATGAACTCCTACGTGGTCTATGCTGCAGCTTCAGAAAGGGACTATCCAGCTCTTGATGCGGTGTGGGGTTTGGCCCCAAGTTAAAATCTATGAATACTATCCAGAGTGAAGCTGGAAAATAGCATCCCCCAATTCACAAAGATCAATGATGCATTCTTCTACTTCATCATCTGCCTGTTGAGGTCGAATATGACTCACTGGTCGCATGACCAAGAGCATAGTAGCAGCTATTGAGAAGTGGGGGCCCTATTCACTCAATTCCCCACATTCACCTATCTAAGGGTAGTCAATTTCTTGGGGGAACCAACTAGACTGCCAAGGTATGCCGGGCCCAAGTTGATCCTGTTGGAGCTATCGAGGCAGCTTGTTACTTATCATGAAAAGTGCCTAAAGAGAAAGAAGGGTGGAACTCCTTTCCCCCTCACAGTGGGTAGATATACATGTCTCACTCACCACAAGGCAAAAGATATGTTTGCAGAACTGGAGCTACTAAATCTGAAACATGACTTCCCAGCAAGGCCCACCTTCGACCCGAGAAATTGTCTACCTAGGGCTAAGCTCGACCCGATCCACATCCCTCAGATCAAGATATCTACATCGACATATATCACGAGGTTGAGCTCAGGAGGAAGGATCATTCTCGCTTGGCCTTAGCAGAAATCATCCAGTACGGGGTAGCCATCATCCCCAAAGGCTACCAAACTACTAAGCAAGAAGTGGATCAAGTATATCTTGACACGGGTGGGGACGATTGGCCTTTCGCGATAATTGATAGAACCAAAGCACCTCAAACAATTGAGGAAAGAGTCAAGGAAACTCTGCGCAGAACAGAGCATTGGTGCCGAATGAACGGGCTCATCTACCTCGGGGTCGATTTCACAACCTCTCCATTGGGCAACGCACCTCCTCGGGAAAAACAGCAGCCAAAGGCAAAGGAAAAGGCAAAGAGGGTGAATCCAGCTCCACCCAAGAGGAAGCTCCTGAAAGTCCTCCTTCCGCTGCACCCGAACAAGTTGTAACTCTGGCTTCTCTAGAAAAAGAAGTGGCGGAAGATGTTCCAATAGGCATATCCACTCAGGATGTGGCCACTACTGCAACAATTGAGGTCCCTTCTGTCCCTTCTCCCTCTCCTCTTTCCCCTCCTCGAGTGACCCAAGCGACCATTCCTTTGGTTGTGTCCTCTCCCCTTCTTCTACTGTCCTCCCGCTTCTTCGTCCATCTTCTCTTCTCTCGGACTGTCCCCTCCATTTCTTCCCTCATCTCTGAGCTCCCTTCCCTTCCTATGTCTTCCTCTCCTGCAGTATCTCTTCCTCCCGTGAGCACTTCCTCGGCCTCCCTCTCGATGCCGCCTCCAAGTGTCTCCACTTTTTTCCCTTCAACTACTGTAGCTGCCCCCTTCTCTCGTTTCTGGTCCTTCTCCCATAAGTCCAGCCTGGATCTCCCAGCACCTAAGTCAACAGAAAAGGAAAGTTCCCATCGCTCCGATGGACTTCTCCGTAATCCCGTCAAAAGGGGCAAAGAAGCAGAAGCCCATCACACGCTTCTCTCAGAGTGCTTCTGGGAGAGAGGGTAATGGAGATCGCATACCCCAATCCTCTGAAGGATAAAAAGGATCTGTCTCCGATAGATTATATAGTGACTCAAGTCACAATGGGTACGTCTTCTAAAAGCCTTCAGGGAGAGGCCCTATCTGCAGTTGATGCCCTCTGCAAGAAGCTTCAAGAAGCAAAAGAAGAGAAAAGGCTACTGAAAGAGCAAAATAAACATCTACTCCACGCCTTACAGAAGATGGGCAGTGCACCTCCCACAACTACCGCCGAGACTCCTGAGCCTCTGAGTCAGATAAAATTAATGAATATGCAAAGATCGCAAGAGCAGGGTATGGCAGTTTCCGCCTGGAGGAGCCAAATCCTCAAGGACAGTGAAAGAGTGATCGCCAAGTTCACCGATTTGTACTTGAACATCAACAAGGTGAACAAAGAACTCCAGGCATTAGCAGGACCCATATCCGAAGAGCTGGACCATGCTAGGCTGCAACAGCATGAGACCTTTCAAAGAATGTTCGACTGTTCAGTCGAAGATCTGGTCAAGTTCGGCATTTTCGGTCACCCCAGGGCCCTCAATAAAATCCTTTCCACTCTGGATTACCGGATGGATCAACTAGAATTCGTCCTCGAAAAGATTGATAAGGTAAAGGAAGAAGCCCTGGATGCAATGCACCAAATGGAACAAATCGTTCTCAACATGTCCCCAGGGTTGCTTACTCCTTCTTTCACCTTAAGGAAGGTTGATGAAACCATTCAGATTTTCAAGGAGATCGCTTCAAGGGTCAGCCCGAGGTCACTTTTGACGCAGAGTCCATCAATAACTCCACTGGCTCGTCGACTTCATCGGATTCCTAATAGAATTAGAGAAAGAATATTCCAAACTCCCAGCAGAAGCTCATGACGAGCGGGGGAGACTTGCGAGGTGATCAGCGAGCGACACAAGGATCCTTCCCAGGATCAACTAGAGCCCATGATCAGCAAGTTCATGGAATACCGTGCCCAATTCCACATCTCGTCACCCGAGCAGCAGCAGCAGGATATCCCCTTTCAGCCGCGGGATGACGACGATGAATAAATTCTTTCTTCTTCTCTCTCTCTTCCCCAACTTTCTTTTTAAATATCTAGAGTATGTTGGCACAAATGATGACATCATCCATGTTGCACCATGGGATGATGTCATCCATCAAGTTGTCAAAAGTCAACATGACTTTGAGATATTTTGTATATTTTATGTAAATAGGTGGTTGGTTCCTTTTTGCCTTCCTTCTTCTCCTTCTTCTATAAATACTCAAATACTTGTTGTATTTGAAGTGTGGATATCTTTCAGATGAAAAATAGAAGTGAGGAGAAAAGACTTTGAGCTTTTTGTAACAGAAAGAAATATTAATACAATATTTAGACTTTGTGCTGAATACATGTGTTATATGCATCAGGTCTTTCTTACGTCAGATCTGTGTGTTTATTCTGTTAGATCTGCTTCTATTTTATTGTCATTTATTCATCAGTATTGCTTTATTCGTTTATGCAAGTAGGTTTGGCTCTGTTTACTACCAATCCCAAAACATAAACCTTCTGACCTTTCTGCTTTGGAATTCATTTCTTTTCTCCCTTCGACCTGATCTTTCTTCATCCTCTCTTTCATTCCTTTCTTTCTGCAGTTGGAAACACCCCTACTGGGATGAGATCCCAAACCCCCGAAGGCAGAATATTGTGAGACTTGCACAGATTCCCGCCGTAGAATAGCAATAAACCGCCACTTTGCTTGACTCAAAGAGGGGCTATGCCCTACACACTGTTGGCTCGTTTATCCATAAATCTTGCCCATTCGATGATTTTCAAGCCAATAGTTTTGGCAACTCTACTGGGAACGAATGATCTATCAGATCTATGATAGTGGTATGTTTAAAAATTGGAAAAATCAGAAAAATCACTATCTGTTTGCAAACTCTAACTTTTTGTCAAAAATCCAAAATTTTGCAAAAGTGACCCGAATTGAAAATTTTCTTCTGAGATCCATAGATCTGGCCTAGTTGGAGATCTTTAGTTCACTGAGTTTTTATAAAAATCTGTATTTTTCCGTAGATCTGAGTTTTTGACTGTTTACCAAAATTTTCAAACTCTTTGAAAAAGTCAACTTTAGATCCGAAAATCAGCTTACTAATCTTCACTATCATTTTATCCTCATTGTTCTTTGTCATTAAACCGCAATCGGTTTTCAGAAGAGGATAATTTTAAATATTTAGAAAAGTACATGCTGCTGGTTTTTGTCAAAAAAACCAGAAAATCAGCAAGTACAACCAAAAAGAAATTTTAAATCTACTCCACAACATCGCAGATCTGGAAGGTACGCTCGGGTGAGCCATTTACGCGTAGCAGAGAGCTCATGGAGAAGTCGATCCTACTTTCGATCTGCTTCAAAGGCACAATTTTAGTGTAACACCGGCGCGCTTTTCATCACTAAGTTCAGCTGATCGGTCAGCCAGAAGCACCTCACCTCCACGAAGAAGAAACATTTTCACAAGGAGCCTCCACATCCCTTTGTAGCGCCTTGCTGCTCAGTGGAACTGTGTTTCCAGCCCGTGTTCTTTTTCCAGCTGTCCAGATGGCGGTACCATGGGGAAATGCTATGGGCCCCCTGGCTTTACCACATCCAGTTCACGCGCTCCCACATGGAAACCGAAAGAATTTTCCCAAATTTGACGGAAGTGGGAACCAAAGCACGGATTCACACATATCTGCATTCATCATGTCATGCAGTATCCTAGATGTAACCCATGAAGATGTGTCGGTTCGCCTTTTTCTGGAAACTTTACAAGGGCCCACAGCAGAATGGTTTCAGCATTTGCCGACCGGATCTATTACCAGTTGGGCCACCTTGTGGATGCTTTTGAAGATAGGTACAAGCCTTCAGAAGATGCATTTGCATTACTATCACAGATCACTCACCTGAAGAAGGAGGCCAATGAGACCATGCGTGATTTCATCACCAGGTTCAATGCATTAATCAACCGTGTCCCTGTTGCCATGCTTCCAACACCAGAAAATCAGAAGTGTTTCTTCGTGAACGCTATGAGTTCGAAAGTAAGTTTCTTACTCCTGCAAGAGCAAGTGGCTACCTTGATTCTCGCCTAGGCCACTGCCATCCGAATTGAAGATAATTTGATAATATCTAGCGAATTGAAAAGGGAATCCTCCAAACCTAAATCTTCGGCCCTCTCGCCCACTACTTCGTCTGATCCGGCATTTCAAAAGATGGCGAAATGACTTGCTTGCATTAAAGAAGCAGTTAGCCCAAGCTTCCCCCGTTCCTCATACCGGGATATCCCACGAGGAATTTCACTTCCAACAATGTTTCACAAAGGTCGCGCTTACCCGCAACTACTCCACGGTTGGCGCTTGAGGCTCCTCCGGTTAACGCCTTAGCCGAAATTGAAGAAGAGGAACAAGATTATGAAGAACCTTCGTCTCAAGGCGAAGATGATCAAGATGTCGGTGAGCCGACTACGACTCTACTATCGGGTATATGGAATTTGAGGAGGAAGAATCTGATGAAGAGGAGGGTACACAAGGCTATGCAAGTGGACAATCATATGTTGTTTTTACCCGCTCGCAAGGAAAAGAAGCAGAGGTTGCTGCCCATGTGCAGAAGGAGAAGGCCGTGTCAAATGCGCCTCCAACCATTGCTAAAAGAGGTAATCCTCTTCCTACTCAACTCCCTGTTAAGTCTTTTACAAGGAAATCTTTTCCCCCCATTTCTCCTCCAAATCAGCCTTCTTCTATTCCCATAAAGACCAGTAATCCTACCCTACCATCACGAAGTGAGGGACTCATTCCTTCACCAACGCAACCCTTGGCCACATTTGACATAATTGACCATGCTAAAAAGACCAAGATCCAAATGTCTGAAGCCGAGTATCTTCAGTCAAATCCCGAACAACTTGTAAGATTGACCAAGTATATTCAAAGTCAAGCTGTCATAACTAATCAGGTTTCCCCAAAAGGAATCCTTTCCACTCCTCCTGCATCCCGCATAAATGTTGCCTCAACATCTGCATCAGGCAAGATAGAACCTTTCTATCTCTCCCTCCTAATCAATGGCCACAAGTTAAGTAACTGCATAATTGATTCCGGAGCTTCTGATAACGTCATGCCGCAAAAGTCACCCATGCTTTGGGCCTCACCCTTACCAAGCCTTTTGGTAGATGTTATTCTTTGGAAACCAAGCAGGTTCGTTGATTGGTCAAATCAAAGACGCGCAGTTTGCATTTGCGGTGTCCCAGAGAAAAGAGTAAAGATGACCGTCCTCGTTGCCGACATTCCAGCAGCCTATGGAATTTTGCTGGGAAGAAGTTTTTGTAGCGAAGTTGGTGGGGAGATTCATATGGATTGGTCTAAGGCTAGAATCCCCATCAAAGGTGTAATGCAGACATTGGAGCCAGAATCACAAAAGAAGTACTTGGTTACTAACTCTGAAGACCCCAAAGCTCAAATTCTTTTCGAATCATCAGGAATGGGGAACTATTTCTTGTCTACCGAGTCTGACAAAATGGTTGTTCTCGTCCAAGAAGAAGATCTTAATAAGATCTGGACTTTGCAGTTCGATGGCAGCTGCACAACTAGTGGATGTGGCACCGAGCCGTGCTAATATCTCCCGAAGGGGAGGTTATTCCTCTCTCTTTCAAGTTGTAGTTCTTCAATACAAATAATACTGCTGAGTATGAGTCTCTGCTACTTGGCATGCAAGCCGCAAAGGAAAGAGGGATCAAAAATCTGAAAGTGCAAGGTGATGCAGAGCTAGTCGTGAATCAAGTTAAGAGGATATATCAAGTAAAGAATGAGAGGCTCAGGCATTACCGCAATGCGGTGTGGGACAACATCAAGAATTTGACGCCTTTTCGATAGAATCCATTCCAAGAGCTCAAAATGACATGGCTGATTCATTGGCCGTTTCAGCATCCCTCATGCTCCCTCACCCAGGTTTGAAAATAGACAAATACACCATTGAGGTGGTTTTCCGCCCAAGTGTGCCAGATAATTCCTAGCATTGGCAAGTGTTCAATGATGACAATCAACTCATTGCCTTTCTAGAAAAGGTGGAAAAATTTCAAAGAATTACACTTTGAAGGATCCACTTCTATGTGCCGCGAATCAGTCACCGATCAAAAGGATGAATCCAAAGGGAATGACGGCATATGTCAGCTCAAAGGAAATAAAATTCTGAAGGGCCTGGTTTCTCTGGAACGGTTGTTCAACAGGCATGACCGTTTTGTAAAAAAGAAAAGGCGAGATGATGCTGGATCATCCCCAGAAACCGAACCGGTTAATTTAGGTTCGGAAGAACATCCGCAATTCGTGAACATTGGAAAATGTTGCACACGCCTGAAGAGAAGCGGAAGTTTGTCAAACTACTGAAGAAATACATGGATGTATTGGCATGGTCCTATGCCAATCTAAAGTCTTTTAAGCCAAAGGACATCCAACATGACATCCCGTTGAAAGAAGATGTCAAAGCCTTTCACTAGAAGTAGAGGCATTATAACCCTAAGATCTCAGGTACTATCCAAGCTAAAATTCAGAAAATGCTGGATGCGAGAATCATTTTTCCTATCCATCACAGTACTTGGGTGGCGAATGTTGTGCCAGTGCGTAAAAAGAATGGGAAATACGCATATGCGTAGATTTTTGAAATTTGAATCAGGGATCCTTGAAAGACAACTACCCACTTCCCATAATGGATCAGGTTCTGTAATCGCAAGAATCGGATCATAGATGTTGTCCATGCTTGATGGTTTTTCAGGCTACAATCAGATTGAAGTTTCACCTGAAGATCAATTTAAAACAACATTCACTACTCCCTGGGGCACATTTGCTTACAGCAGGATGCCTTTTGGCCTAACTAATGCTGGCGCCACTTTTCAGCGGGCCATGGACCTGGCATTCAAAGGTATGATGGGGAAGGTCATTGTCATTTATCTAGATGACTTGACTGTGTTCTCTAAACAACGAAGTGATCATTGTGATCATCTAGAGCAAGTATTGGCCAGGTGCCGAGAACATGGGATTTCCCTGAACCCAAAAAAGTCTGTTTTTGGAGTCACAGAAGGAAAGTTGCTAGGGCATGTGGTTAGCAAAGAAGGAACGAAGATAGATACCAAAAGAGTTAAGGCTATTCAGAGCCTTACGTTGCCTACAAGCAAGACTGGCGTTCATTCTTTCTTCGGAAAGGTGAACTTTCTTAGGTGTTTTGTTCCCGACTTTGCTGAGAAGACTCGTCATATATTGGACATGATGAAAGGGTCACCAACTTTCCGATGGAGCGAGGAAGGGAAGAGGTCATTTGAGGAGATAAAAGCTTCCGTCACTCACGCACCAGTCCTGGTATGTCCCGACTTCTCCAAGGATTTTATCATGTATAGTTATGCATCTGAGCATACTGTGTCTGCCATCTTGATGCAAAAGAATTCTGAGGATGTTGAATCTCCGATTGCGTTCATGAGCTCTCCCCTCAAGCCTCACGAATTAAAAATGTCTCAATTGGAAAAGCATGCCTTCACCGTTGTCAAAGCAAAAAAAATTCAGGTATTACATTTTAAATTCCCATACGGTGGTGCTAGTCCTTGACACACGGTCAAATCAATTCTAACTCAACAGGAGTTAGGAAGCTTACGAGGAAATTGGATTGCAAAGGTCCAGGAGTACGACCTGGATATAAAACCAACCAAGCTGGTAAGAGGCAAGGGCCTATGTCAGCTTATGGCTGAAAACAAAGATTCAAAAACCCCGAGGAAAAGGATGATTGTACCAACGAAGTGCAAAGCCAGCTGAGAAAGCCCATTCTCTACCTCTGGTCCTATTTGTCGCAACCAATGATGAGTGGTATTCCGACATTACTTTCTTCCTCACCTACGGTGAATGTCCACTCTTCACCTAACTACGCAAAGGAGAAGCGCACTATAAAGCTCAGAGCAGCCAAATATGTCATCTGGGATGACGGTTTATACAAACGTGGGATAGATGGTGTCTTCTTGCGATGTGTCGACAAGCCACAACAGGTAAAGTTACTTGAAAGTTTTCATAATTCAGCCTGTGGAGGCCATTTCTCCTCTTCCGTGACAACACACAAGATCATCCGAGCCGTACTATTGGCCGACGCTTTTCCAAGATGACCACCTGGTAGCAAAAAATGTGAACCTTGCCAGCAGTTCATCGGCAAGCCCAAGTTGGCTGCTTTTCCCCTCAGGCCGGTCATTGTCAATGAACCATTCAAGCAGTGGGGAATTGATTTTATCGGTGCACTCAATCCCCAATCGAGTGCCGGACATAGTTATGTCCTAACAGCAATGATTACTTCACCAAGTGGGTGGAAGCCATACCTGTCAAACATGCCACTTCCGAGGTTGTTTGCAGTTTTATCAAAGAAAATATCATTGTCAGGTTTGGCATTCCCAACAAGATTGTTGCTGATAATGCTTCTAACTTCTCCTCACGGGAAGTTATTAGTTTTTTCTATGAATACGGGATAACTTTGGCTCACGCCTCAGATTATTACCCTCAGGGAAATGGTCAGGCAGAATCCAGTAACAAAAACTTGGTGACCATCATACGAAAGCTAGTGGATGAGAATCAACGAATGTGGCACAAGTCCTTATACGACGCTTTGTGGGTAGATCGCATTACTCCCAAGAGGTCTCTCGGTATGTCACCTTTTCAAGTGTTATATGGCACTAATGTCGAGCTTCCCATTTCCACTGAAATCCTCGCTCTCTGCGCTTTGGCACGGGCAATTGAAGATGAAACTTTCCAAAATTCTCTTGAAAAGAGGATCATGTATCTGATAGAGCTCAAGAAAAGAGAGTAAGAGTGATCGACAAGATCACCGAGCATCAAAATCAAGTCAAGAGACTGTTCGATAAAAAAGCTAAGCAAAGAAATTTCTAGGTGGGAGACTCTCGCCTTTGGGACAAGCGAAGAGAGCCAAAAGGCATGCACGAAAGTTTGATTCCCTGTGGAGAGGGCCTTTCAAGATCAAGCAGCTCAACGGAGAGAGAATAGTTTCTATCTCTCATATCTGGATGGAACCAAACTCCCGCTTCCCTATAGCGGGCAAAGATCTCGAAAATTTTCGTGAAGTAGAGCTTTCTCTCTCTTTGTACACTGCTTTGCTTTTTGTGTGTGTGTTTTTTTTGTGTGTGTTTGCTTTCTGTTTGTTGTGTGTTTCCCTTTCCGGTCGCCCTTGTTTTTGACTTTGTTACCCAATGGATAGGCACATGAGATCTGGGATTCTCTACCCCGAGGTTTGCTTAGGATAGTCCCCGAAAGAGCCACCATTATCCCGTAAAATTGGCAAGGAAATTTTATAGATAACCCTACCAAAATTTTGTTCGATCCTCGTCGATGATTCTCGTTCTCGAACGTTGCAAAATCCCTTCCCAGGAAATCTAGTTTTCCGAACTTAGCCATTTTTGTTCTTTTTTGGTCGGGCGCATATAATGACAATGCAACATCAAATGTTCATGCGCCCCTTTAAAGCCTTTGGCACATGTTTTCTTGTGTCAACAGGTGTTTTGGTGCGCCTCTCTATGTTGAGTCTTCCTTGCATGTGCCAAGGCGCATGCGCCTTCCTGTCAACAGAACTTTTGTTGCGCCACTTTTTGGTGCGCCAAGGGCGCACATATTCCTCTGTCGACACCACTTTTGGTGCGCCATGGGCGCACATATTATCATGTTGGCAAGTGTTTTGGTGCGCCAAAGGGTGCATGTTTTTTTGTGTCGACAGCTCTTTTGGTGCGCCACTTGAAAAGTTGGTGGCGCATTTATTGCCTCCTCACCTATATATAGGTGCGTCTGCAATGTCATTGTCACCAGAGCAAATCACGTGATTATTTTTATTATTTTCTCTCGAGCCTCACAACAAGCACCTACCCTATCATTTTCAATCACGCCATGGACCCGCTTTACACGCTTTCTTCTATTTATCCGGGTAAGAGGTCCTTATCTCTTTTGTGTGTTTTTGCTCTTTCTTTTTGTTTGCTTACTGGTTTGGATTGGGTTTAGTTAAAAATCACAAAACATGGACTCCCCCTTCCTTGCTATCTTTTCCATTCTCCCCATGATCTTCCCCTCTTTTCCAGATCTCGCTGGTAGGGGAAAACTCGTCTCCGAAATGACTTAGCTTAAAACTTTGTTTTAAGCCTCTTTATCACCTAAAACACCCTCAAGAAGAAGTTGAAAGAATGAAATCCCTCACAGAGAGAATCAAACCTTAAAAATGAAACTATATTTTTGTTCTCCTTTGGCGCATTGGCGCACCCAAACATGAAAAACAGCAAATGGCACATCTGTCTCCCCATGTTACATGAAAAGCAGCCATTGCGCAATGGCGCATTTTTCCCGATCACGCATAATGAAAAGCTACGCCCTCATGGCGCACTTCCTCGCTTGTTGCAAAATGCTTTCCATGCGCTCTATTGGCACACCAAACTTGAGTGCAACATTACAAAATCCTACGCCCATTGGCGCACCCTGCGTCAATGTAACACCAACTTTATATGCGCTAAGAACAAAGCTATAAACGGCGCAGCGCGTCCCTCACTGCAATAACATCATGTCATGCAGACCCTTCATGCGCCGCGCCAGGTTCCCTTTGGTGCACAAAAATATGATGTAACATGCGCAAAACCTATGCCCTTTGGCGCATCCTGTACCCGTGTAACACGCTATTTCCATGCGCCCGTTATAAAATGCATACATATGGCGCAGGTGCACTTGTTCTTACAACAACAAAAATGCAACATGCAGTATCCATGCGCCATGCACCCTTTGGCACTGATTTACCCCTTGCAGCATCCCTTCCCTGTGCGCCTTACTATTTAGCCCTGTAGCCTGCAGTATTCATGCGCCCTACGCCCTGAGGCCTTTAAATTGCTAACTCTTTCTTCTGTCAACATTTCAATGGAAAATCAGACAGCTGACATGGCTTTCTTGCATTGGGTTTCACTTCTTATTGTTGCAGATCAACAACTAAGTTCAGAAGAACATATGTCTACATCAAGCAAGAAACCTATCAAATCTAAAGGCAAGGCCAAGCTCACGTAAAGAAGAAATGAAGTATAAGTATCATAGGGGTCGAATGCCCGAGTCCCAAGCAGAGTGTGACCTAGACATCAGAGACTCAGAGCTGGGTCATATTGATATGGAGGAATTCTGGGCCAGAACCCAAAGGGTCACAAGAAGTCCATGGATGGACAAGCTGATAGGCAGTGCCCTACACTTTGCTGGTGGGATCCCAGTTAGTGCCGTAAACAATGAATTTATGATGGTGGTAGCCCGATGCTACAACAAGGACACAAGATGTGTTCATGGTGAGAAGGGCGAGGTTATAATTAACCTCACTGCCCACCACTTTGAGATAATGCTCGGCATTCCTCATCACCGGCACTTTGTGGCCATCAGCCAAGAAGATTGCATCAAGGCCTGGGACGACAATGAAGATCAATGCATGCAGCTGATGAATGAAGTTTATCTCAAGAACAAAAAGTAGTGACTCGATGGCCACAAGTCATTCATCCCAGTGACTTTTCAGAGGAACTCAACGACACAATTACGTTCCTGAGTAGAGTCTTTGGGCTTCCTGATGCCCATTATTTTCACAAGTGGATGTTGCGGTACCTTGAAACAATGAACAAAAATGTGCCCGATCAATCGCTTTGAATGGGCAAAAATCATAAGCAGCACAATATCGGAGCAGCTACAACAACTTAACACAACGGGGAGGTTCTATATGAACTCCTACGTGGTCTATGCTTGCAGCTTCAGAAAGGGACTATCCAACTTTGATGCGGTGTGGGGTTTGGCCCCAAGTTAAAATCTATGAATATTATCCAGAATTGAAGCTGGAAAATAGCATCCCCCAATTCACAAAGATCAATGATGCATTCTTCTACTTCATCATCTACCTGTTGAGGTCAAATATGACTCACGGTCGCATGACCAAGAGCATAGTAGCAGCTACTGAGAAGTGGGGGCCCTATTCACTCAGTTCCCCACATTCACCTATCTGAGGGCAGTCAATTTCTTGGGGGAACCGACTAGACTGCCAAGGTATGCCGGCCCAAGTTGATCTTGTTGGAGCTGTCGAGGCAGCTTGTCACTTATCACGAAAAGTGCCTAAAGAGAAAGAAGGGTGGAACTCCTTTCCCCTCACAATGGGTAGATATACATGTCTCACTCACCACAAGGAAAAAGATATGTTTGCAGAACTGGAGCTGCTAAATCAAAACATGACTTCCCAGCAAGGCCCACCTTCGACCCGAGAAATTGTCTGCCTAGGGCTAAGCTCGACCCGATCCACATCCCTCAGATCGAAGATATCTACATTGACATATATCACGAGGTTGAGCTCAGGAGGAAGGATCATTCTCGCTTGGCCTTAGCAGAAATCATCCAGTACGGGGTAGCCATCATCCCCAAAGGCTACCAAACTACTGAGCAAGAAGTGGATCAAGTATATCTTGACACGGGTGGGGACGATTGGCCTTTTGCGTTAATTGATAGAACCAAAGACCTCAAACAATTGAGGAAAGAGTCAAGGAAACTCTGCGTAGAATAGAGCATTGGTGCCGAATGAATGGGCTCATCTACCTCGGGGTCGATTTCACAACCTCTCCGTTGGGCAACGCACCTCCTCGGGCTAAACAGCAGCCAAAAGGCAAAGGAAAAGGCAAAGAGGGTGAATCCAGCTCCACCCAAGAGGAAGCTCCTGAAATTCCTCCTTCCGCTGCACCCGAACAAGTTGTAACTCTGGATTCTCCAGAGAAAGAAGCGGCGGAAGATGTTCCAATAGGCATATCCACTCAGGATATGGCCACTACTACAACAATTGAGGTCCCTTCTGTCCCTTCTCCCTCTCCTCTTTCCCCTCCTTGAGTGACCCAAGCGACCATTCCTTTGGTTGTGTCCTCTCCCCTTCTTCTACTGCTCCTCCCGCTTCTTCGTCCATCTTCTCTCTCTCGCGGACTGCCTCCTCCATTTCTTCCCTCATCTCTAGCTCCCTTCCCTTCCTATGTCTTCCTCTCCCTGCAGATCTCTTCCTCCCATGAGCACTTCCTCGGCCTCCCTCTCGATGCCGCCTCCAAGTGTCTCCACTTTTTTCCCTTCAACTACTGCAGCTGCCCCTTCTCTGTTTCTGGTCCTTCTCCCATAAGTCCAGCCTGGATCTCCCAACACCTAAGTCAACAGAAAAGGAAAGTTCCCATCGCTCCGATGGACTTCTCCGTAATCCCGTCAAAAGGGGAAAAGAAGCAGAAGCCCGTCACACGCTTCTCTCAGAGTGCTTCGGGAGAGAGGGTAATGGAGATCGCATACCCCAATCCTCTGAAGGATAAAAAGGATCTGTCTCTCGATAGATTATATAGTGACTCAAGTCACAATGGGTACGTCTTCTGAAAGCCTTCAGGGAGAGGCCCTATCTGTAGTTGATGCCCTCTGCAAGAAGCTTCAAGAAGCAAAAGAAGAGAAAAGGCTACTGAAAGAGCAAAATAAACATCTAATCCACGCCTTACAGAAGATGGGCAGTGCACCTCCCACAACTTCCACCGAGACTCCTGAGCCTCTGAGTCAGGATAAAATTAATGAATATGCAAAGATCGCAAGCAGGGTATGGCAGCTTTCGCCTGGAGGAGCCAAATCCTCAAGGACAGTGAAAGAGTGATCGCCAAGTTCACCGATTTGTACCTGAACATCAACAAGGTGAACAAAGAACTCCAGGCGTTAGCAGGACCCATATCCGAAGAGCTGGACCATGCTAGGCTGCAGCATGAGACCTTTCAACGAATGTTCGACTGTTCAGTCAAAGATCTGGTCAAGTTCGGTGTTTTCGGTCATCCCAGGGCCCTCAATAAAATCCTTTCCACTTTGGATTACCGGATGGATCAACTGGAATTCGTCCTTGAAAAGATCGATAAGGTAAAGGAAGAAGCTCTGACGCAATGCACCAAATGGAACAGATCGTTCTCAACATGTCCCCAGGGTTGCTTACTCCTTCTTTCGCCTTAAGGAAGGTTGATGAAACCATTCAAATTTTCAAGGAGATCGTTTCGCAAGGGCTAGGGCCAGAGGTCACTTTTGACACAGAGTCCATCAATAACTTGTTGGCCTGTCGGGACTTCATCGGATTCCTAATAGAAGAGAAAAAGAATATTCCAAACTCCCAGAGAAGCTTCATGAGAGCGGGAGACTTGCGAGGCGATCAGCTAGCACACAAGGATCCTTCCCAGGATCAACTAGAGCCCATGATCAGCAAGTTCATGGAATACCATGCCTAATTCCACATCTCGTCACCCGAGCAAAAGCAACAAGATATCCCCTTTCACCGTGGGATGATGACGATGATGAATAAATTTTTTCTCTTCTTCTCTCTCTCCCCCGACTTTCTTTTTGTAAATATCTAGAGTATGTTGGCACAAATGATGACATCATCCATGTTGCACCATGGGATGATGTCATCCATCAAGTTGTCAAAAGTCAACATGACTTTGAGATATTTTGTATATTTTATGTAAATAGGTGGTTGGTTCCTTTTTGCCTTCCTTCTTCTCCTTCTTCTATAAATACTCAAATACTTGTTGTATTTGAAGAGTGGATATCTTTCAGATGAAAAATAGAAGTGAGGAGAAAAGATTTTGAGATTTTTGTAATGTAAAGAAATATTAATACAATATTTAGACTTTGTGCTGAATACATGTGTTATATGCATCAGGTCTTTCTTACGTCGATCTATGTGTTTATTCTGTTAGATTTGCTTCTGTTTTATTGTCATTTATTCTTCAGTATTGCTTTATTCGTTTATGAAAGTAGGTTTGGCTCTGTTTACTACCAATCCTAAAACATAAACCTTCTAACCTTTCTACTTTGGAATTCATTTCTTTTCTCCCTTCGGACCTAATCTTTCTTCATCCTCTCTTTCATTCCTTTCTTTTCGCAGTTGGAAACACCCCTACTGGGATGAGATCCCAAACCCTGAAGGCGAGGAGCAAGTCATTTGCCATCTTTTGAAATGCCGGATCAGATGAAGTGGCGGGAGAAGGAGCTGAAACTTTTGGCTTGGATGGCTCTCGCCTTAATTCACCAGATATTAGCAAGTTATCTTCAATTCGTATGGCAGCAGCTTGGGTGAGAACCAAAGTAGTGACCTGTTCTTGTAAGAGTAAGAAACTTACTTTTGAGCTCATGGCGTTCACGAAGAAACATTTCTAATTTTCTGGCATTGGCAACATGGTAGGTTGAACCGGGTTGATCAGTGAATTGAAACGGGTAATGAAATTGCCCATGGTTTCATTGACCTCCTTCTTCAGGTGAGTGATCTTGGATAGTAACACGAACGCGTCCTCTAAAGGCTTATATCTTTCTTCGAATGCAGTTTGCAAGGTGGCCCAACTAGTAATAGATCCGGCCGATAAATGCTGAAACCATTCCGTTGCTGGTCCTTGCAAGGTTTCTAGAAAAAGGTGAACTGACACATCTTCATGCGTCATATCTAGGATCTTGCATGACATGATGAAAGTGAATATGTGTGAATCCATGCTTTGGTTTCTGCTACCATCAAATTTAGGAAAATTCTTTCGGTTTTCGTGAGGGAGCACATGAACAGGATGTGGCAAAGTGAGTGGGCCCATAGCATTTCCCCATGGCACTGCCATTTGGATGGCTGGAAAAAGGACATGAGCCGGAAGCACAGTTCCACTGAGCAGCAAGGCACTACAAAGAGATGAGGATATTCCTTGTGAGAGATGCTTCCTTCATGGAGGTGAGACACTCTGGATGACCGGTTAGCTGAACTTAGCAATGGGAAGTGTGCCGGTGTAACACTGAAGTTGTGCCTTTGAAGTAGATCAAAAGTAGGATCGATTACTCCACGAGCTCTTCTGCTATGAGTGAACGGTTCACCCACCAGTGTACCTTCCAGATCTACAATAATTGGAGCAAATCCTAAAAACTCTTTTTGGTTGTACTCGCTGATTTTCAGAATTTTCTGACAAAACTAGTAGCATTTACTTTTCTAAATATTAAATTTTATTCCTATTTCGAAAACTAATTGCGGTTTAATGACAAATGTTAACGACGATAAAATAACGGCCAACTTAGTAGGCTGATTTTCAAATTTTAGAGTTGACTTTTGGCAAGGGTTTGAAATTTTGCAAAATAGTCAAGAACTCATATCTACAGAAAAATACAGGCTTTTGTAAAAACTCAAAGAAACTAAAGATATCTAACTAGTCCCGATCTATGGATCCCCGAAGAAAATTTTCGAGTTTAGATCACTTTTGCAAAAATTGTGGATTATGAACAAAAGTTAAAATTTGCAAACAGGTAGTGATTTTTCTGATTTTTACTTGATTTTCTATCATACCACAATCGATATTCGATAGATCTTTCGATCCCCAGAGAGTCGCCAAAACCGTTGGTCCAAAAATCTTTCAATTGGACAGATCTATGGATAGACGAGACAACAATGTGCAGGGCATAGCCCCTCTTTGAGTTAGCAAAGCGAAACTTGTTTAATGCTATTCTACCAAAGTGAGAATGCGTGCAAGTCTCACAATATCCTACCTTCGGGGGTTGGGATCTCATCCCAGTAGAGGTATTTCCAACTGTGAAAAGAAGGGAAAGAAATGAGGTGGGGAGATAGAAAGATCTGAAGGGAGAAAAGAAATGAATTCCAAAGCAGAAAGGTCGGAGGGTCTATGTTTTGGGCTGGTAGTAAACAGAGCCGAACCTACTTGCATAGACGAACAAAGCAATACTGATGAATAAATGACAAAAAAGTAGAGATAGATTCAACAGAATAAATGCATAAATCTGACATAAGAAATATTAAATGCTCATAACACACATATTCAGCACAAAGTCTTAATATTTGTATTAATATTTTCTTCTGTTACAAAAAGCTCAAAGTCTTTTCTTCTTACTTCTATTTTTCATCTAAAAAGTATCCACCACCTTGGCATACGACAAGTATCCAAGTATATATAGAAGAAAGAGAAGAGAGAGAGAAAAAGGCAACCAACAACTAATTACAAAATATCTACAAAATATCTAAAAGTCAATGTTGACTTTGGACAACTTGGTGGATGACAACATCCCATGATGTAACATGGATGAGGTCATCGTTCGTACCAACATACTCTTAGATATTTACAAAAAGGAAGCCAAGAGGAAGAAAGCTATTCATCATCATCTCACGGCTGGAAGGGGGTATCTTGCTTCTGCTGTTGTTCGGGAGAGGTGATGTGGAACTGAGTCTGATATTCCATGAATTTACTGATCATTAGATGAAGTTGATCCTGGGCAGGACCCTTCATATGATCATTGATGATCGTGGCAAGCCGAGAAGGTTGTTGATGCATTCGAGTGTCGAAAGTTGCTTCTAGACCTAACCCTTGCGAGATGATCTCCTTAAAGATTCGAATAGTTTCGTCTACCTTCCTTAAGGCGAAATAAGGAGTAAGCAAGCACGGAGACATTCTCAAAACAATTTGCTCCATTTGATGCATTGCGTATAGGGCTTCCTCCTTGACTTTTTCAATCTTTTCTAGGGCGAACTCCATCCGATCGACCGATAATCCAACTCAAGCAAGGATCTTCTTTGGGTACCTGGGGTGATTGAAAATGCCGAATTTCACTAGATCATCGACTGAGAAGTCGAGCATTTTCTGGAATGTTTCTTGTTACAACCTTGCATGGTCCAACTCTTCGTAGATATGTCCTGCGATTTTCGGAGATCTTTGTTCACCCGACGATATTCTGATATAATTTGGTGAACTTGACTATTACCTCCTCGCTGTCTTTGAGGATTTGATCTCTCCAGGTAGAAACTGCCATACCTTGTTCACCAATTTTGGCGTACTCATTTATCTTATCCTGGCTTAGGACCTCAGGAGTTTCAGTGGCAGTTGTAGGAGGTGCACTGCCCATTTTCTGTAGGGTGTGGAGAAGATGTTTGTTTTGTTCTTTTAGTAACCTCTTCTCCTCCTTTGCTTCTTGAAGTTTCTTACAAAGGGCATCCACCGCAGATAGGGCCTCTCCTTGAAGACTTTCTGAAGACGTTCCCATTGTGACTTGGGTCACTATATAATCTGTCGGAGATAGATATTTTTTACTCTTTGAAGGATTGGGATATGTAATCTCCATTACTCTTTCTCCCGATGCACTCTGAGAGAAGCAGGTTATAGGATTTTGCTTCTTAGCCCCCTTTGCTGGGATGACAGAGAAGTCCATCGGTGTGATAGGGACTTTCCTCTTTTGCTGGCTCAGATCTGGGATATCCATGCTTTGGACTTAAGGGAATGGGACTAGAGGTAGAAGAGGGAGCAGCTGCAGTGGATGAGGGGAAATGGGTAGAGACACTTGGTGGTGGCATCGAGAGGGAGGCCGAGAAAGTGCTCATGGGAGGAAGGGATACTGCAGGGGAGGTAGACATGGGAATGGAAGGGAGCTGAGAGATGAGAGAAGAAATGGTGGGGGACAGCTCTGCAAGAGAAGAGAAGATGGATGACGAGGAAGGGGGAACAATAGAAGATGGGGGAGAGGAAATGACCAAAGGAATGGTCGCTTGGGTCATGCAAGGAGGGGAAGGAGGAGAGGGAGAAGGGATAGAAGGGACCTCAGCAGTTGTAGTAGCGGTGACACCCTGGGTGGATGTGCCCATTGGAACACCTTTCACCGCTTCTTTCTCTAGGGATATCAAACTTACAATCTATTCTTATGCAGTGGAAGGAGGGCTTTCAGGAGCTCCTTCTTGAGCAGAGCTTGATTCGCCCTCTTTATCCTTGCCTTTGACCTTTGGCAGATGCTTAGGCCTGACAGGTGCGTTGCCCAATGGGGATGTAGTGAAATCTACCCTGAGGTAGATAAGGCCATTCATTCTGCACCAGTGTTCATCCTCCTCCGCAATGTCTCCTTGACCCTTTCTTCAATGGTCTGGGGTGTTTTTGTCCTATCAATTGCAGCAAATGGCCAGTTGTCTCCATCTGTGTCCAAATACACCTGATCAACTTCTTGATCGGTAGTTTGATAACCCTTTGGAATAATGGCCACACCGTATTGAATAATCTCTGCCAAGGCCAAGTGGGAGTGGTCCTTCCTTCTAAGTTCGACCTCATGATATAGGTCGATATAGATGTCCTCGATCTGTGGAATGTGGATTGGATCGAGTTTTGCCTTGGGAAGGTAATTCCTTGGATCAAAAGTGGGCCTCGCCGGAAGTTGTGCTTTAGATTGAGCAGTTCTAGCTCTGCAAACATTTCCTGGGCTTTGTGGTGAGAAATGCAGGTGTATCTGCCCACTGTAAGGGGGAAAGGAGTTCCACCCTTTTTTCTCTTCAAACATTTCTCATGGTAGGTTATTAGCTGTCTGGACAGCTCTAACAAGATCAACTTGGGGCCAGCGTATCTCGGTAATTTGGTGGGCTCCCCCAAGAAGTTGGCCACTCTGAGATAGGTGAAGGTGGGGAACTGGGTAAATAGTGCTCCCCACTTCTCCGTCACTGTGACTATGCTCTTGGTCATCTGACCATGAGTCATATTTGGCCTCAAAAGGTAGATGATGCCATAGAAGAAAGCATCGTTGATCTTAGTAAACTGCAGGATGATGTTTTCCAGCTTTCAACTCCAGATAGTACTCATATATTTTTACCTGGGGCCAAACCCCGCATCGGCTCAGTGTTGGATAATCCCTCTCCGAGGCCACAGCATAGACTACGTAGGAGTTCATGTAGAACCTCCCCATTGTGGTGAGTTGTTGGAGCTGCTCGGATATGGTGCTGCTTATGATCTCCACCCACTCAAAGCATTGATCTGGCACATTCTTGTTCATAGTTTCAAGGTACCTGAGCATCCATTTGTGAAAGTAATGGGCATCAGAAAGCCCAAAAACTCTACTTAGGAATGTGATGGTGTCGCTCAATTCCTCGGAGAAGTCACTACGGTGAATAACCTGTGGCCATCTGGTTACTACCTTCTTGTTTTTCAAGTATACTTCATTCATCGATACATCCACTTGTCTTCATTATCCTCCCATGCCTTGGTGTAGTCCTCTTGGCTTACAGCCACAAAGTGTCGGTGGTGAGGGATGCCTAGCATGATTTCGAAGTGCCGGGCAGTGAGGTTGATTATGACCTCACCCTTTTCATTTTCGACACACCTTGTGTCTTTGTTGTAACAACGGGCCACCACCATCATAAATTTGTTGTTTACTGCACTGACGGGGATCCCCCAACAAAATGCAGTCCACTGCCCACCAGCTTGTCCATCCAAGGACTTCCTGTGACTCTCCTGGTTCTAGCCCAGAAATCCTCCATGTCGATGTGACTGAGTTCGAGTCTCTTATGTCCAGTCACGTGCGCCGGGACTCGGGCATTCTGACCCTCTGGTATTTATACTTCATCTCTTCTTCTGTAAGCTTAGCCTTACCCTTTGACTTGGTTGGCTTTTTGCTTGATGTAGACATATATGGATCCGAGTTTAGTTGCTGATCTGCAAGAAGGAGAAGAGAAGTCCAACGCCAAAGAGCCATATTAGTTGTCAGATCTTCCATTAAAGCACTACAGAATGACGAGTTAGTAATTTTAAGGCCTCGAGCACGGGGACACTACAGGCTATAGAGTTAATAGCATGGCACACTGAATCAAAGTGTTACAAGGAACAAATCAGTGCCAAAGGGTGCAGGGCGCAAGGATTTTGCATATGACATTATTGTTATTATAAGCAGGGATGCGCCTATGCCATTTATGTAGTTTTATATTTGGGTGCAATTAATCTTGGTGTTGCATGGGGGCAGGGTGCGCCAATGGCGCATGCAACTTGCGTGTAACACGAGACTTTGGTGCGCCGAAGGGCGCAAGAATAATGTGTGTGACACCAAAATTGTGTGCACAAAGGGGACTTTGGCGGAGTAGGGAAAGCTTGCATGACACTTTGTCACTGTAAATGGGAATGCGGCGGTGCCAAAGACGATTAGTTTTTTGTATTGCGCAAGAATAATGTGTGCTGCAAGCAGAAATAGTGCGCCTTAGGTGTGACTGTGTTTTTTGCAGCAGGAGTGGCGATTGCGCCAAGGGGAAAACGCAGCCCGAAAACAATTTTTAGGTTTCTCGACACTTCTTTTCATGATTTACAGGTTTTCTTTGACATATTTTGACAATGGGAGGAACACAACAAAGAGGTTTGGATTTGTTTTCAAGGCAGAGCCCTCTTGGCTAGCAGATCTAGAAAGAGGATGGAAGCAACTTGGGAAGAGAGATTTGCAAGAACGGTAGGGGGTTTAAGCCTCAGATACAATGCATTCAACCTCACAAACAACCAACAACAGAAAACACAAGAGGGATGAGGACCACTTACCCGAGAAATATATAGAAAGTGAGAGATGAAGTGGGGTCCACGAACGCGATACGAGGAGGACGGGCATGCTGACAGGTGTAGAGGAATAAATTTTATCACGTGTTTTCAATTGTGAAAGTGACAGGGTGGGTGCGCCTATATATAGGAAAAGGTGTAATAAATGCGCCAACCACTTTTTCAAGAGGCACACCAAAACATGTGTCAACACGTAAAACTTTGTGCCCTTTGGCGCACCAAAACGCGTGTCAACACGGAAAAATTTGCACCATTGGCACAAATTTACTACTGTCAACACTTCATTTTGAGCACCTTGGCGCACCAAAACATGGCGCAACAATTTATTTGTTAACATGAAGGCGCATGCACCTTGGCGCATGCAAGAAAGGTGCATCACGGGAAGGTGCATCAATTGATGTGTCAACACATCAAAGGGTGCACCAAAGGAAATGAAGGGGGCACAAATTTACTCTGTGTTACACATATAAAAGGTGCGCCCAGCCAAAAAAGGGACCAAAATGACCAAGTTCGGAGAACTAGATTTCTCGGAAAGGATTTTATAATGTTACGAATGCGAGAGGGTCCCCGACGAGGACCAAGAAAATTTTTGGTATGGTTTACCTTAAAATTGGCCTTGTCAATCTTACGGGATAACACACACATAGCATGAAGTACTAAAATCTAGAATGACTTGGTTGCATCGAGACCGCAAAGATCGGTATGAATCAGATTAAGCTGACCATGAGCTCGATATGTACTCTTCTGGAATGAATCTCTATGTTGTTTTCCTGCTAGATAGTGAGGAAACTTATCTGTATCCTTTTGAAGAGATGGTAGTCCATGTACCATATTGCACCGGTGAAGTGTCTTGAGATACTTGAAACTTACATGACCAAGTCTCTGATGCCACAACTGTGCTGAGGTGGAGTTCTTAGCCACAAGTGCTTGATTTTATCTGTGAACAAAATCAAGTTGGAATATGCGTCCCACATTGGAGGCTTTTGTAACTATTTTCGAGCCTCGTGATTTATCTCGAATTAACCATGTTTTCTTGTCAGAATGACTACAAAAGTCAATTTTTAGGTTTTGATCAAGGATTTAACTGACTAAAAGAAAATTCTTTGTCAACCCAAGGACATATAAGGCATCTGATAGTCTGTACTTGCGTGAACCAAGGGGTAGAGAAATTTTCCAAATCCCACGAATCGTATATGAAGAATCATCTCCCAATGAAACATGATTTTTTGATGGTGTGCCCCTCATTGAAATAAACCAGTCTCTGTGGACGGTCATGTGTTGAGTGGCCCCTGAATCAACATAACAAACATCACTAGATGACATGGATGGTTCACTTGATCAAGAAGTGAACAAGTAGTCTTCATTGTCTGATTGTTCTTGTTACTCAACAATATTTCCTTGCTGATGGGGTCTTCTTTTCCAGTTCCCCTTTTTCTTCTTGTGATTGTGGTTAGAATGTCCCTTGTAAGACTATTGTTGTTGAGGTCTAGAGTTTCTAGATGAACCTTTCTTGTAAGTATTATACCAACAATATTTTAGGTCATGTCCTCTTTTACAGATAGGACATTGCTTCTTCTGTTGTCTATCCCCTTGATACTGATTTTTATTTTGGGACTTTTGATAGGAATTAGGTTTTATTTTTCCTTTTCCTTTCCATTTTTTACGTGAAGAAAGTGTCTTCTCCTCTTCATCATCCTTATTACGTATGGCTTCCTCTTGTTGTAGTAAGTTTACAAATTTGTCAAAACTAATTGTCGTATCTGACACGTTTAGTGTTGTAAAAAAATGTGGTAAGAAGAGGGGAGTGATCTCAGAACAATGGGAATGAGAGCATCATCTAAGACTGCTTCTCCTAGGGATAGAAGTGAAGCCCTCAACTCTAAAAATTTTCTTAAGAAAGCTTTTATTTTCTCATTCTACTTTAACTTTAATGTGTGTAACTCGACTCTGCAAATTTAGTATAACATTCTTCTTTTTGGCTTCGTATTCTATGCTCAAATTATCCCATGCTTCTTTAGTTGTTGTGGCATCTCAAATGTGGGGTTGAACATCGTTGGACATTCCAAACAAGATTATGAGTTTGAATTTATGATCTGCTCTATCAAATTGCTGTGTTGTGTTGTACCGAGTTGGTGATCTCGGTCAAAGTACTAGTCACAATAGGCGGTTATTCAAACTCAAGTTGTTTCCTCTAAGTAATTATGAATCTATAAGAAAAACTTTGGGGCCATTGGTGCCCATTTTACGAGATCACGAGGGTTTGGATATTATCACTCCAAGTATAAGGTCTCCCAATCTATATACCATCAATCCAATATGCCGAACCTTTTTATATACGCACCCTTCCGATATACCCGGTCGTGGAAGAAGATTGCACTTTCTATATACTTGGTAGTACATGAAAGAGGCGTTAATGTACGTGAAAGAATTCAATACGTGGTACCAAGACAGTAATAAAAGGGGTCTGTGTGATTATTGACACTGGCTCAAAGAAATATCCTCATACGCATGCGTAACTTCGCTATATGCTTAGATAGTTTCTCGATCTGTATTTATGTCGTGTAATCATTCAAAGACGGATAGGATGGCCATAGTGTGTATACTATGACCTTATTACTCCCTGTTGATTTAAAGGGTCAATGCCTAAACGACGTTGTTGCAGCTATATTAGGTGTTAAGTGTAGTAGTAGTCACGATGGATTTACTTGTAAGTGCTTCCCAGAGGCACCGTATATACCGAACACTGTGAATGAGATCTAGGATCTTGTGAGTGTTATAGAACCAATTTTTGTACTATTATTGATTACAATTACACCTCGGTTTCTAAGTTTACGAGTAGTTAATTTTTTTAGTTGACTATGGTAACCTACAAATTATTACAAAATTTTGAAGTATACAAATTTCATTCAAAAATATGGAAAAATTGAATGGCAAGACAAATTTGTTTTTGTTTTACGGGCCTTGGTGGCCTCAAAACCCGAGAATAACCAACTATGCCAAAAAACGCAAAATATAGCTGAAAATGCAATTTATGGATAGGCCTCCTTTTGCAAAAAATGCCCAAAATACAAAAAAGGTTTAATGGGAAAAAAATTGTTTTTGCCATAAATTAGGGATTTTTCCGCTAAATTTAGTTAGTTATAACTAAATTTGAATTTCCCGCTAAATTTAGTGGTTCCACTAAATTTTCTACCAAATTCAAAAAGACAAGTTGGGGGTGGGATTCAAACCCCACACCTCCCACTTATAAGTCATTTGGTCTATCCACCTTGGCCGCTTGTGCACTTGTGAGATAAAATGAACAAACTTGTATATAAATAAAGCTGAATTTGACTCACCTCTTAAAAATGATGACTTGGCAAAGGGTCCACGTGGAGTTGCATGTGGAATGAAAATTTAGGGCTTCGCATTTTGAGAAATCGGATCTGAATTCCTTTTTATCTTCTTGGCACTGAAACACCTTTTTCTTGTTTTGTTTGCCTTTCATACACGCCTTTGTATTATTTTTCTTCCACCGTGTTTAAGTTTCCTCCATAGTTTTGTAAGTTGTTTTGTGGTTGCAGGTCGGGCTGGAGGAGTTGCTGAGAAGAATAATGCTTGCTGGTGTGTTGAAAAATATGCCACCATTTTGACTGAAATTGTTGTCTTTTTTTATTTTCTGGGTCTGTTTAATGCCTCGACAGGGGTCGTTGTTTTGTGCAGGGACATCTTGTGGTCAATTTGTTTGTTGTCGCCTTTGTATGGTGCCATCTCCACTTATTTGGTTTGAATTGTTTGGGAAGTAGGGGCGACCAGGTCCCGATCAACACATCCGTAGCTCGATTCACCTCGACTATGGGAACGATGATGTAAAAAAAAATTTATTTTCTTTACCTTTTCACAATGTAGGTTGGAGGGAGAACAAGACTCAGACAATGCTTGAATTTGTATAAATAGGACTCCAGTGGATGTCCACTTGGCTCCAAATAAAAATAGGGTAGCTTGATGCACAGGTGAACGGAGCTCGAGAGAGGTGGGTCTATGGGAAGACCTCAAATATGGCAGAGTGACCTCTAAATATAGCAATGACCAAAGATACCTCTAAATGTAGAGGGAAAACCCCTGGAAGGGGAAAATATAATATTTTTTTATATAGATTCCTGCAGCAAATTTTTCCTAGTGCTAAGAGCACCAGTCTGAAAAATAATTTGCATTCAAAACACCTAGAATGAACAGGAGGATGTGAGGAGGCGGGGATGGGGGTTTGGGAGGTTGCGGAGGCTACACATGCTCTCTCGATCTTTGTAAATGCTTCTCCAAAACTCCTCTATCTCGATTGTTCTCTTTTCCACACCTTCATAGGCTTACAGGTCTAGATTCTTGCTCTGGTACCAAATGAAATTTCACAAAAGAGGAATGGAGGTATTGTGCAGTGAATACAAACAAAAGAGGAGTTGCAGCAATGCATGCAACCAATACAAGATAGCTTCCAATATTACATCCGGGAAGCACATAATTTTTATAACTACATAACAATTATACCCGTGAAAATAATAAGCCAATTATGGTTGATAAAACCATATAACAAAATACAACAATAATATGGTTTATAATATAACCATATAACAACATTATTTAATTAATAAAATTAATTAAATAATTATTTTATATTATGCATAATTAATTAAACTTAAAGTAGTTCTGAAGTGATGAAGATTTTCATGTTGCCCAAGGAGACCCAGGACTTGGCGAAGGAGTTATTTAAGGCATTTAGGCCTATTTGAGTCCTAACGATGAAATGTGGGCATGAGGTGTTACTTCTGACCTAAGGAGGATTTTGTATATGTTTTCATGATGTTTTCATATTTATATAATGTTCTATGACCCATCATGGCCAACCTATATTTTTATGATACTTAATTCATGTATATAAGAAAGTTCATGAGACCTATTTTGATTTTCAAAGTGTAAGTGGTGTAAGTAAACAAGAAGGAAGATGAAGAAGGTCTTTGTAAACATCAAAGAGACAATAGAAATTATGTCTTGAGGATCTATAGAGTGTTATTCTATTAGATAGATAGGTCATCTGGCCTAATCAACTTGGTGAAGAAGTCCTTGAGGAAGGATCCTAGAAAGGTTGTTTAGGAGAAGAGAGAAGGAAAGAGACAAAAAGAGTGTCATCATTTGTTGTTGTGACAAAATTCTATAGGTGAAAAACAATCGGTGGCTAAGTTTGTCTTTGAGTCATCTATTAGAATGTGAGGATTATATTAATTATGGATTTAATCAACATTAATAAACTATGTAATATGAAATAAATAAACATCACATCACATTGCATAATAATAAAGTAATACTTACAAAAGTAAATAACATAGGACATAATATTTATAGTGGAAAACCCGAAGGTAAAAACCACTGTGAAAAGTAACCTTTATTGTAGAGAACTTTTTACATCCAATAAATCACCTCCTTCTTAGAAACCCTAATCACAAGGGTGAAAACCTTTGATATATTATTTTTCGAATATATCAAATGAGGACCTGAAGTCCTTTTTATATGAGGTGATCGGGTATGTCTCCGACTCACCTTTTCAACCATGTTGGTTGACACATATACCAAGGTTTAAAATATTTAATAATATAAATATAACTATTTCTTATTATTAAATATTTAACCTAAAGTATATTCCTAGGTTTGAATATTTAATAATAGAAATAGAAATATTTCTTATTATTAAATATTTAACCTATAGTATAATGTTGGACCCATATTTAATTAAGGGGTGGCCAGCCCACTTAACCATTATGTTCCAACACTCCCCCTTAATGTTAAGTGGGATAACATATGCCAATAGATTCCCTTCCCGTGGTACACTACATGATTTACAATCCTTAAACCATAAAGGTTATAGGTTAGCATATATGTTGAAGGAATTAGAACACCTTCATCATACTTAAGTTACCTTTTGGTACAAAAGGATTTGGAATCCCAAAGATCATCCCATGATCAGTGGCTAAGTATGCTTTTTGAGTTTTACATGTTCTCACAAGTTCTCATAAAGGTTACTTGAAACCAAGCATAAAGGATCCTTTTATAAACAAAGACCTCCTTAACAATATGCTTCTTTTTGGATGTTTACTAGTAAAATCAATAGATCTAAAGAGTTTACGGAAGACCACCTTTAAGATCTTTCTACACCTTTCTAAAAATAATCCGAGGAGGAATACACATGCCCGAAGATCTTTTACACATGACTAAAGTTCTTTTATATTTTACCTAAGTTATTTATTACAATGGGTAAGTGCATGGAGATGGGGGACAAAAGCGGGGTCAAAAAGGGACACGATTTTCTTGAAATAAGTGAAACTTGAACTTCATTGAATAATTCGGCATGCCTAGGCTCAAAATTTGGCAAAGTGATAAGAATAAGTGACGTAGATATTAGAATACAGTCTCTAAACTACTTATTTTTTTAAAAATGGTTGATAGTAAAAGGGTCAAATGTGGTATGCAATGAAGTATGTCTACTTTTGTTTCAAAAAGATAAGAACCTATTTTGTGTGTACCCCCATTTTTGGAGTTACGTAATTTTTATTTTAAATCCCTTACGCAAAAAGTTATCTAAGACTATGTATGAGGTCCCATTAAATTTTCATAATTATTGGATGAATTATAATTTTTAATAATTTTTAAAGTGCACATATCTGAAAAAGAAATATTTGTATGTGCACCCCCATAACTTTGAGAAAAAAGTCATTTTTTAGTTTTCTTTTATTGAGTGCGTGTAGAATGGAGTTTATAAAAAACCACTTTAAAAAAATGGATGAAAAAATCGTAAATTTTGCACCAAAATGTATGCATAGGTTTTTGCAAGAAAACAAGGCACTAATAAAATAAATTATGGATGAAAGCCTTAAACTAATCGAATTTTAGAAAGAATTATATCATCATCAAGGTAAAACCGATCTTGACATCGTAGTATAATTTATTTTTGAATATTATGTTTTAATGCACGAGATATTGGGGTGCACATGTGAAATTTTGATGTTTTTGTCAAACATGGTTTTAATCACACAGAAACATTCCAAACCTTTGGTTTGGAAATCCAAGCAAATCCAAGCCTATGGGTTAGGAATTTCAAACCCAAAAGAGATAAAACGTGTGCACGTTATAATACGCTCACATTTTAATGTGCTCGCATTTCAATGTTGTATGTGGTATATGTTTTTGTGGCGGAGTTTATATTGACTTATACTTTAAATTTATTTTAGTAAATATAAGATGTTAGCATCACTCTGCACCTTATAGAACTAGTCTTATAGATCCATTTGTCATGGTTTAGAAGACATTTATTCATATCCTAATTTGGTCAATACATAGGTATTTTTAGGATTTCATCATTAAGTATTCAATCTTTTAGGGTTTAAATTATACAATCGATATCTATTTTGTGAAATAATATAGTCATTGTTTAGGTTTTGGGGCATTTTGGATTGGTTATTGACATTTGTATGATTGTTTAGGAATATTTAGGAAAGGTTTACTCATTCAAGGGAAATCTTCTCAATAACAATTTTTCTAGGTGCAGGGAACAAACACTCTAATGGTGAAATTTGACTTCTTGATTTTGGGAGCTCCGTAAGGAGTTAGGAGGAAAATAAATAGGAACTGGAAAGATATGTGAATCCTATACATGTTGGTAACATCTATTTTTCTCTAAGAATTGAAGGTTTCATGAAGAATTTCAAGATAATGTAGCTACCCCTTTCGGTTCCAGACAAAAATGGCCCTAAATTTGTAAGTACTAAAGATATGATCACCACATGGTGATAGGTTAATATTTGTAAATGTTGATAAGTACCTCTGGGAATGGGTACTATCATAAATAGACTATTGTGTACCATGGGTAAGGATCTCATGAGGATGAGGCCAATTTTTGTGAGTTGAAAACACCTTCCTAACACCCCATATTGTGTTTTTGAGTGACGAAACTTCTAACATGAACTTTAAACCCTAAACCATAAACCATAAACCATAAACTTAAACCCTAAACCCTAAACCCTAAAACTTAAAACCTAAACCCTAAACAATCAACCCTTAACCCCGATCCACGAACTATAAACCATAAACCATCAACCCTTAACCTTGAGCCCTAAACCCTAAACCTAAACTATGAACCCTAAACCCTAAAACCTAAACCATAAATCCTAAACCATCCACTCTAAACCCTAAACACTAAACACTAAACCTTGAGTTGTTAATCTTAAACCCTAAACCCTAAACCTTAAACATTCAACCCATAACCCTAAGCCCTAAGCCCTAAACCCTAAACCATGAGCCCTAAATGCTAAACCATAAACCCTAAACCCTCAACACTGAATCCTAAACCCTAAATCCTAAACAATAAACCCTAAACCTTGAACATTAAACCCTAAACCCTAATCCTTGAATAGTTATGAGCTAATCAAACACCCTCTAGGATAGTTCAAGAAATATATTAAGCATCTGGAGGTGATGTTAGAGAATCTTGGAAGTGTTGGAGGTAATTTAGGAAGATTTAGGAATATTGTTTAGGGCTTAGGATTAGGGTTTAGGGATCATGGTTTATGGTTTAGGGTTTAGGGCTCATGGTTTAGGGTTTAGGGTTTAGGGATCAAGGGTTTAGGGATTAGTGTTTAGGGTTTAGGGTTTAGGGTTTATGGTGGTAAAAATAGGGTTTAGGTTTTAGGGTTTAGGTTTTAGGGCTCATGGCTCAGGGTTTAGGGATCAGGTTTTAGAGTTAAGGGTTTATGGTTTATGGTTGAGGGTTGATGGTTTAGGTTTTAATGAACAAGCTTTAGGGTTTAGTGTTTAAGGATAAGGGTTTAGGATTTAGGGTTGAGGTGTTAGGGTTTAGGGCTCAGGGTTTAAGGCTTAGGGTTTAGGGCTTAAGGTTTAGGCCTGATTGCCTAGGGTTTAAGTTTTAAGGTTTAGGGTTCATAGTTTAGGTTTTATGGTTTATGGTTTAGGTTCTAGGGTTTAGGGTTTAGGGTTAGTGGCTTATGGCTTAGGGTTTAGGATTTAGGGTTTAGGGTTTAGGGTTCAAGGTGCTAAAAATAGGGTTTAGGATTTAGGGTTTAGGTTTTGGGGTTCAAGGTTTAGGATTTAGCATTTAGGGATTACGGATTAGGGTTTAGGTGTAGGATCATACGATACCTCTCCAGGTGCAACTCCCCTCTTGAGGATCATATTCATATTTGATGTATCACCTTTGAAGAGGGAAAATCCCTATCGAATTGTTTATTCAATATGATGTGGAAGATGAGTATATAAAATGAAAGTTGGAGAATTATAGTTCTTTGGTAATTAGTAATAAGTATCAACAAGACTAATATGGATTATGACTACTCGAATAGGAGGGCATGACAATATTAGGACCATATTTCCTAGTCTCATGCCTAGAACAATCATTGAGTCTACTTGTAAAAATAAGAATAGAAATAGGGGTGTGACTAAGAACATAAAGGATTTATCAATCACCTAGTAAATATTTCTTGTTTAGTTCTGAATGGGAGTCAATTAGCCTACGGCTTAGTGACCTTCCATTCATTGGTAATTCCTTCTATTATAAACCCATAGATGCTTTCAAAAGTTCCTTAAAAATGATAGGGGTAGTCACAAAGATTCATGAAGGGTGTGATGTGATGTGTCAAAACTATATATTCACAAGAACCTCTTCTTCCTTAGAAGTTCTTGGTTTTTCCCAGTAATTATCCCTCCTTATATCCAAGGATCGAGGACTACTAGGGTCTATGGAAGGATTGGACATTCAAGAATTATCAACTATCTTAATCAGAATTTCATTACATCTGGATAAATATTCTCAAATTTCCGAGTAATGCATCTTGGAAAATAAAATTGAACCTTAGAAATCATCTTAAATTTCCAGTCTAGCTCTGGTCAGGGCATGTTCTGTTACCTTTCTATTTTTGTTTTTGTTTCTAGTTACGGTTGTCGTCATCGAATATGGAAGTTTTAGCAAAATCATATGCACTTTAAGAATTATTCCCATTTATATTTTTGTAATGCCAATGGCGATGGTAGTGCTGTGGAATTTAGTTAGTGGAAGGTGGGGTTGTGCCCTTGCTAGTTTTTCCCCATGGCATCATAGGTATCATTTACGTATTATCGAAGAGAACTCCCAATACTTGTGTGATAATATTAAAATTTCCCTTGTCTCTTAGGAACTTATTTTTATTAGGATACAATCATAAGGCTAGTTTTAGGAGGTATTAATAAAAAAGGAAAACAAATTTGACTAGAATTACTTACGAAATGCATTCCTTCGCTTCGAGCTTATCTTTATAAATGAAATTCAGCCTTCCAAGTTCTCCACATTTCAAAAATTGGGTTGAATTGACATTTTGGACTGTGAAGGCATGAAGAAAATGATGATTTCATTTCCTCCGACATCTCTTGAAGAAAATTTAAACGAAATGAACTTTAGAATTTGGAGGTGACAAATGGTATACATTAATTGTCCCGCCACGATTTTCAGTGACAAAACTTCTAACATGAAATTTTAACCCTAAACCATAAAACCCGAGCCCTAAACCATAAACCATAAACTTAAACCCTTAACCCGAGACTTAAACCTTAAACCCTACACCATTAACCCTTAACCCTCAGCCCTAAACCCTAAAAACTAAACCCTAAATTGTGAACCATAAACCCCGAGCCCTAAACCTAAACCCTCAACCCTAAACCCTTAACCCTAAACACTAAACCATAATACTTAAACCCTTATTCCCAAACTTTGAGCCATAAACCCTAAACCCTAAACTATGAACCTTGAACCTTGAGGCCTCAACCCTAAACACTCAACCTTAAACCCTAAATTTTAAACCTTGAACACTAACAATTGAGCCCCGATCCCTAAATCCTAAACACTAAACTTGTAACCCCAAACATCGAACCCTCATCCATAAACCCTAAACTAGGATCCCTAAACGTCAAATCCTAAACCCTAAATCCTATATACCCTAAACCCCAAACCATAAACCATAAAACATAAAACATAAACCCTAAACCCTAAACCCTAAACATTTAGTCTTTAACCCTGAGCCCTAAACCCTAAACCATAAACCATAAACCCTAAGCATTGAACCCTAAATCTTGATCCCTAAGCCCTAAACCTTGAGCCCTAAGTGTTAAACCCTAAACCCTAAACCCTAAACCATGAGCCCTAAATGCTAAACCCTAAACCCTAAATTGAGAATAAGCAAGTCTAGTTGTATTTTTGGTCTGGACATATTAGGATACCAAGTAAATTTGATATTTTTTATGCTCTTTTGAATAATTCTTTCAGATTCAAAGCTATCGGGAACGAAGATTTCATTTGAAGAACATAGCTTGATATGTCCAGTGCTTGTGTAAGCTAAAAATTTGAGAGGATTTTTTATGTTCAATTTTATTTTCCAAGGTGCATTACTCCCATATTTTAAAATATTTCTCCAAATAAAATGACATTTTGATTTAGAAACTCAATGATTCCTTAATGTCCAATCCTTCCACAGACCCTAGTAGTCCTCGATCCTTGGATACAAGGAGACATCATTACTGAGACAAACTAGGAACTTTCAAGGAATAAGAGGTTCTTGTGAATATATAGTTTTGACACATCTAAAAATCCTAAAAATGTCAATAACCAATCGAAAATAACCCTAAAATATTGAAGGATGAATGCTGAAATCCTAAAAATACCTATGTACTAACTAGATTAGAATCGAAAAAACTATCTTCTATACTTTGTGATAGATGGAGTTGTGAGACTAGTTGCATAAGGTGAAGAGTGACCCTAAAATCTTATATTTACTATAATAAATTTTAATTATAAGAACTTAAACATTTATTTTCATCAATAAAAGCATGCCACAAACACATTGAAATGCGGCGTGTTATAACGAGAGTGCGCTTATAACGTGAGTGCGTTATAACGTGCTCGTGTTATGCCTCGGACTTACCAAACCATAACGCATTCACATTATAGCATGACCCTGATTTTTAGTTTTTGCATTCTAATGCGTCAGAGCCATAACGTGAGTGTGTTATGACCAAAATGGCCAAAAACATATTTGTGTCCACTTTTTTCCCCCATCTTTTTGCACTTGCCCCAATGCATTTTTCATTTTACAAATAACAATTTCCATAAGGAGGTGACATTGTCATGCACAATCCCCCTCAATGGAAAATCTGACAATCCAAGTTTTTCATGAAAGTGACAAAACTTTACAGCACTCAAGGGTTTTGTGAAGATGTCAACAACCTACTCTTCATTGATGTGAACTTGAGATCTATCTCACCACTTAACACCTTCTCATGGATGAAGTGTATATGTATCTCAATGTGCTTCATCCTCTGATGTTGTACTAGATTATGTGCAAGAGATATGGTGCTCTAGTTATCATAGAACAAAGGAACACTACCTTGATCCTTCATCTTTATCTCATTGAACAACCTCTTCATCCATAGAGCCTCTTTTGTATCTTCCATTGCACTTTTATACTCAACTTCAGTTGAAGAGATAGAATCAGCTTGGTTTCTTCTTACTACACCGAGTAATGCTACTGTACCAAATTTAAACACATAACTAGAATTATATTTTCTATCTAATACATCACCAACATGATCAGAATCACAAAATCCATGCAAGTTAGCATTTTCATCCTTAGTATAATGCAACCCATAATTGATTGTTCCCTTAATATAACTAAGAATTATTTTTACAAGATTCCAATGATATCTATAAGGTTCCTGCATAAACCTTGAATCAATTCCTACTACATAAGAAATATTAGGTATAGTTATAGTTAGATAAATCAAACTACCAACTAACTACATATACAAAGTAGGATTAGCTTTTTCACATACAAGTTTAGGATCAAGTTTTAGTCCAACTTCCATTAGTGTAGAAATTTTTATAAAATCAATCATGTTAAACATTTTCATTACATTGGTTACATATTGTTCTTGAGAAATGATAATAGAATGCTTGTCTTAAAATACAGCCATGCCAAGAAAATGATGTAAGAGACCAAAATTAGTCATTTCAAAGTAATGTTTCAATTTTTCTTTAATCGTATGAATTAAAGCAAGAATATTACCATTCATAAGCAAATCATCTACATATAGACATACAATGATAATGTGAGAACCTTATTTCTTAATGAATAAATCATTGTTAGAAGAACAACTAACAAAACATATTTTTTTAAAGAAAGCATTAATTTTTGCATACCAAGCTCTACGAGCTTGCTTGAAACCATACAATGATTTTTTCAACTTACAAACATAGTTTTCTTTACTAGTTTCTTTAAATCATTTAGGTTGATACATGTAAAGTTCTTCCTTTAAATCAACATTCAAAAAAGCATTTTTCACATCCATTTGGTGTATTTCCCACCAAAACTGAGAAACAATAGCAAACAAGGTCCTAACTTTGCTCATTTTCTCTTAGCTAGGGAGATAGGAGATTCATACATGTTCATAGCATCAACACAAGAAACATCGTCATGATTATTTACCATATTTTCATTATCAAAATCAGAACCATCATTAGAAATATTGACATGATTAAGAATCTCATTACTTTGTAGATGCACAAAAGCATTTTTCTAAAACAATAACATTGTGATTTTTCAATTACTTCCCTTTTTATAGGGTCATAAATCCTTAAACCTACAATGTTAATACCATATCCAATGAAAATACAAGAAAAAGAGTCATATCAAGTTTCTTTCTTTTATTTTTAGGGATATATAAGGAGGCAGGACTACCAAAGACTTTTAAATGTGATACATCAGGTTTTTTATTTGACCACTTCTCTAAGGGGGTCGAAAGGTGAATAGCTTTGGTAGGGACCCTATTTAGGATGTAGACTATTGTGTTCATTTCTTTTGCCCACAGAAATTTGGGAAGACTAACATAATGAAGCATAGTGTGAGCCATATCTAAAATAGTCATATTTTTTGTTCTGCAACACCATTAGACTAGGGAGAATGGGGAGAAGTTAATTCTCTTTTAATACCACAATCAATACAAAAAAATTCAAATTCCTTGCTAACGTATTCAACGTAATTGTCTTTTCTAAGCCTCTTAATTTTATAATTTGATGAATTTTCAACAGATGCTTTAAATTCCTTAAATTTTCTAAATACATCAGATTTATTTTTAAGAAAATATGTCCAAATCATCCTAGTGAAATCATCAATAAAATTCACAACATATAAAGAACCATTTAACGAATCTACTTCAAGAGGTCCTCTAACATCACTATGAACAAGTTCTAGTGGTGAAGAGGAACTCTCCTCAGGATGTAAGTGAAAGGGTTTAGCACTTTGTTTCGTGTAAACACCCTTCACAAGCATCGTGAGATGAAGACAACATAGGAAAACCTTTCACTAGATTATTTCTAGACATTTCATACAAGCTTTGATAATTCACATGTCCTAACCTTTCATGCCATAGTTTTGAATTATTCAAACTTTGAGATACAAAACAAGATGCAAAAGAAAAATCATCAAAAATATACATACCATTTCTTTGAATTCCTTCAGCAATTATATTATCATTACTATCCTTGATGTACCAAGTATCCTTCAAAATTTGAATAGACAAACCATCATGAGTTAGTTGTGAACATGAAAAAATATTCTTTTTAAGCTTAGGAACAAATAAAACATTATTCAAAATACCATTTGCAAATTTTACTTTTCCTTTCTCTATTGCTTCTAAAGATGAGTTATCACCAAGATACACACATTCATTGATTTTCATAACATCAAATAAAGAATTGGAAATACTAGTCATATGATTTGAAGCACCTAAATCTAGAATCCATTCAGAATTAGAGGAAGAGTATAAAGCAACATATAATGCAATAGTTTTAGGAGCATCATTAGAAATATCATTTTTCCTTAAATTATATTTAGATGAGACAGTCTATTTCTAATTTTTATGGATAGGTTTCTTAGATTTACAATCTTCCTTTTTATGCCCAAATTTTCCACATTTGTGACATTTACCATTAAATCTTACATGCAAATGTTTAGAAGTAACACTTTTCTTATCAAAGAAATGAAGATTTAGATCTAAAATTCTTATCAGAGAAGGGCTTGTGAGGCTTGAACTTTAAATTTTGAGCAAGAAGTTCCTGAGAGGAATTCTCCTTAGAGTTGAAGTTCATCATCACTTGCTCTTCTTGTATCAAAAGAGAACTCAAAGTATTTAAGTCTGGTAATTCATCCTCATTATGATATTTAGAGTTTAAGATAGAAGATATTCATCATTCACATTGCCTAAAATAATGGAAAGGGCCTCCCGAATATGTTATGAGAATGCATTAATATTTTCCACGTCATTTGATGACCGGTGGCGCAAGCTCGCCTCACGAAACAATAGTCTAGATTTTCCTCGCCAAAGTTCCGATTTGACTCGATCTTCCAAATATTGTAATTGGCTCCATTTAAGATCTGGGATTTATCAAGGAAAATACAACTAGATGCCATTGTCTTTTAAATTTCTGAACTCAAAACTATACCCCATTATGATATAATGCACCACTGAGTTAGAAACATATTAATCGAAAAAACAACAATACCCATATTTTATGATAAAAAAACTTGTATTATTTCATTAAAAAATCAAGTATTATAAAGAAATAACTAATCTGATCATAACAATATTAATAGAACCAGATCTAAAGAAACTATTTGACCATAACTAATTTTGTCATAAAAATGCATACTAATTAACTTCCCATAATCAAATAATGACCCGCATTATAAAGGGCACTACATTATACCCCATACCTATCATAAAAAAATTTCCGACCATATAGAAGAGAAGATGAAACCCCTAAGAATGCACAACTTCAAATTTCTAAAAAGTGTTAATGTAGATAAATATCTGCTCGCTTAAATTTGACATCTAAATGACCGTCATTTTGCCTTATTTTTGGTCTGTCGGGATGGTCATTTGACCGTCAATTTTAACACAGTGAAAATTTCTTGGATCTGGCTAGCTTAAATTTGACGTCTAAATGACCGTCATTTTTCCTTATTTTTGGTCTACCATGACGGTCATATGACCATCAAATTTAACACAGTGAAAAATTCTGTGTATTTCCAGAATATGAAATTTTAGAATTTCTTCTTTTGTACAATTTCGAATGATTCTATTTATAAATTATAAAATATAAACAACTATATAATTTTTTGAGAATAGTTTATATAATATAAACTATAATGATCTTTATTCTATAGTAAATTTTTATTTAAAGAATATAGTTATAAAAACTATAAACTTATATTTTTTTAAATCAAGCCCTATTAGAGGGGGGTCCAAAGGACATGGGCATATTATTTTGAAAAAATAAGGTAAAAATAGTAAGATAAATCTCACCGGTGTAAGGATATTTTGAACCACATGAGAGTACAAATTAACCTAGAGAATTACAAAGAGGACAAGTAATTTCACTTGACCAACGAAATAATTTGAAATCCCTATTTTCATGAAACTTGTCTCCTCCCTTCATTTACTCTTGAATTTTACCTTTGAAAAAATTTACCCTACACACATTTAAAACTATAGAGAAATAGAAATATTTCATATATTAATTTACCCTATGTGATTTTTCACATGCATGTAAACCCCTTTCACCTATGCACACTCACATTAATTCCTCACAAAACATTCAAAATTTTAGATTGCAAAAAAATTGGGAGAAGGGGCCCGATGATTTTTAAATACCCTTCCGGGTTGGTTAAATAAACCCAGTACAAAATTAAATAAATTAAATACAACAACATTTGATCTAATCTATTTAATTTATGTGTTATAAATTGAGGATTCTATTAATTACAAATTTAATCAACATTAATAAACTATGTAATATTAAATAAATAAACATCACATTACATTGCATAATAATAAAGTAATACTTACAAAAGTAAATAACACAGGACACAATATTTATAGTGGAAAACCCAAAGGTAAAAACCACTGTGAAAAGTAACCTTTATTGTAGAGACTTTTTACATCCAGTAAATCACCTCCTCCTTAGAAACCCTAATCACAAGGGTGAAAACCTTTGATATATTATTTTTTTGAATATATCAAATGAGGACTCAAGTCCTTTTTATATGAGGTGATCAAGTATGTCTCCTAACTCACCTTTTCAACCATGTTGGTTGACACATATACCAAGGTTTAAAATATTTAATAATAGAAATATAACTATTTCTTATTATTAAATATTTAACCTAAAGTATATTCCTAGGTTTGAATATTTAATAATAGAAATATAAATATTTCTTATTATTAAATATTTAACCTATAGTATAATGTTGGACCCATATTTAATTAAGGGGTGGCTAGCCTACTTAACCATTATGTTCTAATATCATCTACAAAGTTTTAGCTTCCTTGTAGGGTTGGTGCTCTACTAAATTTAGGGGTTGGTGCTCCTTTTAGGGTTGGTGCTCTACTAAAATATTAGGGGTTGGTGCTCCTTTTTGGGTTGGTGCTCAACTAAATTTGATTCATTGTTGTATAGGACAAGTTTTCCAAGATTTGTTTCAGTGGGTTTTCTTCCCTTCAAGTGTTTCCCACTTATATCTGGTGTACTTGTGTTCTTGTGTTCTCATTGCTCATGTATGATTATGATTCTCATTGAATGCATGTTTACTAGTTAAGTTAAAATGATAATTAATGAGTGATAAAGTGTATGTTAAACAAAGTTATAGGACACACTTACTCACCCCCCTTTTAGTGGTTGTGCTTCCAACACTTTCATGTTAAGTACTCTTTAAATACTTAAGGTTAAATAATAAAATATGAATATAAAAAATGTGTAACCTACAAAATGTGGTAATCTGGTAGGTTTATGTTAATGATATTAAAAATATAGTTGGGTAATGGTTTTTAATTGTTTGTTATAAACGTGTGGCATTGAATTTCATCTCATGAAATCTTGTTATTTGCATGGTCTTCATGTTGTATGAGTTGGTTAATGTTTGAATTGTCATATTATCTATTGTGGAGCCTTTCTTGTGAGCTTAAGTAGTGTCGTATAGTTGTATCAAGTAAATGAAAGTCAAAAAAATATGCTGGTTTATTTGGTCTTTCATTTGGGTCCCACATGGGTGGGCACTACACAAATACAAAATATTCCCACTTAACCTCTTACAACAACTTCAATATCTTACATGAACTTATTTCCAATCCATCTTATCTACTTACACAAGTTAAGATATAGTTGATGGTATGCTTTTAAGGTCATTGATGAGGTCATTTGACTCCAAAAGTGATCAAAAGGGCCAAAATTCCACCTACCCATGGGTAGGTATATGGGGTCCTTTTTAGAGTGTGGAACTTCGTCTTGTTTTCCCATACTCCATGTAAAAATGAACTAGAAGGACAAATTAGAATTTCACACTCAAGGCCACCAAAATAAGTCAATATTTAGTCAAACCAAATTTAAATAAAATAAAATAACAAGTGGTTTTAAAATAGTGCAATTTAAGCACAAGGATCGCATAACTAAAATGGGTGACTTTGATACCCATGGAGATCAATACCAACAAAATAACACATTCTAAATATAAACATCACAAGATAACAAAAACAACAATCTAACTCTAAATTTCATGTGTAGGAAACTCCATATTGGTGAGAGAATCACTGACACTAATACATGGGGCCCTATTTTGAGACAAAAGTTAGAGACAAAAATTTAGTTTTGTCTCTAAAAGTTTCCATGTGTCTCTAACTTATTTCTTTCTTAAATTTTAAATTGGGGAAAATTGTAGGAACCTAAATGGGGAAAATTGGGGAGTTTCTTATCATTCCCAGCAGAGCTATGGTCAGGTTAGAGGATTGATTCTATTCGGCCAAGATTAAATCTCCTGGCTTCAGTGTGTGAGTTGGCTAGGGGATTCTATAGAACTATAGAGGTGTAGATATTGCTTCAATTTTAGCAAGGAAGGTTACAAAATTGGTTGCTTTGAAGGGAGCAGAGCCACCTCTCCATCTTGAACCATAATATACGGTCCAATGTTCTGCTGAGAACTAGTTTACCAAAGATTACAGAAATGCTTGGAACCCCTTTCATGTAGATGGCGATTCAGTCCTTGCTTTGGTTCTAGCCGCCAGGGCCTCTTCAATCTCAGGAGTTCCTTCTATGGGCTATGGATCTGATTCTCCTCCCAATCAAGACAGACACCCTAATCCATCTACCAAATCTCTGACCACCTTCAAATCGATTTCATTTGGTTTCAATTCTAGGTATTCTGGTTCCTCCGTCACTCATCTATATCTCCCATTTCCTCCATATCCAAATCACTGTCCAAGCTTCTGACATGCATGTTTTATTCACGCTTTTGTTCTTTTCATACCCATCTTGCTGGTGGAATGCTATCTGAAGGAGAATCAAACGCGAGACTTGAACCAGGGTCGATGGAATGGTGGGAGGTGGTCCATTTACACGTGTGGGAGTGTGCAGAGTAGTCAGGTAGAAGCCGAGTAGAGCGGGTAAGACTATGTCATGTGGGGAAAATAAGGGTCGGGTGGAATGGGCAAATGTCTGATCGACGGGTGTTCATTCAGTGCCAGGTAGAGGGTAGATAGAGGTCGGATGGAGGCCGAAAAAACATTGACCCACAAGGCAGACCTGAGCCAGCTAACATGTCCTCCTTTGTTTCACATTTTAGCATTTATTGCGGGCGTGGGAACTCCTGGATAAAGGGTGTAAAAGGTAGTTGGTTCTTTACCAAGTAGGAGATTCTAAATTTTTCACGCCTATAGGGGATTTTCCAACACCATTCGTTTAGATAAACGACAACTATCTCCTCCGTGTAAACGCAAGACCATGCATTTTCCAGCAGTCGTGTATGCATTTTCCCTGTTACAGGGAATAATGAATAATTGTGTTTTATGGCTAGAGAGTCGAGACACCTGGGTTTTGAAACATTGGGAATACTTACACACCGCATGGTTGACGGAAGGGATTTCATGCTTCTTAAAAAGAGATGTCGGCCATGCAGGAGGAGTAGTTTAATGAAACATTCAATGCATTTCGACCATCCACTTTTTGTTCCGCATAAGGCGAGTCTTGGAACCACAGGGAAGAGGTTAGTTTTTTGTAGCGTGTTCACATATTTGCATTTTTTGCATTGAGTTTCTTCATTTTTGAGTGGTTTTGTGTGTGAGTATATTTGGTGTATTCCTTGTGTTCTTGTATATACAACGCAACAGATGCAAATATCCAATCATGGGAAGGGATATATCCATCTTAACTAGTTATTAGCTAAGGGTTTTTTCCAATCAAACAAAATAGTCGTGGGGGAGGATTTATGAATGCAAGAAAACTGTTTGACCAAATGTGTCATTGGGGATTCAGAACTCTGTTTTCAAATTCTTATATATTTTCATATGTAATGATTGTTAACTTACTCTCAAAACCATTACTATTTAATTATTGTTTCTTTCTTTATCCGGGGTTAGGACTGCAATACTTCACAAGCATTGTGAATGAGATTTATAACCTTTGGTTTTGAATTAACCTGTTGTTCCATTTCCAGAATATCTATTTGTTAGAGTGGCACTCTGATTCCAATATTTTAAAAACCTTTTTTTCTCAACAGACAGGGTTGTGGAATATTAATTAGTTACTGCTTGTTGTATAAAATTAACATTGCCTACTTTAATTGGATGTCATTGCCAGAAAATCCCTTTGTTATTAATTTGTGAAAATGTGCTTTCTGCTGGTAATTCAAAGTGTAGAACATTTTAAGGTGTCAAAATACTTCGTGGTTTTTATCCATATGATGGTGAAAAAAATGCCATGTTCTATATTTCTCCCATTATGGAAGGGAGAGAGACAGATTATGGAAATGTTGTGGGGTTCCACTTTGCACTACTAAGCTCCTAAACAATGTGCTTTGAAATAATCATAGAGCTAGCTGCAGTGTGTACCGTTGAGAACACAAAATTTTTCTAGCTTGAATGTTGCATACAACTGAATCTAGTATTGATATGTTTTCCTCTGCCTTCCATTGCTCTCGGCTTTTGGGAAGGTTTATGCAATACTATGTTTTTATACCTCAATTCATTCAGAAAGAGATGGATTTGTCTTGATGCCTTTATGGTTTATTCCCCATTTACATTTACTTGTGTTCTTGTTTGCGGTGGTTAGAACATATCTTGTAGATTTATGTCTAGAGAGCCCTTCTACATCTATGTTTATCTTGCAGATTTAAGTTTAGAGAGCCTTAAAATAGATCGTTCTATAGCATGCACATATGGAATTGTTGCATTTTCCCCTTAAACACAGTTGTGACTATGTTGAAATTATATGGAGAAAAATGGGGCATTCAACCATTCTGCAGTGTAATGAATCATTTTGTTTACAAATTATTGGCTCAAAAATAAAGCATTTGCAAAGAAAGTGGATAATGTAGGAAAGCCTCAACTTCATCATTAAATACAGTTTAAGTTCAGTGGGGAAAAAATGTTGGTTGTCTTTGTGACGGAGTTCTTGTTCATGCAATTTGCAATTCCTGTTGCATACATGTAAGAATGCTCATTTTCCTATTGGTGTCATTGATGTTTGGCAACCTTGTGAAAATTTCCCCTGCTGTTATGTTGAAGATCAATGTTTCTTTATTTGTTTTCTACGATTTTAAGATATATGGTATGGAACAGACCCATTTTAACTTTTTTGAGTTGTATAACATATACAATTTTTTTTAGTTAGAATTTTGTATTAAATTATTCCACGGGGGGTTCACTAACTAGGTGGTATCCTACCATGTCTGTTCATATTGGGGGATTAAAAATGGCCCAAAAAAATCTCAATATACTTGGTATGCGCATGGGGGTGGAAGGGTTTAGTTTTTTAGTATGGCGAATTAGGTATTGGGGGCCGGTACATAGGCACGAGCTGGGAGGAGAGGCAGTCACACAGGCTCGAGATGGGAGGAGGGAGGAGAGGCAGTAACACAGGGGCGAGTTGGGAGGAGAGGCAGTTGGGAGGAGAGGCAATAACATAGGCGCGAGATGGGAGGAGAGGTAGTTAGGAGGAGAGACACTAACACAAGGAGGAGGAGGAGAGCGCACACTTTGGTTCTTTGGTTGCAGTCGTAGAACATATGGCCTACTCTTTGATTGGCTATATCCTTCTCACATGCCTCTTCTCTTGAAAGGAATTTCACATTGGACAGATACTCTAGAGGTGTGAAAAATGAAGGCTATTGATTTTCCCCCCTTCATTTTCATTTAATCATAATGAATTTGAGCGTAAATTTCTCTTGAAATTAGTTCACCATCAATAGAATAACGCCCATTATCCATGTGCAGGTTACAACACCCCTTCTAAAATTTATGGCAGAGTTTGTTTTGAACAAAACTCAACGGTTGACATTTGACTCCTCTTCCCCTAATGGGATTCTCCTATTTCGTGAAGTAAGCAAGTTGATTGTGGCATACGGGACAAGAGTCTTATCCCTTCCAATGCCTAGTGATATATATGCTTTCAAGTACAAGGGTATTGCAATTTCCTTGACAATCTTAACAAGGGGTGAGAACAACACCGTGGTTGACGTCTTTTAATTGTTTTGATTGAATTGAGTGTGCCATATCAAAGAAGAACGAAGGTTATGCATTACTACCCATATGGGTGTAAGTACTGGTCATTTAGGTCTCTTTGATGAGAGTGATTATATTGTTCTAATCTTTGCATGTTTTTTAACAAACATAGGAAAGAAAATTGTATTTTGGTAAGATACTATTATTTGTATGGTCTGTTATTTAAACTAAATTAAAATAACAGAACAATAGAATGTGTATGAAATGAATTCTACTTTTTTGTTTCTTCTGATTTATGATTTTCTTGTTTGATCAAAGTATTAAGGCACCATCTGTCACCTGAGTTAGTGGGTATTCGATCTGCTTTACTTCAGAAATCATAGACATGCCATTAGAAGTAATTATATTGCACTTAAGGTTCTAATTTAGTATCTTCTCATCTGATACAACATTGGCTGGAAACTATGTAAACTTTGGTGTATTTGAATTGTATGGAGATAGAGCACTGGCAGATGCTTTGGATATTGCTCTGAAGCTGACATTATCGATTCCATTGCCTGATATAATGGAATTTCGGAAGGTTAACTAAGCTTCCACCTAAATCCTTGTTATTGTTTAATGAAACTGAAAGCTGAAACAAAATAGGACAGTGGACTTTGTTTAAGGACTTCTCTAAGATCACATTCTCAGTTCATAAAAGAAGCTAGGGGGAGGGGGTGTTTTATAACTATTTGTTTGTTTCTCATTCAGTCAATGAATATAAAACATGCAATTTTATTGTATGCTCTCAACATTTTCCCCATCTCTGATCGTTGTTTAAAGCTCTGGAGTTTCTTGTGTCATTTTCAGCTTACACACTCATATTTTGCTCTACTGGAAGTATTGTGCAATAGCCACACAAACGTCATTGTAAATCTGGATACAAGTACCTTTGCTCACATTGTTGGCTCATTAGAATCTGGTCTCAAAAGCCTGGATGTTAACATCTCTACTCAGGTATAACAAAACAGCCTATACAGTTAACTAATTCCTTTATGGTTTTCTGTTCTTCTGCTATTTGACGGGGAAATAGAAACTAAACACAAATTTGCTTGCTCACTTTTCATCTTTTGCAAGCACATCAGGAATGTTGTAGCCATTTTTACAGCATGTTGTTCATTTCATATGTTATATTTGACTTGCAATATTGCCTGTTCCTCATAAATTGAATGAATTTCTTTGGAACTAATATCTAGCTTGTATTTTTGTTTCGCGTCAGTGTGCTTCAGCTGTAGACAATTTAGCAGCTTTCTATTTCAACAATATCACAGTGGGAGAGACACTGACATTACCTTCTGTTGTTAATTTAGCTCGACATATTGCAGAATGTCCCAATTTGTTTCTGAGGTATGTATTGAAAATTGAAATACCCTTTACCCTTGCAAAGCAACAATTGTAAGATGATATGTAAGACCTTGGGAGACACAATGACTTATGACTCATTCTAAATGTGTTCGGGTCAAACTTTTGTGGGAAATTTGTACTAAATATTTTCGGTAATTAAGAAATTTATTTGTTGTCTTCAATTTTATACCTTGAATCTGCAACTTCTGATAGAAGTTGGATACTTTAATTTCTTTCAAATCTTTGATAATTAATTGACCATAGTCAAATTATAGCCCAAAGTGGACTCAAATAGTCAAATCCGTATGACATTAATTCATACGGAATTGATTCATAACGTAAGGATTCATATGGAATTAATGTCACTGTTTTGACTCTGAGTCCACTTTTGACTATAGTTTGACTATAGTCAATTAATTACAGGCCCAGAATGAGTATATTTCTTTTCTTTATTGAAGTTCCAAGAATGTTCATATGTCTTTCCTTCAGGACGCTTTTCATTGAAGAGATTTTAAAGATAATGTGGAACAGTTTGATGGACCTTCTATATGCACTTTTAAATAATGGACCTTCTATATGCACTTTTTAAATATTATATATGGGAATTATTCGGGCATACAGAAGATAGGAAGTGGTCTTTGCAGACATATTGTTTTGCAGTGTAATTTCAAAATTCCACTGTAGTCAGCACTTACAAAAGCTCATATATGTGTGAATTTATTAATCAATGTATTCGTGTTCATCAAGGTCACTTATGTGCAAGGGTGCATTACTACAAGTCCATAAGCATCTGATATAGGCCCCCATAAACTTGGGTGTCCGAGGATTTCATGCTGATCCTAGGAGATATCTGCTAGCCAACACTCTAAATCACTGGAATTCACACTATTATGTGTGGAAGCAAATTATAAACAAGAATTCAAATATCAAAATAACATTAATCCATTAGACAATAACAAGATATAGACCCATAACATAATTTTATTAGTTTGGTTGTTCTGTACATGGCATCATATTGAAAGAGTTGTGTGGCGGTCTATCTTATCTATCTAAATCTATGTAGGTACATATGCATAATGATACTACCAAAGGCCAAGGAACCTTTATGGAAGATGAAATGACTACTCTTACATTCCTAAGCCTTTGTCTTAAGTTGATTTTGGTTGAGCTGCATCTAGGAGCAATGATTGGTCCCAACAACACTTCCCTTGAGTCGTATGTGGGCTTCTTCCCCACAAAAGAAGTGGATACAGTTGATACCGAGGAGATCTAGCACCTACACCATCATGCACATTGTTGATGTGACAGCTGATGCAAGGATAGATAGGCTCTGTTTGAGTGGGAAGTTTTGCTTCCGTTGTTGATGTTGACCGTATGTTTGATTATTTTTTGTTAGTGTTGGTCATAGAATTTGAGCTTACACCTAGATCAGGTATTGTGTACATGTGTATTATGAATGAAAATTATAGTTCTATATCTATAGGCTTATAGCCATTCATAGGTAAACTAAAAACCATTATAAAAATAAAAATAATGTAGTAAAATCTGACAAATACAACCATATTTCACATTCACAATGCACATGCTACATCTTCTTGGTTGATTTTTGTTAAATTAAACATTTATGGGAGAGGTACATCCAAAATCAAAAGTTTGATAATCAAACCATACCAACAATGCAAAGTTGAAAGTTCATGTAAAGTAGAAGATGGAAGGAAGGGGAAAAAAAAAGAACCACATTTGGGATCAAATTTTGGCATTAAGAGCAGTTTCAATAATGCTATGAAGAGTCTTGTCGTATTTTTCTGATGGCCAAGGAATTCAAGAACTACGATGAAGGAGAGCTATATCCATACACTACCAAAAAATTGTAATATAGCAGTTTTTGTGTCCACATTTGTATGATGACAAAGGAAATAAGAACCATGCTGAAAGAGAGTTGTTTTCGTATGACATAGAAGTGGAAAGAAAGTGTGAATGACTTCCCCCAACTTCATTTGCACAAGTCACTATAAAAATGGATTTCAAAACCCAATTTACTAGGATACAAGAATATGTTTATACCTTAAATGGAATGGTCATGAATTTCATGGAAGATCGAGAAAAAAATCCCTCTGAGGGAAGAAAGGAACAATTTTAGCAAGATGATGAAGATGAGAGAGAGGGATCTTAGAAGAGTTATAAAAGCCTACAATTCAGAATCAAGCCTCGTTTTCAGAGAATATCAAGCAAGGGTGTTACTGGCAGTCTAGAATGGATCCTCAATTGCAGTGATCGAAGGTTTGAAGAAAGACTGAGTCTAACTATATCGAGATTGAGGAAACAGGCCCATCGTTCAGTATGGGGGGGAAGCTAGAGTTACCATGGGATGGTGCTGATTTAGAGGAGGAAGATGAGGAAAGTGAGGATGAAATATTCTACAGATGAACAATTACTCTTTAGTGATAGGTGACTTGTTTCTAGATGAAGTTGACAAATATTGTAATGGATGTTTTTAATAGACTGCACCAAATTCATGTCCACATGGCTCCATGTTTGAAACATTTATTGTTGTTCTTAAGGATGGAATTTTAGTGGCTTTCTTATAGTTGTATCCTCCTAGATTATGATTTTAAAATAAGCATGTCATTTTATTTCTAGTGTTGTGTAAAAGAAGAGGAAATCAAGATTAAGAGCTACGTCTACTGCAAAAAATCACTTTTCGATGGTCAATCAAGTGAATCTTCATCAGATGATGATATGAAATGCTACTTTGATGGTAAATAGATAGTTCAAATCTTTTGTGTTGATGCATATTGACAGCCCAAACATCTATTTCTACAATTTTTCACATAAGGGAAGTTGAGATGATATTTTCTAGAGCAGTGAGTTTATTTTTTAGAAGCCCCGATTGAGTTTGCCTTCCAACCCGGATGCTTCTGCAATGACATTATGAAACTAGATATAGCATTTGAAGTTGGAAAATTATTTGATGTGTTAAGAATTAAGGTTTCATTAAAGAATTGAATTCTTGACTTTTGTGGGTTTAAAAGAGTGAGTATATGGTGGTAACATATAACTAAATGAAATCGAAAGGTTGGTTGTATTATTTTTGAATTATCATGAAGCATGTGTCATAGTTCTCGCATAATTAGTGGAGCAAGATTACAAACCGACTCTTGGATTTTACAATATGTGACTCTAGACACACAGAGTGACCTTAATGACTAATGGAAAATGCAGGAGATGAACATCATCAGAGTGAGACGTGACCCCTTAACATAACCAAAGCCATGTCACATGGCCCCTAGGAGATTGTCAATGTTAGTATTACTATAAATTAACATTTTTTAATCATTAAGCCTCTCAAAACAATTTGAAATTATTAGCTCTTGTAAAATGTAGAAATTGGCAGGAAATGAAATTGGCTACTAGAAGAGATGAAGCAAGAATTTGGATCTAGTGTGGGGAAAAGGATCTGGAATAGATGAGAATCACTAAATAGTTTCATAACAAGAGAAGAAGTACAAACCTGATAGTTCAAATATTTGTTGCTAATGAAGAGCTCTGGAGAAATAATTTTGTAAGGAAATAAAGTTCTAAAACCAGTAATATAAACACTCTAAAGATGAAAGTGTGAATTTACATTGGTTTCTTGTCTAATATTTGGTTTTATGTGGGAATGTCTCTCCTAGATTTTGGTAACATCCCGAATGTTTTGGTGACTTGGGGACTTGAAGGGGACATTCCCAATTTTATTAATTGTTTAATTTAAAAAAATCTGATGCTTTTAAAATATTGTGACAAGTTATCTATTCAATCCTTCTACATCTGAAGCCACCTTATTTAAAGACCCTTTCATTAGTTCAGGTGTTTGTAAGCTCAATGTCAATATTCACTTGTTTGACATCTCTTCCAAATGTGCGAGCATGTTTGGGACATGTTCAAGTTTGTTCAAGCACGTTACTATTTAAGTTTCAGTAGCAAACTAAATAATTTGAATCCTTAGGTGTAAGCTTTTGATAATTCTAGATGTAACTAAACAAAATTTTCATGATATCAAAGTAACTTGCCACCGATAGGCCAAGGTAATTTAGAAAGGAATAGGGTTTTGATCCTTAAGATTTTGTAGCCATCTATAATTTATCTCACAATTGATACTCTCTCTCTTCCTCTTGCACTCATGGTTTGACTGGCCTACATATGGATAGTAAACTTATCATATGTTAAATCTGGGCCTTTCTAGAGGATTATGGGGTTGAAATCTTTGTGAGAAACTATATTATCTACTTTCCTTTACTACAATGGTATGTTATTTTGGTAGAAATAATGAGCAAAGAACTGATTTCATCTTTTATTTGTTGCATTGATATGTGAAAAGCTAGTATGAACCACCTGAGTTCATGATTAGGATTAACCACCATATAGCTCAAAATTTCTGGTAGTTTGAGTTGTTAACATTTAAAGATCTATTTCCTGTGCCGATTTTGTTGAACTAAATCTTGATTTCAACCACTCGAATCATCTACGTTGTTATAACCAACATATTTAGATGTGGAATATAATGTGCCCTGCGAAAACACATTGACATTTACACATTGATCATAATGTTCTTTACAGATGTGGGGATGGTCTTATAGATGTGACTATGGGTTCAACTGCTATCACTATTTCCAACAACCATATTTTTGACACTACTGATTCTTAATCTACTACACTTATTTAACACACTCCACCTTCACATTCACTCCACTCTGGGTTCTTGGCTTCTTTTCATGTTACTCCCTCCAACCTCTTTATTATCCTTTCATGACTCTAGACTGTCCTAGAACAGAGCACTATGCATACTCACTGTTAAATGATCCTAAGGACTTATTAATGGTTGTCTCAAGGCTTTAACACGCTCCATCAATCCATCCATCAACCTTATCCTATCACCCTACCCCCATATATCTTCAAGAAAGACTTAAAACCTTATCAATGCCCAATCAGAGCTAGGATTGCTACTGCAAAATACAATTCACTTCAAGATGCTCAGTCTACCACAAAAAAATTTCAACAACCTTTGATTGCACTTTTAAATGCATTCATCACAATGCAAAACCTCTCTTACCACCCAAGCTACTCTTCTAAAGTACTCAACAACATTCAAACAACATCTAACTTGAGTATTACAGTCTTAAAGGAAAACTGTACAGTCATAAAAAAAAATAGCCAACAAACAACAAATAGTCAAGATGTCATAGCTGTTCAAACAAAAATAGCCAACAAAAATCTTAAACAAGGTGTAGGTTCACACACATGATGTTATAGCTGTGAACCGGTCTCACTTGCAGTCACCTATGTCACAAATTAATATAAATAAAAAATTAATAGACTACTAAATTTCTAATAGAATGCACTGTGTAGATGCCAACACTGCTAAAGCTTGTTTATTGTACATTATTAGTATTGAGTAGGGTTACCAACTTATCACACAGATATGAAATAGTAATGAAGCAATGCTGACTTTCCAAACACATAGTAATGACGGTCTTAAAATGAGGATCTCTTGATACTGTGTAACCTTCTTTAACTTGTTTGTACCTGTAAACTTGTTAAAACCTTCATGCAATAATGATTCCAAACTTATTCCAATCTGATGTACATACAAAATTAGGGGTCACTTTGGTTGCAAACTCTTTGACAAGTTCTGTGCAAGTTCTTCACTCAAAAAACTGCTCAGGAAGACAGATTTTCCCCATCTTCTTATTTATATTTGAGGGACTTGCACTAGGATTATTTTCACCAAACTTTGAAATATTGATCTAAATCTATTTTAAATCATTCTACAACAAGTGGCATCTCATTTGAAGGTCTACAACTCATGTTATTTATGATAGTCCGCAAGGGGGTTAAAAACAAGACAGCTGACTGAGAATTTCACGGTTTACCCCTCTAAACACCTTACCAAGCCTCAAAATATTTCACACATCTAAATTTTTTATCCCTATAAATCTTTCCTCAAAGTTTCATCTTATCTGGATCATCCATTCCCAAGTTATGCACTTTTTAGAGCTGCTAAAAGTGGGGGTTTGCATTACTTACAGACCTGATGACTGAGTTTTGAACATAACTCTCTCTCCAGGTGTCCAAAAACTCTAAAATAACTTGGAACATGTTATAAAAATCACATTTAGCATGTCTATAAATTTTCATAAGATTTAGATCATTTGTTTGAAAGATATTCTACTTTTAGTGAGCTTAAACCCTTCTTAAACCATCACCTACAGGCCTACTGTCTGTATTTTTGCAATATCTCCTTATATAGACCTGAAATAGGCCTAAATTTTTTTCCAAAGTCCTATTTCAACCATCCAAATATGCTCCTAAAATTTCATTAGGTTTGGATGAGGGAAACTCCAGATATCAACGTTTTAGTATTTCAACTCTAGACTAGGATTTGACAGGACAACAAGCACCCAGTTTGCAATTATCTTTGTTTAAATGTTTCAAATTCCTTTTCAACACTTCACACTGCTCCTGTAGTTTTCCTACAACTTCTCTACACTTTTCCTTCTTTGACTTACCTCAAAAACCATCTACAACATCATCTACAATGCATGTTTCTTCTTGACAAGCAAATTGTATATACCTGATTTCATAGAAAATTGCAATCAAGATTATATGTGATGTTCATAGGCACTTTAAAGTATTGAAAACCACATTATATCTTATATTTTTACCCTTAAACGATCCTTTCACAAGAGAATGATTTCCTTATTCAATGAAAACACCAAAATCTCATAGAAACATGCTCAAACAATAGTTCATACAAGCCACTTTACATCCACTGGTTGTAGCTTTGCAAACACTTAGGGGCTTGCAAGAACACTTTTCAAGCCTGGTTGTAGCTTTGCAAACATGATTGTGCTCTGTTTGTGGTGAAGAAAGCTTTGGCACTGGTGAGTTCTATTTTTTTTTAATCCTTGTGTAAAACCATTCTTTGCGTAGCTTTCTTGGTGAGTATTTAGTTTCTACTCTTAATAGTAGCTCGGTTTGTTAAAAATAAAAAATGATATGCATAGCTCCTTATGTCAGGATCAAAGTCCCCTTGCTCATTTTCATAGATCTCATTGTTGTGCTTGAATTCGGTGTGCAATCCAAACAGGACATAAGAAGACATCAATTTTAACAACCTTGTGATTCTGTCTTATCACTTTGATGAAGCTTTCCTTCCATTGTTGCATTTTCTGCAAGGACTTTGAATAGCTGGGATTCTCTGTATACACAATGGATTTCTGCATCTCCATGGCATCTTCCACGAACTGAATACATTTGTCCCTTTTCCTATCAATAAGAGCTTGAAAGGCTCTTCTTGAGGAAGCCTGCAGTTGGGGATCTATCACACGACATATGATTCTGTCTAAATATCTATCACATGACATATGATTCTATCTAAATAATCACAGGCCTGCACAACTAAATCTCTGCTCCTCTCAGCAAATGAATAAACATGAGTCTGAAGAAGGTTTAGGAAAATAGAAAGAGGTAAGAAGTTGGGAAGACTAACTCCCTACGCCTCTTCCAGCAAACTTATTTCTTCAACAAGAAACTTATCCATGGAGAGTACATTTGTTGCAGCAAGGAGGTCATGCAAGTAAGCCTTGAACATTCTAGTGAGACAAGCAATACAATGCATGTTGGGCTCATCAGGAAACAACTCGATGTCTCCCTATATAATGAGCTTGTGTAGCATTCCCTTGATGGAATTCATCAATCTTTTGAATTCAATCATAGCCTCCGCTGAGTTAGAAAAATTCCTAGGCAATGCATTGAGCTCTGACTACCTCCTAGACAGCGTTGAGTCTATTTTTTTCACAATTTGAGGAAAGCATTTGCTTATACCTATTGCTTGGATCTGCATCAGCCTCTCGGCCAATACAGGTATTCCAACCATGGATTTGTCGATCTTTGAAAGATTTGGGTCTCTTTGAAATAGTTCCTTCTCCAGCTACCTTGCCTAGGCATTTGATTCATTCCCAATTCTATTTCTGACACAGACGTATCCAAGGCCGATATTCACACTCACAACATCCACTATAACTTTCTCAAACAAACCTTCAGCAGACTTTGTCGACTTTCGTAACCACCGCCAAAGTTTTTTCACCATTTTCATCAACTAACTGTGACATTCTTATAGATTCACAAGTTGGGAAATCGACAGAGGCAGACAACACATTCAGAATTATACTCTCTTTAGGAGTTATATACTGTTTGATAACCTGAGAAATTTGGTCATAAATGTCCTGGGCTGGCCATGTACAGGCACCCTGGTGATGCCTGGAAAATCCACCATTGTGAGATCTGGAATGTTGGATTTTCTTACGTTCAGTGTAATTGGGGTGTCACTGATACCCTTCCCGGCTCCTGCAATTTCATTTGTAGCCGCATTTAGAGCTTCTGTAATTTCATACTCAAAAATGTTGTTCTTCACTCCATTGTATTCTATGGTAATCTCAGTCTCTTGGATTTTAGAACTCTACAACCTCATGATGAGGGGAACTCGAGTACAAATCCCCTGGCCTTTAGGTAGGTTAATACTTTCCAGAGATCCAAGCACGCTGGATTTACCAGATGAATGGTCTCCCACAACAACAATACTAAGCAATTGAATGCCTTCATCACTCCTAGATTTCAAAGTGTATCAATAACATCCAAGAGCAATTGAATACGCTCATTATAACTCTTATCCAGGTGGAGATTTTCCATCATGCTCAAAATCTCCCTGCTCTGTGCAGACATTGCTAATTTTTCGCCTTCATAGAAACAATCAGATCGTGACAATAATATTCAACAAGCTAGCAATGTATTACAGTAATAAATCAATAAAAATAAGGATTAAACCAAACATTTTATAGGAGTTTTGATGTTTCCACTTTGTCCATGAAATTAATAAAAGATTTCTGCCATCAACTCTGTGTGATTTTTGATTCACTGTCCGTTATTTATCATCTTACAAATATGTATAGTTATTCACCGCACTAGGAGTTGATTCCCTTCATCCTTAGATTGTGTAGCTCTAAATATTTTCCTACGAAGTCCTATTTCTTTCATTCTAAACTTTAAACATCATATCCAAGTAATATGGTTTACATAAATTTACACCCAAAACATGTTCATATAATACTTCCATAATTGCATGGGAAAATTTACACAAATTCTTCCAATCAAGCCATTTAACCAATATACTCACAAGTCATCAAAATTCAACATCGTGCTCAATATCTAAGAAATATAAAATTCTACAAATAATTTTTGTACATATTTTAATTCAAATAAATTTAAAACTAGTGTCGTTCCATCAATATTTCCAATCTCATTTTAATACTCAGGATTACGAAAAACAGTGAGTCTCTTAGAATTTATGATTCTCGAAGTATTATAATATTTAGTGACTTTAAACCTGATTCACACACATTTTTCCAATACAAGTCATATCCACGACTTATCCAATCTTATGAATAACTATAGCTTATGTATTCATCTCCATGTACAAGTGGTTTGACCAATTTATTCAATTTAGAGTGAAATAACAATAATCATTTACATTTTCAATTAACGTAATAACATCTAAATAATAATTTTACCAACCAATATTAAAATTACTGTTAACACTTTCAATACTTTATCATGTTATAATTCTTAGCCTAATTAATTATCATTTCCAATCATTTCACATAAGAGAGATCACACACTTTATTTTAATCATTATTTTCAGAAAAAACATGTATTCATCCTTATTATCCTCTCTTTATAATTAGCATTATCAAAATCATAATAATATTCAAGTTTAGTAATCTAAGTGTGATGATAACTCAAACTCATGCATTTTTATCATTGTGTTTATATTTCACCCATCGAATGTACATATTTTTATATAACTTCCATTATAATTGAAATTATCCCCCACACACATGCATTTATGTATGCATGTCTAAATATATAAATGTGTGTGTACATACATATACATACATATGTATTTTTATATTTATACATACATACATATACATGGGTAGATGCACAAAGTTTGGGGACAATTTTGTGGTCATTTTTCAAAGGGTTTACGCCCTTCTAAGAAGTGTGTATGCCCTTTATAAATATCTTCTTGAAACTGTTTTTAATAAGTTCGAGAAGTTTTTTTAAAATTAAAAATAAATATTCAAATAGGGCATACAACCTTTGAATCTAAATGGTGTGCACCATTTGAACTAAAAAGGGAATACACTCTCTCGTAGTGTCTTAAATTAATTAAACATATATTTTTCAAATGGTATACACCCTTTTCAAATAGAATATTCTCTTTTCAAATGGACTACTATCTTTATTTATTTTCAAATAATTTTAGTTTTATTCCCTCCTAAATATCCATGTATTTTGGCTACGGATCCGACCCTCGTGGTCGACATGGATTTGATCAATCGGGAAGAATTTTGGAGGATTTCAAACATTTATTCGTCTTTGTAAGGGCAAAATATTCATCTATTTTATGGTTTTTTAAAAAATTATGCGGGTTTGTAGAGGGGAGAGTCTATTTTTCAAAATATTTTTAACAAACTTAAATTATTATTTTCAATTACTAAATTTCTACATAATGTAACTCATTATGATTGATTCATTAGTGTTACTAATAGTTTAATAAATTTTTGATGATCAACCAATGAATTACAAAACTTATATCTCAAAAATCTACTCATTGTTGGCTACTATTTAAAAAAATCAAATATATGAAATTAAGCTCAAAAAGTTGTGTTTGTACACTTGTGTTTTCAATTTTCCTACTTGTTCGAATTGTAAAATCATTTTAAATTATTATATTGATTTTAAAAATATGAAAAACATTTTCAACAATCTTGAACATTTTTTAAATCCTTGTATAATTTTTAATTTAAAAATTCATTTGTTTGCTCTAAAAGTTTGTTTGTACACATGCACTTTTCTTATGTTTTCACAAAAAAATATTGTCACTTTTAAAAATGAGTAAATTTCATATACTTATCTCATCTTTTTAGTGTAAAAAAATTACATATTTAGAAAATAGATTCAAAATGTCACAATTTATCTTTTTATGTCATCAAAAATATTTGAATAGATGCCTCTAAAAGTCTCTCAAACATCACATATTGTTGTTTTTCATAAAAAAATATGGCCACTTATCCTCCCTTTGACCCCAATTATCTTCATCTCCCTCCCCATACACACACACACACAATGTTCTACAACCCAATATAGTTCTCCAAACAACATAATCAAGCTAGGAACCCCATCCAAAAACAAAACAAAATGAGGAGCATGCCAAAAGCTCTAATGATAATCTAATTGGAGTTTAAACACTTCCATGGGATAAGGGACACTACAAAACATGATGATGTCAAAAACCCCAATGCAAATCTTGAAACATTGTCATTATCTTAATTGTTAACCTTGTTATTTGTTCTATTTCGTGGTTTATACAAGATATTTGAAAAAAATTGAAGATGCATTCAAATTAAGAATATCCAATACCATAAAAAATAAGTCTCGTAGTTTCACAAATAAGGACGGAATCCTACATAAATTATTAATGTGAAATTGATACCTTACAATAGTGCAAGATACAATATTTATACATATTGGATAGCCTGGATACAAACAAATATGGATTTGTAACTATGCAACAACAAACTAAAATAGAGTAGCTTCTAAAATACATCCGGGAAGCACAAATGAATAGTGACATAATTGTTATAACAACATAACAATAAGACAAATATGGTTAATAAAACCATATAACATTATACAACTAATTAATATAATGTAATAATGTTATAAAAATATATAATAATAATTAATTATACAATGCATAATTAATTATCCTAACATTCCCCCCCTTAATTTTGCATTGTCTCAAGGGATGAGGAGAGGAACTCTCTAAACAACTCAAACTTGTCATGTGCAAGTGACTTCATGAAGATATCTGCTCTTTATTCAACTGTTGGACAAAACTAAAGTTGTATATTGTGCTTCAACACATGCTCGCGTATGAAATGAACATGTACCTCAATGTGTTTTTTCTTTCATGAAAAACTCAATTTTGAAAAAGTTTGAGAACACCTTAATTTTCAACATACATGGTGGTCGGTTTGTCCTGTGGTATTCCAAGTCCTTTGAGTATGTGACGTAGCCAAATCTCTTAATGAATTCTTCGTGTAGAATGATACTCGAATTATGTGGAAGAATGAGAAACAAAGTTTTATTTCTTTCTTCCCCATGATAGTGGTCTAGATCCCATAAAGAATAAAAATCCTAAAGTGGATTTTCTATCATCAATATTACCTGCATGATCTGAATCAATATCCTCACAAGAAGAAGTTGTTGTTCTTCTTGTATTCTAGACCAAGATCCACTGATCCTTTGAGATATCTCAAGATGTGCCTTACTACTTACTACAAAGATTACTACAAAGCTAATATCTAGTATAGTGTATGTCATGTAAATGAGACTCCCAATCAACTGCCAATAGAGAGTGGCATTTACCTCAGGAGATGGATATGAATGAGATAGCTACAATCTATTCTCCATAGGTGTAGAAATCGGTGTGGAATCCATCATAAAGAATTTTCTTGGTATATTTCATCTGAGAAACAAAGATGTGATTATCTTTCTGCCAAACTTCCAATCCAAGACAATAGTGCATTAGCCTAAGATCTGTCATGTCGAATGATCAATTAAGATATTTCTTCATTGCATCGATCATCCTCACTGAACTACTAGTGATGACTAGATCGTTGACATAGACAACGAGAATCACAATCTTCCCCCCTTGTATTTTGAGGTAAATATCGGGATCGTATGGATTTATAACAAACCATGTTGTATGAGATGCTCATTAATTTTGATTTACTATGCCTGGGGTGCATGTTTGAGGCCATACAGAGATTTCCTAAGTCTACATACCTTTTCTTCTTGACTAGGTACTACATATCCCTCAGGTTGAGTCATATAGACTTATTCTTATAAATATTCATTCAGAAAGGAACTTTTTACGTCCATTTGATGGACTTTCCAACCAAACTTGTGAATCTAGAGAAAAAATCATCATGATCGTCTTGATCTTAGCTGTGGGAGAAAATGTCTCCTCGTAGTCAATGCCTTATTTTTGTGCATACCCATTTACTACAAGTCTTTCTTTATACTTGTCCATTGTCCCATTTGCTTTGTACTTCATTTTGAATATTCATCTGCATCCAATGGGTTTCTTCCTTGGTGGAAGATTGACAAGTCTGTCAAGTGCTAATTTTACATTATTGGCTAATATTCGTAGTCCATGGCATCTTTCCAAGATTTTGACTGTAGGGATTCTTGGATTGTAGAGGGCTCATTAAACTCAATAAATCTATTCATCAAAGAAAATTTCACTTCTTTGCTTGCTTCACTACAAGTTCGTGGTCCAGGGGTAGATGTATCTAGCGGAGCATCCATTCTTGTATCTCATAACATGCTAGTACGCCACTTGGGCATACGCTGAATTGTTTGCATGGGTCTTGGTTCTATCCTATCAACACCATCATCCCCATCATCACTTTCATCATCTGTGGAAACATCAGCTTCAGTTTTTATAATTGGTGAAGAATCTAAATCAGTTGAGTCTGGAGGAGGAGACTTTGCTTCCTTCTTCTAAAAAAAATTAACATCTCTGGGTGTAGACTTTTCTTATCTTTGGATTCATCAATCTGTACTTAAGAGTCTCTTCACTATACCCAATGAAGATAAGTTTTTGTGACTTCATGTCCAATTTATTTCTATTATTCTTGTGTATGTGCATACTTGCTTTGCACCCAAATACTCTAAGGTGTGCAATAGATGGTTTCCGCTTTGACCATGATTCTTGTGGTGTTACTCACAAGAGTAATCAGGCCACTCGATTCAACAAATACACTGATTTATTTATCGTCACTTCGCCTAGAATGTATTTGTAATTCCATAGTCATCGATCATACACCACACCATTTCCATGATAGTATGGTTTATCCTCTCAACAATAATCTGTGGTGTGTGTGTGAGGAGGCATTTTTCGACGAATCTCATGAGTTTGTACATAGTATTTGAACTCATCACTTTGGTGAATTTCCCCCAATCTGATCGGAGAGTTCTGATGTGATGACCAATTTCATTCTCAATCGCTACTTTGAACTTCTTGAAGGTTTCAAAAGCATCGTTTTCTTGTGAAGATAAAAATCCACAATTTTATTGAATACTCATCAACACATAGCATGAAGTATTGAAATCCGTAATGACTTGGTTGCATCATACCGCAAAGATCGGTATGAACCAAATCAATCCTACCATGAGCTTGATATGCGATGTGTACTCTTCCTGGAATGAAGCTCTGTGTTATTTTCCTGCTAGGTAGTGAGGAAACTTGTTTGTATCCTTTTGAAGAGATGGTAACCCATGTACCATATTACATCGGTGAAGTGTCTTGAGATACTTCTAACTAACATGACCAATTTTCTGATGCCACAATTGTGTTGAGGTAGAGTTCTTAGCCAAAATTGCCTCATCATCTCTATGGAAAAAATCAAGTTGGAACATGCATCCCAAATTGGAGGATTTTGCAACTATTTTTGATCCTTGTGATTTGTCTCAAATCAAACACCTTTTCTTTCCAGAATGACTATCAACGTCAATTTTCAAGTTATGATCTAGGAGTTGAATGACTGATAGCATATTCTTTGTCAACCCAGGGACATATAAGACATCTAATAGTCTACAATTACATGAACCAAGGGGTAGAGAAATGTTCTCAATCCCCTGTACTATATATGAAGAATCATCACCCAACAAAACATGGTTTTTTGAAGGTGTGTCCCTCATTGAAGTAAACCAGTCTCTGTGGCCGGTCATGTGTCGAGTGGCTCCCGAATCAACATACCATACATCACTAGATGACATGGAAGGTTCACTTGATCAAGCAGTGTACAAGAAGTCTTCATTATCTGAATGTTCTTCTTGCTCAACAATATTTCCTTACTAATGGGGTCTTCTTTTCCAGTTCCCCTTTTTCGCCCTTGATTGTAGTTCATATGTCCCTTGTGAGATTTTTGGTGTTGAGGTCCAGAGTTTCTTGATGAACCTTTCTTATAAGTGTTATACCAACAATATTTCAATTCATGTCCTCTTTTATAGATTGGACATTGCTTCTTTTGTTGTTTGTCCCCTTGATGTTTAGAAAGTGCCCGATCCTCTTCATCATCCTTGTTATGCATGGATTCCTCTTGTTGTAGTAGGTTTACCATCTTGTCAACACTAAATTTTGTATCTCGACACATTTTGTGTTGTTACAAAAATGCGGTAAGAAGAGGGGAGTTCTCTTAGAACAATGGGAATGAGCGCATCATTTGTGACCGCTTCTCCAAGGGCTAGAATTAAGCCCTTAACTCTATAACTCTTCTTAAGAAAGATTCAATTTTATCATTCTGCTTGAACTTCAATGTGTGTAATCGACTCTGCAAATTCAGTATGGTATTCTTATTTTTTTCCTCATATATTTTTCTCAAATTATCCCATGCTTCTTTGACTATTTTGGCATCTCAAATGTGGGGTTACACATCATCAGACACTCTAAACAAGATGATGAGTTTAGCATTCGATCTGTTTTTTCAAACTATCATTGTTGTGGTGTATTAGTTGTTGATTTGGTTAGAGTATTGGTCACAACATGCCGATCTCTTCATACTCGAGATATGTCCTTATTTGTGTCTTCTAGGAAGCATAGTTGTTTCCTCCGATTAGTTGAGAATCTAGAAGAAAAAATGTGGGGGCATTGGTGCCCTTATTGCAGAGAAATCACTAGCAAGGCTAGGCTCTTATCACTCTGGTATAAGGTCTCCCAATATATATATATATATATATATATATATATATATATATATATATATAAATCGATATACCGAACCTTTGTATATACGCACTCTTCCAATATACCCGGTGGTACGTGGAAGAAGATCACCCTTTCTATATACCCGTGGTACGTGAAAGAGGCATTAATGTACATGAAAGAATTCAATATGTGGTACCAAGACAATACTAAAAGGGGTCTATGTGATTATTGACACCGACTCAAAGAAATATCCTCATACGCATGTGTAACTTCACTATATACTTAGATAATTTCTTAGTCCATATTTATGTCATGTAATCATTCACAGATGGATGGGATGGCTCATAGTGTGTACACTATGACCTTATTACTCCCGTTGATTTAAATGGTCGATGCCCAGACAACGTTGTTACAACTATATTAGGTGTTAAGTGCAAAGATTAGTCATGATGGCTTTACCCGTAAGCACTTCCCAAAGGCACTATATATACTAACGTTGCAAATGAGATCTAGGATCTCATGAGTTTTTTTAACCAAAGTTTATTGTTTTTTAGTACCATATTCGCCAATTTCTAAGAAGTTACAAAGTTTATGGTTGACTATGGAAACCTGAAAATTAGTACAATATACTGAACCATGCAATTACACTTAAAAATTTGGAAAAAATTGAATGGCATGCAATGTTTTTTTGTTTTTTGGGCCCTGTGGCCTCCGGAGCCCAATACAACCCAAAATGCAAAGAATTGCAAAAAAACAAGTTGAAAATGCAATTTTTAGCTATCCACCCTTTTAGAAAATGTTGCTTAGAAGGAAAAAATATGCCTAATAGGAGAAATTTTTTTCCCTAAAATAGGGTTTTTCTCACTAAAGTTTTAGGGGTGGTTTTAGTTATAACTAGCGGATTGGAGGAGTTTTCCCGCTAAATCTGTTGCCAAAGTTGGATTTTTTTCCAAAATTTTCACTAAATGGAAAAAAGATTTGAAAATCAATTTGGGGGTGGGGTTTGAGCCCCAAACCTCCTTTCCCAAATTCGTTTCACCTTTCCAACTAGGCCCTTTTGGCACTTGGGATGTGAAATGAAGCAAATTTAATTTAAATTTAAGCAAAATAATGCCAACCTCTGTAAAGTGATGTGGCTAGAATGGAGCTCCACGTGGTCTAGATGGAGGAAAGCGGTTATTCTTTGTATGCTCCAAAAATAGATCTTGCACTTCTTTATGTCCTTATTACAATGAAATCCACTAATTTCTTATTGATTTTGCCACCTTGTTTTGATCTCCATAGCTTTTGCTTTTCCTTTTAATCACTCCTTTTTTGTTTCTCTTTCTGCGTGTAGAATGTTGACCACCTTGTATTGTTGGTGCAGGTTCTACATTGGAGATTGAAGACACATTTTTGTCTTTATGCAGGTTTAGAGTTGTTTGCTCGCTGCAGGTTTAGTGTTGCAGGTACTCGACGCTTAAAGCTTTAACACTTTGTATGATTGCAGGGACGTTGTTGGTGTAGGTTCGAGCTCAGCTTGGTCTTTTAAAAATACACAGCTGGTCGATGTGGTCAAATTGCTTATGAATCAGGCTTGGTGATAGATTTTTCAAACGTTCAATGCAATGTAAGACCCAATACTCCTTTGCAAACAGCTCGTTCAACACGAAGTGGCTCAATTTTTTCTATAGATCTTAATGCTTTGCACAATGTTCAATCTGGTTCAATCCAATGCACTACATCCAATTTGGTGAGGGCATATACTTAGTGAACATTTTAACTTGGTGAGGAGTCTCTTGATAGCTCGATTGAGAGTGTTGAATGGCTCGGATTTAGAAAAATTTGACTTAGCTAGCTACTGAGAGTGCTTTGAAACCCCATGCAACCGCTTTGTGGCTCAGTGATGAGCTCTACAGCAAGGTCAACTTTGAGAAAATTCTAACTCAATCCTCCTCTATAACCAATGTTTAGCTTGGTCAATATAAAGATGGCTCGGTGGAGTCAAATAATCAATTTTCCTTTGCAAAGAGCACTCCTCTATTTGATGATATAGATAACATTATTTGTAACTAAGCAATATAGAAGCAAAACTCCTAATGGGGAAAATATGTATTTTTTTAATTTTCTAAAATTCCTGCAACAAATTTTTCCTAGCGTACGATGCACCAAAGGCAAAAAATTACGCCCAAACACCTAGAATTAACGAGAGGTCAGTGGGGATGCAGAGATGAGGCCAGAAGTTGCAGAGGCCGCACAGGGTCTTAATTGCTGAAAATTCTTCTCCAATCTTCTCTATCTCTTATGCTCTCACTTTCCACACCTTCTGTACTTCACAATTCTAGATTCTCGCTTTGGTACCAAATGTAGTTTCACAAACAGGGACAGAAGCCTATATAATATTATTAATGTGAAATTTATACCTTACAATAGTGCAGTGCTAGAATATTTATACATATTGATATCCTGATACAAACAACTATGGAGTTGCAACTATGCAACAACAAACTAAAATACAAAGAGCTTCCAAAATACATCCAAGAAGCAAAAATGAATAATGACATAATTTTTATAACAACATAACAATTATACCTATGAGTATAATAAGACAAATATGGTTAATAAAACCATATAACATTATACAACTAATTAATATAATGTAATAATGTTATAAAACTATATAACAATAATTAATTATACAATGCATAATTAATTATCCTAATACCTCAAGCAAAAAAACCCAAATAGTGATTTGTTATTGTAAATTTAATTAACCATACACTATTGTATGTGATTAATATGCACATGAAATATTTAATTATGATAAAATTTTTGGATAATACTTAATATATTTACAGAGGATATTATCAATCAAGTTATTAACTTGATAGACTTATGTTATAAATAGATAAAAGAAAACTCATTTTACAATTTTACTCTAGAAACTTTAATACATCCATATGACTTACTATTATTTCTTCAAGACCCCTAGATTACAAATCAAGCTCTTAAAGAGGAGATACCTTAGAAGGATTACTTCTTATTCTATAAAACGATGTTCGGTGAAAGGGTGTGTGAATACTGGACAGAAGATAGGAAATGAAAACATATTATTCCTCCACCTTCTTACAGTCGATCTCTCCTACCCATTTAAACCATCAATAATGAAATTAAGTTCTGCCACATTCCTCCAAGATAGAGTCAAGATGAACTAATATGGAGGAACATTGATTTTGGAAATTATGAAGTTAAATCTAGCTACTTGCTTAACTTTGAACAACTTCCTACTAATGATTATTGGAGGAGAATCTGGAACAAAAAACTTATCCCAAAAATTAATATTTTCTTTTGGGAATCTATCAAGAAGAAAATTATCACCATGGAAAATATGAGAAAAAGAGGAATGATAATCATCAATAGGTGTATCGTATGCAAATTCCAAGAATAAATTGCTAACCATATTTTTTTATAATGTTTATTTGTTTTTCAGTGGTTTCTCGACAAAGTTGCTCAACTTCTTCAAAATTCAGCTAATCCTTCCTAGGGATATCTCAAACCTTCATGAACAATGGACATCCATTTTCACCATGAAAGTGTTAAGGAATTATGGAAATTTTCCCTCATGCATACCCTATGGGGATATGTATCAAACAGAATAACAAGATTTTCATAAATCGATCTCTTATCACAAGAAGGTGGTGAGGCTTATAATCTACAATATCAAAGATAATATTCAAATTGTTAAATTGAAGACTTCCAAACCTCCCTTGATTTTAGACTTGGATATCCTAAATAATTTTAATCTCAAGGTTCCTTATGAGATTATTGTCAAAGATAGGGAGGATAAAATTAAGAAGGTCAAGTGGAAATGCCCACCCTCTGGATGGTGCAAATTAAACTTTGATGGCTCAACAAAAGTGAGGAAAGGAAGTGTTTGAGGGGAAGGGGTAATTTGGGATCATACGGGGATTTCTTACAATGTCATGTATGTTGGTCAAGTTGCCTTTCAATCAAATAATCATGCCGAAGGCATAGCTATGTTATGGGGGATTAAAGCTCTATAAAAATATGAATATTCAAAACCTTATTATTGAAGGATATTATGTGTGTGTTATTAATGCCCTTAAGCACAATGATAATATGGGATAGAAGCTTTAAAATATAATTAAGGAGGGCAAACAAATGATGGGACATTTTTAAAGGGTCAAGATACATCACGTGTATAGGAGTGACAACAAGATTGTTAATGGCCTAAAAAATCAAGGGAATGAAATACGAGACAAATGATCTAGAAGCTTGAGAAGTTACTATACGTACCAAAAATTGTAGGTATTGTACTACCGGAAGAGGTCACGAAACCCCAATGCTGATTTAGATCTCCTCAGTAAGGTGTTCGAGAATCTAGAAAAGCTCACCACGTATACATTTGCATCCCAAAATACCTTATCCAGCCTCCGCATGCTTTAATCTGACCCCGTTCTAGTCTTTTCTTGCTTTTTGGTCTTTAGTTTCAGGACCACCGCCCTGCTTAGGCGGTGGTCATGTAACCGTGCCCTGCGTAGGGCGGCAGTCCCTGTGCACGCTTTTTCCAGAACTAAGTGGTCAACGAAAAATTCAAGTGGCACCCGCATTATTCAACCACTCTTGCTTACATTTATGTTTTAGCCACCTGGTAAATAGTGATTTCTCTTTGTTTATGATAAAAGAGTTCAATTCAAACTTACCCTCTGGTAAATCCAAATGCTATAAATACCAAGCTTGTTTACAAGAAAATGGCCCCTCTCCCTCTATGAATTATTATTCAGTGTGTTTTGAAGTTCTTCCACAAGTTTCAATAGGTTTAGATTTTGTATGAATTCTCATCCTCTCAGTTCAAGGCTCCTTTCTTCCTTTCTAATTTAGAAATCATCGATCCTCACACTTTCATTTTGCTCCATTGCTATCCTCAACACAGTCAACTTAGCATAAGATAGTTTCAGTTCTAGATCAAAGTTCATTTGGTAATCTTAGAATTGTAGGTTGTTGTTTTATCACAAGAAATAGATCCTAGAACTCTCAAGATATTTCCATTGTATCTCTCGTGATAAATCCTCGATAGGAATCACATAGTCAAGCTTTGTTCACTTGAACTATCCCTATCTTACTTACATTTTATTCATTTTACATCCAAGTTGCCACTATTTGAGTATCTCCTTCTTCTGCCTCTATCACATTCCCACTTTTCTAGATTCACGAGAACACGAAGGAATGAAGAGATCACACTGAGGGGACAAGTCATGACACAACTAGATTTACCACTCGCTCTATAAAACTCCGTGTTTGAGTTATCAAATTTGTAGTTACAATATATCAAATAGAGTAGCATATAATTTTATTTCAGCTAAACTTGCTTTTAGTGTTACCAGGAAGGTGTTGGGAAAGATAGCTTATAAGAAGCGGTGATTTATTCCTCACTTCGAGGTAAGATTGAAGATATTTCAATTAAATTAGTTAGTTATTTAAATATTTAGGACAAATTCACAAGTGCACAGAAAATAGCTACATCAAAGCTAACTTGCTTGTTTTAATTTTATTATTAGATTAATTGTTCATTATGGGAATATATTAGAATAGCTTCTCTTCAAATTTCATTCAAATATTCATCATTAAAAATACAAAATTAAAAGGAATATAAGCATTATGTAGATATATCTTTCATATTTGTTTTTCTTGTTTGATTAAAGTTTGATTATCTCTTGCATGACAATTACGGGACCCAGAGAGCCTAGGGATTACGTATTCAAACCGGTAGTACCTCAGCCAAATCTCTTCACAACATTAATAGATATAGATCAAGGGCTTAGGATTCAGGTCTTTTAAACGACAATAAACCCATAAGCAGTTAGTGAACAATTGAGACAATTGAATATTGAAGACGACAAAGCATACACATTCTAGTCAAGTCAACCCAACTATAGATTACCTTGATAGGATATCTCGCATGACCATACAAGAACCCAAAAGAAAAAAATATTTAGTTGTGATCCATTAGTTTTGCAACAAAACGTAGGAGACCTTATCATCGACATAGACACAAGCTTACATATACAAGTTGCCAGAACACCCGTAAGGTATTCTAAGAAGATCACACAAATCCTGATATTAAACATAGAAGCTGAAAAGGCTTATGACTATTGGATTGTTGAAATAAGAGATTGATTCTTCACATGACCATAACAGGTCCACAATAACCACGAGCTCATAGTTATGATCCCTAGGTCCCACAACCAAATGGGCCTGCTAGTCAGTTAAGTATTGACACCAGTTTATGCATGCTGGTATTTAGATCCTCACCACTCTTGCCAGATATCATAACGTAATTTTCCACATTAAACATAGAAGCCAATCAAGCTAATATTTTATGGGCTAGACCATAAAAACCTCCCATAGTTTCTTATAAATCCACTGCACCTCTCACTACCATTTTCTATGACCTTGTCTGGAAATATACACGAAGCACCTATAGGTCACTTTCCATGTATCCAACAGCCAATAGATAGGATCTCAGTAGAGCTCGACATTGATTGGAGCCTCCAAGCAGCTATTATATCTGAACGATCCATTACACCAATTTAGGTTAGGAGAGCTTTCTTTGCCTTAGACTCGTAGATCCCATTATTACGTGTTGAGGATATAAGATTTCCAAATTAGTTTTTCTATATCCACATACATTTTATTTCCACTGTCGTCTCGGCACGACTTGGGAGGTCGTACGAAGAAGGGCTACTTGTATATTCTCATACTTGCATGTCACTTTTCTATCGTACAAAATTGGTGAACCCGACGTGAAACAAACAACTGTGCCCCTTTTATTTTATTTCTTTCATCCATCTTCACTTTTCCCCATTATTCTGCGGGTATTTATATACCCCCGGAATATGTCGGATATGAAACATATACGGACACTTCTCAGTCTTGAAGCACATTATGGTCAAACAAATAGACAACCATCACCCTCGGTTTCTACATAGGCTAACAACTATTCAAGAAACTACTTGTCATCACAAACTCCTCCTCAAAGAACTAGCTCTAGTTCTTCATTCTGAATTGAGGAGCTGGATCAGCTCACACAAACACAACAACCAGAGCCCTTAGGCTCTAATAATATGACATTTACTAGAGAATCCATTTCATCTCCTCGGTTTGTTCTGGACCACAAATCAAAGTGGCGCCGATCCACTCCCATTTTTAGATGAGGAATACTTAACGCATTATGCTAGAATAAAACAATGCTTCCAAAACATGTACCCACCTATAGGAAGTTTGCAAACACAACCCGATACCCTACTCCAAGAAAACACCCCCATTCCTCCACCTATGGAAAATACTCTTGGTGAAGCTTGGCAGAGTAATGATCAATTCATAGCAGGGTACCATACACCTCTACAACCTCAAGGTATACAACAACCGCCATTAAGGAAAAACACTATGTCTTCACCAATCGAGGTCATCTCAGCCTTAGTTGAGAAGGTTAGAGGACTAGAACTTGCTCAAGAAAATCAAAATTCACATTTTGGGCAAGCAGGAATTTCCAACCCTCCGCATCATCCTAGCCAAGTTGACCTCCTCACAGAACAGAACATTATGCATTCCTCCTCAACATTCTTATAACTATCCACAACAAACACCAACTAGAACCACGTTTTCAAACACTACTCCAATTGAAAATATGATACCTCCCGGTTTAGTACCAAACAACCCATATCGAGCAATGTTCCTCCCTACTTAAACATTTATTCAAAATCACCATAGGGAGACATGTTATCCTCTCCCAAGATGTTCACTCAACCACAGGTATTTCCTTATGTCCCTATAAATACATATGCTATGCCATATCAACAACCCTTTCCACCTCCACCCCTTAGCAGGCACCATCGATGGTCGAAACCTATGCGGTAGGGACTTACTCAGAATATTTAAAAGAACCTCTAGATTTCACCGTGTGAAGCATCATGCTTCCAAGACCTCTTCCCGATTTTCCTAAATACAAGGGGGAGGGAGATCCAAATGCACATATCAAGGCCTATGCCACAGCCATTCAAGAATTACTCCCTTGGGATGTGGTTGTTGCTAAGATATTCCCTAAAACCTTAGAGGGTATTACCCTTGATTGGTATTACAGAATACCTAAAGCCTTGATACACTCATTCAAACAACTTGTGTCGAATTTATCAAAGCTTTTGATATGAACAAATTGTTAAGAACAGGGATCAAGGAATTCTTACATATTAAACAAGAGCACAATGAATCTGCTGCTCATTTTATTCAAAGATGGCGTATAGTCCTCTACTCATCAACAAGTGCTCCAAACATGGATCAAATGGAACTATGCGACTTATTCCTTCATTCTCTCAATAGAGAGATAAAGGAAGAAGTCCAAAAGTTCCCACTAAGGACTTATGATGAAGTACTCGAGAGTGCTATTTGAATCAATCAAGTCGCAATAGACAGTGGTCGTAAGACATATGGAACAAACGGGAAGTTAACCACTACCAATCAAAACACTACGAAATATCCTAATCTCAGGAATACCAATCAAGGACCTAAAATCCTTAACAAAAACCGGGGGGTTACAATAGATGGAGTCACAGACCAGGTTAAAAGGGAAAACATCCTAAATTTTTCACCACCCATTAACAATCAACGAAATAACAACTTTACTCAAAAATTAACACTATGGATTTTAATCATCCATCATGACAAAAACAACAACATCAACAACTAAAACGATGGAAAATATAGACACAAGGTCCAAATCGAAACCCAACTGGATATCAAAATCAAAACCAAAGGCAACAACCTCAAAATTTTAACTCTAATAACCAACAATCTAATCAGAGTTTTGGACCACAACAGGTTTCAAACCAACAACCTTAAAATTATAATCCCAACTTATATTGTGGTTTCCATAAGATTTAAGGCCATGATACTAGGACTTGCCATGACTACAATAAATTCATGCAATGTTTTCCAGAAGACCAAAGACAACTCTTTATAGATATGTTCTTAGAAAATTCTGCATTACCCATGCCAAACACTTACACGGGGTAGTTTCCCCTCAAAATGCACCCTCAAGATTTTTAACGATCCGCTCCTAAACCACTCTAACAATAATAGGTTAGATCCAAATGGGATGAACAAGGGTATTATGATAGGAAATAACAATCATGAAGCCTCAACTTCATTAAATCCACCGTCGCACCCCAATTAGGAACTCGACCACAAACCAAGATAGTTGGTCTGGTAGAGTTAAATACCAAGATACATGTAGAAACCATAACAAGAACACGAGATTATTCTTCTCAACCAGTTCCAAACTATCCATTAGAACCATACAACATTCAACAAACATTGGTAAAACCCATATGCGCTTACAATCTAATTAATGACCTAACAAAGACCTTCTCTCACATTTCCTTCTTATATTTATTGAAGAACTCTCCCACCCATAGGGCTTCTCTCTTAGAAGCATTACATCTTGGTCATCTAATTAACATAACTCCTCCACCTAAAACGCAAGTAAACCATGTAGAATTTGATGTCTACCCTCAAGGGAAGCCAGATAGGGATACTAAGTTTATATTTGATATAAGCAAAATGCCAACAGATGTTAAAATTACATGTAGAGGTGACCCATATGGATTCATAATAATTATGTTAAGCATGCAATGATTAATGATGGGGTAGCAGCTTAATATAGTCCCCTTCACTTTTCTTCAAAAGCTAGGATATGGAGAAACAAATTGTTCCACAACACAAAATACGCTAAGAGGTTATGATAGCCTTAAGGCCATTTTAATTGGGACTATAGTTTTACCAAATACCTTAGGACCCAAGACATTCCTCACCGAATTTTATATTATAGATCAATAGACCAACTATAATATGGTCCTTGATTGACCATGGATACACCACATGAAGGCAATCCCTTCCATGTTATTCCAAGAAATATGATTTTTCCACCTAGGGAAAATATTTGTGGCACAAGGTGACCCAAAACCATTCGATATACACCTAGAAAATTTGAATAAGATACTAGGCATTCACTCGAGTTTGAACTCCCAATGAGTAAACTTAACAAATCAATCAATTCAAAAATAGAAGAAAAGTTGATACCTACAACAGAATTAGAAATTACGAATCCAAAGAGAAGGCATTCTAGCACTCAAGAATGAGACTAACGTCATAGAGATAGTATCATTAGGGACTACCGTAAAAATTTGAGTTGCTAGAAAAGGATTTACCTATTCTCCTACCATTTGATTCTATGGGTATAGGATGTACCCTAGGAATTGGCTCCCTTCCAGCAGACAAAGTTTGTATGGTAGAAGTAACCGAGGCAGAAGAAATAGATGCAAAGAATGTCCCAACATCCATTTTTCCAAGAAAATATTGGACTCTCCACTTCGATGGAGCTAGATGTCATTTTGGGTCAAAGGTGTGATCTTTACTTCTCTCGAGGGAAAGATCCTACCTTTTTCCTTTAAGTTAAACTTTGAATGTACAAACAATGGGGCTGAGTATGAATCCCTCCTCCTTGGCCTCATCATAGCCAAAAGGATGGGTGTTGATAACATTAGAGTGCTAGGAGACTCGCAGCTTAGTTGCAAACCAAGTCTCTGAGGTATATGAGACTAGAGCTAAACACTTACAACTCTATAAAATGGTGGTATTAGATCTAACCAAAGGATTTGAATTCATATCAATTGAAGCAATCCCACAAGAATAGAACCTTCTCATGGATTCAATAGTAACCTTAGCTTCCCATTTCACTCCAAGCAGTGAGTTGGAAAATACAAGTTTCATGGTATCACTTCATATTGAACCATTGGTGCGTAAAATACCAACAAACCCGATCATGGCACGTATAGAAGCTGAGAATGAGTTTTCTATCCTAGATCACTTTGACAATGGATAAAATCACTCTTGGATATCTAAACACCTATGCAGAACTACATCTCACTCATCACATAGTATATTTTTCCCTAATCCCACATTCCTCTTCCTATTTTGGAAATCCCATGATAGAATCTCCCCGCAAAAGAATCTTGATATCTACGAGGTAGAGAATGGAGAAAGTTTGGAACTACCTCCGCCCCACCTAAATTTGAAGAAGGCAACACTTCCTTAATCGAAGAAACGATTGACATAAACACTGAACGGAGGAAGAACCAAATATTTTGAAGTTGGGATCCTCGTTAAATATAGATGAGATAGAAATACATACCCAGATCCTCAAGGAACATCAAAAGGCTTTTGTATTTAATTACAAGGAAATGACAGAATCATGCGGCACATATCATGGTACACAATCTTGTCACCAAACTAGATGCAAATCCAATTAAAAAGTCGACACCAATGAAACCAAAATCAAGCTTTCATGGTGAAAGAAGAAGTAATGAAACATTTTCGTAGGATTCATCAAACCGTTTGACTATTCACAATGGGTATCTAATATCATCCCCGTTCTAAAAAAGAATGGGAAGATATGCATTTACATAGACTTTTGGGACATTAACAAAGCTTGTCCCAAAGATGACTTCCCATTACCATCCATCGATGTTATTGTTGATGCAATAGCTAGATTTGAGTTGTTGTCCCTCATGGATGGGTTCTCAGGGTATAATCAGATTAAAATATTTGAGGAAGATCAAGCCAAGACCATGTTTATAACTCCTTGGGGAACTTATTGTTATGTTGTCATGCCATTCGGTCTTAAGAACGATGGTGCTACATACCAATGGGAAACGACATACATATTTCACGACCTTATTCGTAATATTGTGGAATCCTACGTAGATGACTTGTTATCCAAGGCCAAGAAGCATTGTAATCACCTAGAGGTACTCCGTATCATTATCTCATGATTGATCGAATAAGGAATCACATTGAACCTAGAGAAATGTGTATTTGGTGTGACAGGAGGAAAGCTTCTGAGTTACATTATATCCTCACGAGGGATTGATGTTGATCTAACCAAAATTTGGGTTGTTCGTGAAATGATTCCACCATCAGATGATTCTTATATTAGATCATTTCTTGGGAAACTTGGCGCAATTCAAAGGTTCATCCTTGACTTAAATTTTATTGTTCATCCAATCAACAATTTATTAAATAAGGATTATAACATTGATTGGATAGAAGAATGTAACAAGGCCTTTGAAGTAGTTAAATGCTTCTTATTGTCTCCTCCCACGCTAATGCCTCCTAGGCTAGATCATCCTTTGATCTTGTATTCATGGGCTACTAATGTCTCACTAGCCTACATGTTGGCTCAGGAAGACAATGATAAACAAGAACGTGTAGTCTATTTCATTAGCTAGACATTGCTTGATTATGAAACACGTTATACAAAAGCAGAAAGAGAATGCCTTGCCATAGTCTTCACAATGAAATGTTTGAGACATTACATGTTACATCAAGAAATAAGGGTCATTGTAAAGACAGATCATTTATGGAAATTCCTCGCGAAGGGTCTTTATCTAAAAAGGTTGGACGTTTCATAACCTTAGTGGGTGAGTTTGAACTAAAATTTGTAAACCGAAATATGTTAAGGGACAAATCATTATAGGTTAGATGGAGGCGATTTGGTGGATCTAGACTTTTCGATGAGTGCATATATTTTGTCAAAACCAGGCCCCCTATATCTATATGTCCTTGGTACACTGACATCGTCAATTTTATCATGGACCATACATACCTGTAAGGTTTCACATCGCAACAAAGAAGGTGGTTACGTATTATCACAAATAAATATGTTATTTTAGAACAATTTCTCTATCATAAAGCCTTTGATGGAATGCTTTTAAGATGCGTTGATACCGAATAATCCAAAAATATTCTTTACTTAATCGCATAGTGGGATATGTGGAGGCTACTTTGGTGGGGCTATGCCACCGCTCACAAAATACATCAAAGGGCTATTTCTAGCCTACTTTGGAACATGATGTAGTAGAATTTGTGCACAAGTGCCATAAATGCTAAGAATTCTCCCACAAGATTCACATGCCAACACAGCTCTACAACCAATCGCAACTCCATGGCCCTTTTCCACATGGGGCCTAGATTTGATAGGGAAATTCTCTCCCTTGTCAATAGATGGCCATAAATTTATAATCAAGGCCACATAGTATTTTACTAAGTGGTAGAGGCCATGCCTCTCACCATCGTACCAAGTTCCGTAATCGTTAAGTTTATTTTGAATCAAATCATTTGTAGGTATGGTGTCCCGCAAGTCATTATCTTAGATAATGGCACATCCTTTAAGAATGATGAGGTCTATGAGTTATGTAGTAAATTCAAGATAAACCATCATACGGCCTCTCTTTATTACCCTCAAGCCAATGGACAAGCTGAAGCCATAAACAAAATGTTAAAATCTATTCTCCTCAAAATAGTTAAGGAGAACAAACGGATTGGCATTTAAAATTATACCCGACCTTGTGGGCCCATCAAACCTCAATAAGAACACCAATAGGGGAAACCCCTTTCTCATTAGTATTTGGGGCAGAAGTAGTTCTCCCACTTGAGGTCAAAATACCTAGTCTTCGCATCTCATTACAAGGGATTTTGGGAGAAGAAGCCTATAGAGAGGCACGCCTCTCTCAACTAGAAAGCCTTGATGAGGCTAGGCTAAACACCGAACAAAGGCACAGAGCCTATGCTAACTGGATGTGCCGGCAATATAACAAAAAGGTCTACAAATGAGAAATATATGAGGGAGATCTAGTTCTAAGACTAGACAGCTAATGGATTGATAAGAAAACTAGTGAAGGAAGGAAATTCTGGCCCAAGTGGTTGGGCCCATACCGAGTCATGAAAGACTACGACAATGGTGTGTATCTCTTATGTGCACTAGAAGGTGAGGAATTCAATGAAACTATTAATTCATCGCATCTTAAAAGGTTTTATGCATATGTCATTAGCATCACCATTTGTATATTATATCTACCTATATTACTCGATCCATAGGGATCCGAAATAACTCTACTTCATCAAAAATAGTCAACACAAAGAAGGAAAACAATGAAACGGAGGTTCTATCTCGTCACAAGTAACATGACCATTGCCTTGTGTAAGGTGGCGGTTATAGAACCGCCGTCTTAGCTGTGCTAGCAGCAGTCCAGGATCGCTGGTCAGACAGGGCGGCGGTCCCGCCATTATGGACAGAAACCTAAATTCAAACAAAAAGCCTCTCAATGAAAGGATGTTCATTTCTCTTCTCCTTCATGACCTTTCGAATTCTCTAGTGCATGGGAGGACATGAGAAAGGCTATAAATACATGATTTTAGAAGTGTAAAAGATCATTGAAGCATGGGAGCAAGTGAGCAAGAAATCTTAGCGTTGGAAATTGTATTTTTGTAGAAGAAAGGAGTGTTGATAGAACAAGCAAGTAACTAAAAGGAAGTGTTGAGATATTATCTACTTCCCATTCTTACTTATTGTAAATTATGTACCTATTGATTTGAATTGGCCAATAAAAGTGGGAAGAAAGAGATATTTCCCTTCCCGACTGGTTTTTCCTCAATCGAGGTTTTCCAGATAAAATTGTTGGTGTTATGATCTTATATTTTTGCCTTCACTACAATTTTTTATTCTAAGCACAATAGTAATTCATTCACTAGCTATCTTTGTTATTTTGTAATAAGAAAGTAAACAACAACGATTAAATTGTGATTTTGTGAATAATTCCAAAGTTGAAGAGTTTACAGATCATTTTGGTATCAGAGCTAACAAGTATCCAGGATTGTGGTATTTCATTCTTGAATTTGTATGACAGTGACAAGATCTAAAGGAAAAGAATCTTTACCTCATGATCCAGAGATTTCTACAAAGAAGTGGAAACAGAGAATTTGGGGAGAAATGGAGGAAGAGAACTTGGTCCAGTAGAATATAGATGATGGAGACCATGATGGATAAGATGTTTAGAAGGAAAGAGGAACTTACATTTGTAGAAGACAACTTCCATCAAGCAGACTCCATAGACTCGGTGGTTTGAGGATTAGCCGAAAATTTTGGTATAGGCAAGAGTCACCATGAGGAAGATTACGGGAAAGAGCATGAAGAAGAGACTTCCAACACAAAAGAAAAGGTAAAATCTAAACATACTCCTTTTAAATTTGAGACTAAAGTTGAAATCAAAATCTTTAGAAGAAAAGTAGATGCAAAATTAATGGATAAATGGTTGAAATAGTTAAAAGTCTATTTTAGCATCCATAATGTCACTGAGGCACAACGGATCACCTTTGCATGTCTCAAAATGGAGGGACATGCTCTAGTTTGGTGGGAAACTCATCTAACTACTTGTGAAAATAAGAAATGTCCTATTGTGAAATCTTGGCAAGAATTTAAGGAATTACTTAGAGCTAACTTCTATCCTATTGGCCATAAAATTGACCAAATGATGACAAGGCAAAGGTCAAAGTGTGCAGGACTATACTACGGAATTTTAGAGGCAAGCCATGTTGTTGAACATGGATTTGGAGGATGAGGATATTCTGACCAAATACTTGGGAGGACTTCACACTCACCTTCAAAGAAAAGTCATCTCCACAAAGCCCAAGGATCTCAATGAATCATGTGTACAGGCATACTACATAGATGATGAGAAAAAGCAAGGAGAAGAAGAGTTGAGGGTAAAGTAGTCAATAAATCAGTAGAAAAAGGATTATGGGAAAACAAGTAACAAGAGTAAGTGGAAAGAGAAAGGTAAACAAGCTACCACTATTTTAAATACTTGTAAATATCCCAAGAATTTTTGCAAGAATTGTGATATCAATGGTCATACTGACGCAACATGTTGGAATTTTCATCCGGAGTTACATCCGAAGAACCGAACCAAGGACTCCAAGAAGTCCATGATAGTTGTAAAGATAGAAGGGGAGGTAGAAATCAAAGATGACTCTGATGTAGATGAAAGGCTTGGATGCACGGCCACCAACATGGAAAATGAAGAGGAGATGAGTAGACTATTCCAAATTAAGAGGACTAAGGTAAATGATTGGGTTGATACCGCCCTCAATCTAACTTGATTTCTGAGGCAGTTGTAAAGAAGCTTGGTCTTGAGACTTACAAGCATCCGCACCCATATCCTTTGGGTTGGGTGAAGAAGGGTGTTGAAATTCAGGTAACAAGAAGATGTAAGGTCAAGTTTGGGATAAATTCCCAATATATAGATGTTTTTTCGACGTTATTCCACTTGATGTTTTTATGTGGTATTCGGGAGTCCTTAATTGTATGTTAGGGATGCTATATTTATGAGAAGGGAAAACTGCACATGGGTTAAGGATGGGATCGGATACAACATCCGGGCACACCAACGTAAGACACGGGTTACTATAGGAAGTGTTAACCAAGAAAATGGCTTATTCAATCAAATCATAATCAGTTTTGTTTACTTTTGTTAAAGGATAAACAAGATGGGGTATAAGTTTCAGATATTTCTAACCAAGGAAAACAAGATTTGGATAGTATTATTCAGTCTTTTCAGGAAGTATTTCAAGCTCCTAGTGGATTACCACCAAAATGGGAAGTAGAGCATGAGATTCAGCTATTTCCAGAGTCACCTCTACCGAACATCGGGTTGTATAGAAATCCTTGCAGAGAGTACTGAGGTAAAGAAACAACTCCAAGAACTAATAGACCAAGGGGTGATACGTCCAAGCACCTCACCATGCGGTTCACCTATTGTGATGGTGCCAAAGAAGGATGGTTCTTAGATAATGTGCATCGACTACCACGCTTTGAACAAGATCACCATAAAGAATAGATATCCACTTCCCCGTATAGATGATATCTTGACTAGCTTCAACATGCCAAATTTTTCACAAAGTTGGACCTCAAGTCAGGTTATCACCAATTCAAGATGAAGGAGAAGGATATATGGAAGACTTCCTTCAAAACAAAATAGGGTTTGTATGAATGGTTAGTACTTCCTTTAGTATTATGCATTACACCCGCTACATTTATGAGATTGATGAATGATGTATTATGGGATTTCATAGATTCATGTGTCATTGTATATCTAGATAATATATTGATTTTTAGTGCCACATGGGAAGAACATCTAATGCATTTGCAGCAAGTCTTGCAAGTTCTCAAGGAGAAACAACTCGCTTTGTAATATGAAGAAATGTGAATTTTCCAAACAAATACTTGTCTCTCTTGGGAACATGGTCGAGGAGGAGAGCTATGAGTGGATCCAAAGAATGTGAAAGCCATCACAAATTGGCCAACACCAACAGGAGAAAAAGAGACTAGAAGTTTTGTGGGAGCAGTACATTACATGCATAAATTCATTCTAGGTTTCTCGTGATTGCAGCACCTCTACACACAGTGGTCGCAAAGAGTAAGGGTTTTGACTAGGGTAAGGAACAAGAAAAATCCCTTGAGTTATTAAAATACAAGATTATTTATGCTCTAGTACTTTCTCTTCCTAGTTTGAAGCAACCTTTTGAATTAGAGACAGATGCCAATGATTATGTTATGGGCATAGTGTTGCTTCAAGGAGGTAAACCCATATGTTATCATTCTAAAACCTTCACTTCAGCAGTTAAAGGATATTCAATATATGATAAAGAAATGTATGCACTAGTTCAAGCAATTAAAAAATGGAAACATTATTTGTTAGAAAAAGAAACTATTTTGCACACTGACCACAACCTCTCTAGTATTTGCAAGCACAGTCTAAATTGCAGCAGGCAAGGCACTACAAATGGATGGGGTTTCTTCAACAATTCCATCTAGTGATCAAATACAAGAAAGGTAGTACAAATTTTGTGGTAGACATGTTGTCTAGGCCACCCACATAGGAAAAGTTATCCTGTTTGGCCACTATCTCTCAGATCGAGCCCTTCACGAAGGAAGCTTATGGAGAAGCATATGCCCAAGATAAAGACTTTGGGGTAACATTTCAGAAGTTGCAGTCCCAAGGGGCTGAAAAGACAGGGATCAAGATCAAGTTATCTCAAGGATGGGCTATCTGTGTACCGATGGGGGAAAATTTGTGTGCCTAAAGAAGAAAGAATTTTATTTATGAGGGAAGCACATACCTTGAAAGTAGCAAGACATTTCGGTTTTGGTAAGACCCTAGCCCACTTTCAAAGGTATGTATATTGGCCCAACATTCAAGAAGAAGTATTAAAATTTATTTGTGGATGTCAAATTTGTTGTACTAGCAAGCCTAAAACTAGGAAGAAAGGTTTGTATATGCCTTTACCGACCTACTCATCCATGGGAGGACATTTCTATGGATTTTGTAGGAGGATTACCTATATCTAAACATGTCCACGACTATCTCTATGTTGTTGTGGATAGATTCAGTAAAATGTGTATTCTTATGACATGTAAAAAGATAGTAAAAGCACACGAGGCAATAGATCTTTTCTTTGCTAATGTATGGGTGCATTTTGGTTTGCCAAAGTCTATTGTCTCTGACAGGGATTCCAAGTTCTTGGGGAAGTTTTGGAATAAATTGTGGGACAAGATGGATACCAGGTTATAGAGGAGCATAGCTTTCCATCCACAGACAGATGGACAAACAAAGGTGGTAAACAGGACTTTGGTACAATTGATCAAAGGGTATAATAGTAAGTACCCAAGGACTTGGGATGAGTCCTTAGCCTACATTCAACATTCCTATAACCGGGCAGTACACACATCCACTATGAAGTCACCATTTGAAGCATGCTTGGGATATCTACCTACAAATCCATTGGACATAGTAGTTGGACAGCAGGATGAGGAGGATACATGAGACACAGAGGTGACTAGAGCCAACAAGTTCATTGAGAGGATCCGGAAAATCCATCTCAAGGTCAAAGAATAGCTAGAAAATCTCAAGCAAAGTACAAAGCTAGGCACGATCAACATAGGAGGGAACACAAGCTTCATGTTGGAGACAAATTTTGGCTTTACTTGAGCAAGGAGAGACTACAAGGTCAAGCACGAAGCTCAAGCCACTACGATATGGACCCTTCACCATATTGGAGCAGGTTGGGGAAAATGCTTTTCAACTTGATTTGCCATCATTCATGAGGATGTACTCTATAGTAAACTGCGAGAACTTGCACCTATATGAGCCATCCATGCTAGATGAAGATGAAGAACTACAGTTGCTACCTTCCATTGAGGATTTCATCTTGGAATCACAAGGTGAATTAGAGGAGGATGTAGTGCTACAAAAGAAAGGTCGAGAGACTAGGAGAGGTCCACAGGAGTCTTGGTAGGTTGGAATGAAAGGAAAGACACCAAGGCAGGCCCGATGGTACTCGAAGGAGAAAGTGAGGGAATTTTTCCTCATCTACTCCCCCACTAAGATTTTGTGGGACCAAAAGCCTCCTAAGAAGGGGAAGTGTGATCCATAGGGATCAAATAACTCTACTTCATCGGAAATAGTAAACACAAAGAAGGAAAACAATGAAACAGAGGTTCTATCTATTAAGTAATATGAACGCCACCCTATGCGGGGTAGCGGTTACAGAACCGCCACCCACCCAGCCTGTGGCCAATGTGGTCCTAAGACTACCGATCTCCACAGGGCAATGGTCTTGGCCATTACTGACAAAAAACTAAATTCAAAACGAGGAACCTCTCGAATTTGAAAGGATGTTTATTTCTCTTCTCCTTCATGACCTTTCCCATTCTCCAGTGCATGGGAGGACATGAGAAAGGATATAAATACATGATTGTAGAAGTGTAGAAGATCATCGAAGCATGGGAGCAAGTGAGCAAGAAATCTTAGTGATGGAAATTGTATTTTTGTAGAAGAAAGGAGTGTTGGACAAAACAAGCAAGTAACTGAAAGGAAGTGTTGAGATATTATCTACTTCCCTTTCTTACTTATTGTAAATTTTTTACCTGTTGTTTTGAATTGGCCAATAAAAGTGGGAAGAAAGAGCAATTTCCCTTCCCGACTTGTTTTTCCTCCATTGCAGGTTTTCCAGATAAAATTTTTGGTGTTATGAGCTTATATTTTTCCTTCACTACAATTGTTGATTCTAAGCACAATAGTAATTCATTCGCTAGCTATCTCTATTATTTTCTAATAAGAAAGTAAACAACAATGATTAAATTGTGATTTTGTGAATAATTCCAAAGTTGAAGAGTTTACGATCAATTGCATTAGTCACTTAGTTGTTTCATTTTGTTCACTCATTTCGTAAATTTTGTTGTCAAGGAACTTATTCTTAAGCAATTTATTATAGGCTTCGAAACATTGGCAAAAGCATTCAAATCATATCTCTTCAATCTTCATAATATCATCAAATGGTTCCAAAATCATTTCATCAATTCAACAGACAAAGTCTTGACAAAAACCATACCAAGGCCTGCATACTTGGTCATACTCATTCTTTTCTTATAGGTTAAGTTGTTCATACCTACAGTTTATTCTAGAAGCTTCTTGGTGTCACATATATCCTTCTTACATTTCTTTGAAACAAGGATACTCCAAAATCACAAATCAGAAATGTCAAATTAAATTTTAAAAAAACTAAACAAAATAGAATATTTTATTTTACACACTTTTGTTCCCCACCAACCTTCTGTGATGAGGCTACATCTCTTATCATATTATGTGAGGTTGGGAAAGGAAATAAGTTCCTTTACTCGCCTATCTCTTGCCTTTGGTGGTAAGCCCATACTTCTTACTAGTAGCATGGGGCATGGCGTAGGGGGTCCATTCACACAAATTAGTGAATATTAATATTCCAAAGCGAAGTATATTAAGTGAAATTAGGTGTCCAAATTCCAAAGAGATCAAATCCTCAAAACCAGATTTTGTCAACCAAGTTGTCATCCATGGATCTAATTCTAGATAAACTAGAAAGTAAGTTGCATTCTAAACTAAGTAGTAGTTTTGAGTAGGAGTAAGTACGGAGGTATAAATTTTATTTGTATCGAAACCTTGTCTTTCCCTCATCATTTTCATTCATTCAAACTCATACAATTTTCACCCTTCCCAACTCTTGGTGTTGAGCCCTCACATCTTACTAGCTGCATGGAGTTAGGAGTGGGGCAAGTTCATCTCATTATCACTACATATTCATCACGTTTTGCCAAAACAAGAAGAAGCAATGAACATTACCCAAAGAAGCCAAAAGTTTAGTAATACAATATGTTTGCATAATCACATACCAACATTACAAAAAAAAAAGATAAATATTTTTTTCAACACTTGTTATCATTTATCATCCATTGCATACATTCTGAAAACCATATAAAAACAAATATTCTAAAAACATCTAGTGTACACATGGGAAACGAATCACAAAAACTCTAGATCCAAATATATATATATATATAGGAATCATGTTCTACATACAATGCCATCATGCACTAGGCATGGTCAAAACACTCAATGAGCCCAAAAAATACAAAAACAACCCATATAAACATCTAGCAAAATCACTACAAAAAGACCAAATGGCCTCTCAATCCCTATGGGATCCCTCGAGGGTGCACGATCGCGCCTAGGAATCCTACTAGGACAACACTAAGAATGAACTGAGTGCTCATGATCATGGCCATTGGCTATGGTCTCACTATGAGAATGAATCCACCTCATCGAAGCTCAGTAGTCCTATATCCAGCTACCTCAAAGACGAAGGAGTTCACTAAATTTTTGCCTTCCGTATAGGGGCAAACACATCAGTATGTCAGCTAGCTGTTGAGGGCTCTCCAACATCCTCAGTAAGCTCATCTCGAGTACTCTCTGAGGGGAGCAATAGGGTGTCTACACACACTCAGCGAATCAAGTCTCACCATCCCTTAGTAGTCACTGCAAATAAAAAAGAGAAATAACAAGTTAGAAAATTGCTAAGAACAAGGTCAAAAACAAACAAAACAACAAAAATGAAAATATCAACTAATATTTCTAACTAACAAGGTCGAGAAAAGAGTAGTAACTCACTCGGATCTCCAAGCATCCACGTAAGGTCTCTGGGATCTGCGCCTACTACCAACGCTAAAGAGGACTATAGAACCTCCCCAAAATCTAAAAAGAAATGACATTCTGCCATGGACTCATCTTCTCCCCCTAAGTCTTAAGAATGTAACTCCTCTAAGATTAGAGTCACCTTCTCTACACTCACCTCCTCCCTTTTGGCCCATAATATATCTTGAGTGTCATGCCACTCAGAATCGCTCTCATCCTCCACGGCCATCCCACCGGTCTCACCTTCCATCATCTCCTCCTCTGTCTCCCCTCTTGTGAACTCCTCAAAGTCTGATTCCATGTCAACAGGGTCATCCTCCCCCACTAAAAGTAAGAGTGGCTCCAATCTGAAGTAAAGGTGCTCGAGGAACACTGGCTTCCTATATGATGGAAAAGTGACAAGCGAGCATGGGAATCTACAAGCAACTCTTCCTCACACCCGACCTCCCGAGGTCATTCCGAGATAGCCGGTGGGGATGGAATATATGTGGGGTATAGACAAACTAGTTAGGTAATCTTATATCTTCGACACGCACTAATGGAATCTGTGAATCTAAGGCAAAGAAGGCTCTCCTAACCTGAAATAGTGTGATAGATCGGTCTACGAGGATGACTACTTGAAGGATCCAATCAATATCGAGCTCTGGCATGATCCGATCTATAGGTTGTGGGATACGTGGAAAATGACCTGGGATTGTTTCGTGTATGTCTCCAGAAAGGGTCATAAGATGGATGATGGATATAGTGGATTCTATGGGTGATTCTTTGGTCTAGTCCAGAAATCCTTACCTTGATTAGCTGTTATGTCTAGTGAAGATAATTGTGTGATGATGATTGGTGGAAGTGGAGAGGACCTAAATACTAATGTTCGTAAACTAGCATCAATGTATGTTTGACTCAGGACTCATTTGGGTTGGTCAGGATCTCAGGATCACAACCATAAGTTTGTGGTTACCGTGGACCTCCTATGGTCATATGTAGAATCAATCCCTAACCCCTAATATCCGGTAGTCATATGACTTTTCATCCTCTATATTTAATCCTCTCAACCCTCAGTGCGTTGATTTCTTATAGGTCTATTGTTACTCTAAGACCAATTCTAAGATTCTGGTCTATATCAGCTTATCATGCTGCAACAAGATTGGGCCGAGGCACTATTGGCTCGAATACCTATTATCTAGGCTCTCTCGGGTCCCGTGATTATCATACAAAAGGAAATAAATCTAACTAATAATAGAATAAAATAACTACACAAGATATATCTATGTATATTCCTCTATTTTGTATTTTTAATAAACTATTGAATGGAATTCAAAGAGCGATTATTTAATATATCTAGAAATTGACAACTAAACTAATAACGAAATTAATAAAACAAAGCAACCGAGTATAGCTACTTGCCTGTGCAGTTGTAAATCTATTCTAAATAACCGAATAACTGATCTAATCTATTTGAAAGACTCTCGATCCTACCTCAGAAGTGAGGAGTGAATCATAGTTTCTTAGAAACTATCAATCCCCATAGCTTCCTCGGTAATATCGAAAGTGAGATTAACTAAAATGAAATGATTCACTATTCTATTTGATATGTTTTAACTAGAACTTTGAAATCTTGAACCTAGATTTTGCATAACAATGGCGAATCCGATGGTGTGTGGCTTTGTCCCCTCAGTGTGATCTCCTCGTTCCTTCGTGCTCACATGAATCCAGAAAAGTGTGTGATATTAGCATCAACAGAAGTTGGTATCAAAATAATGGCAAATTTGAATGTAGATCGAATAAAATGTGAGTAGGAGAGGGATAGCGCAAGAGAAAAAGCTTGGCTTATGCAATTCCTAGTGGGATTTATTGCGATTCATTCAACATAAAACGCCCGTAACTCAAACAATTCTTTTTAACGAACAAAACCTACAACTTTAATGGCTTCTGACTGAAAATGAAATTGTCCTACCTCTATTGATTGCATGAAATAGTAACAACACTAGCACAAGAAGATTATGTGGCTTCTAAACAGTGAAACAACACTAACTATGCATGCAACAAATAAAACTATGAATTCCTAAGCAAAACTAAAAGACTAAGCTATTGAAATGAGAAAATGAGAGGCAAATTTGAGGGGCCATTTTCTTGAGCACAAGCTAGCTATTTATAGAATTCCCATTTACCCAAAGGTGAAAACCAAATTGAACTCTTTAACCATAAACAATGCAAAAACACTATTCCAGGGAACTAGAATCATAAATACAAGCAAAGGCGGTGAAAAAAGCTAGTAAACATTGAAATTTATGTGAGTCGCGATAAAAGGAATGTTCGGAAAACATGTGAAGGACCGCCGCCCGAGCAGAGCGGTGGTTACAAGATGCAAGCCGCCGCCCGGCGGTGATCACGAGACCGCCGCTGGCGGGCAGGTGGTAGTTTCAGAATCAAAACCAAAACGTAAAGAAAAGAGGGGAGAAGAGAAAACAAAGCACACAGGGGCTAAGCGGGACATGTGGGATGTTAACGCATACTTGGAGAGCTTTTCTGATCCCGAACACCTTGTGAGGAGACCTGTATCATCATTGGGGCACGTGTAACATTGTTTCGGTGGTGCAGTACCCTACAATTTTGGGTACATACATATTGCCCCCTTGGAGAAGCATTTTAGCCATGAAGAGGCATAAAACGGTGGGTCCAAGTATGGCAGTCCCAAAATGGGAAGTTAGAAATTATACCTGATATGCCCGCGTGTTGAAACGACGCCATCCAAAATTCCCACTACCTGCAAAATGAAAAGAGGACTCAAGTGCAGATAGATAAAATAAATCAAAAATAAATACTAAAATAATATGAAATGAGGACTTACCATTTACACGGGGATAAGAACTTACCTCCTTCGGCGCTCCAAACCTGTGAAAAGGGCATTCAAAACAAGTCAAGATGCTATATATGTAAAAATGGGCCCATTTTCCTATTCATTTGTGCGTGTCGATTTGATTGATTTTGAGCTCTGGGACCCACGGTGACGGTTTTGATGAGAGTATAGTCAAAATGTTCATGACAAGATAGTGATCATGCCTCCGTGAGTGGAACATCGACCCGCGAGATCACAGGTTAGTTCTTCTTGATTTAACGTTTTTACTTGTAAAATGTTAAAATGGTGAAATATTTATCATGGGGGGATTATTTTTGAAAATGTCAGTGTTAATAGGGTCACTTAGGGGGGGCACCTAATGGGTAGGCTTTGTTTTAGTCAAAATGGTCTTTGTTTTGTGTTTTTAGGCATTTTTAGGGCATGTGACTCACGTGCGAAATTCGAGACACGACTGTCACCCCGAGCAGGTGGCGGTTACATGACCACCGCCTTTTAAGGCAAAGTGGTCCTTCTGCGTAACACCAAAACTCAGTGTTTTGAGCCAAATTTTGCATTTTTAGTATTCTTGCATGTTTTAATGATTTTTTTAATGCAATTTGAATACTAACTTACTCCTTTTTGCGTGTTTTTGGGTGTATGTAGGTGAAGGAGGAATATATCAGATGGAGCTGTGTGTGATTGGCTTCTAGCAATGTTGGATGCACTTTCTCAAGATGAGTAGGACACTCTTCAGAGGGCCGGCATATTGCGTATATCACGGGTTCCGCATGTTGCACCTTCTAGTCACATACTTTGTGACTTGTTTTCTTATTGGGATGCTGATCGGAACACTTTCTGATTTCTAGGAGTCATGGGTGAGTGGAATATCACCCTAGAGGATGTCTATCATATCTTGGGGTCTCGATCATTGGGAGACGGCTTACACTTGAGACAGTGGGGTCACGGGCTTAGATAGCACAGTGGGCTTCATACATGGGAGACGCAGTTATCTCCACTGGTTCGAAGAAGGGGGTGAGGGTATGTTCCATTCCTAGTTTACCTATCCCCTTGATTTGTCAGGATATTATGGGGATCCTTTCCTTGAAATTGATCGGGGACAAGGGAGGGGACACCTTACTCTACTGCTGGTCCCCTATTATTGCACAGATTGAGGCACATGGCCGGATTTATGCCTGGGGAGCTGATATTCTTGGGACCACCTATCATGATTTGTACCAGGTGGTTCACTTACAAGGCTCATTGAGCCATTCGACCACTTCGGTTATGAGCTGATTTTACAAATGTATCATCCCTTATGGGAGAGGTGTAGAGCTGGCGATCCCGGCCGTGAGGGTAGCTAAATGGATAGATATGTCGGTGCTTAGAGCACCCCACCAGCCAGTCGCCTCCCTGACTACTGATGATATGGAGGCCACACCTTATCAGGCCATGGCAGGGTTATGGGGTGAGGAGACCCTCACTTTGATCTCTTGCTCTACCATAGGGTAGCTTGTGGATAGGACGGGGAAGGTGGAGACACACCCCTTTGATCGAGTGCCTCAGTAGTTTGGCCTTCCTTACGCGCATGCTCCCCAGTGGTGCCAATATTCGAGATCGTTCGGGAGGCTAGGGAGGTCCTAGAGGCTGAGGTTGGACTATTGTTACTCTTGGCATCCCTATTGCAGCTAGGTGGGTAGTACGTGCTTGAGGGAGAGCCGGTGCTCCTTAGGCACCCTTACTTCAGATTGCCACCGGTCCTACCCACAGCAGTGACGACCCCATTGATATAGACTCTGAGTCTGAGGAGTTCATAGGGGGAGATGGAGGAGGAGACCGAGGCTGAGGTCAGTGAGTCGGGTGGAGAGGAGGACAGTGATCCCGAGTGGCATGACACTCAGGATATCTTACAAGCCGAGAGGGCAGAGCAGAGTGCGGAGAGGGTGACTCTAGTTTTAGAGGAGCTGCCTTCTCAGGACTTGGACGGGAGGATGAGTCCATAGTAGGATGCTATGTTGCCCCAGACACAGGAGGAGCACATTAGTCAGCGGCAGCATCTGTGGTAGGTGTTGATCCTAGGGATCCCTCTTGGAGGCCCAGAGATCCAAGTGAGTTGTCACCCTTCTTTTAAGATTTGTTTTTAGTTAGGATTGCCTTAGTTGTTATCTCTCCTCTTCTTCATTTTTGTTTTTATCTTTTGACTATTTCTAATTTGTTTTCTCCTTTGCTTGCAGAGACTGCTGATGAGTGGCAAGACCTGATTCGTGGGTATGCACTAATACCCTGATGATCCCCATGGAGAGGACTCGCATCGAGCTATCTCGTGGATGCAGGGGAGCCTTCAGCAGCCGGTAGGCATACCAACATTTTTTCCCCTGTCTGGCATGTGGCCAAGATGGTGACTACCCTCTCGTACCAAGTTGGCCGAGATATAGGATAGCGGAGCGCTTGATGAGGAGTCGCTCTCATAGCGAGGCTACAACTGCTCCTCGGGATCATGAGCCCTCAGTGCATTCAGAGCACCAGCGTAGCCGAGTCCTAGATGTGGTCGTGCACCTTCAGAGGGATCTCATAGGGGTTGAGAGGCCACTTGGCTCTTTTTGTAGTGACTCTTAGATTGTTTATATGATTTATTTTGTATTTCCCGGGCTCATTGAGCATTTTGACCATGCCTAGTGCATGATGGCATTGTCAGAAACTTGATATATATATATATATATATATATATATATATATATATATATTCTTTTTGGATCAGACCCTTGGTATCTAGGTTTTTGTGATTCATTTCCACATGTATATTATAATGTTGTTTTTATATGCTTTTCAGAATGTATGCAATGGAGAACAAATGATACGAATGCTTTCTTTCTTTTTGTATTTCATGATGTTGATATATGATAATGCAGACACAATGTGATTTTGAACTTTAGCTTCTATAAGCAATTTTCCAGTACTTCGTATAGTTTTGACAGAATGTGATGACAAGCTGGTATGATGAGCAGATGCACTTGCCCCACTCCTAACTCCATGCAACTAGTAAGATGCGAGGGCTCACCACCAAGAGCTAGAAAGGGCACAAGCTATGAAATTTGTTGAATGGTAGTGATGAGAGATAGACAAATATTTGGTGGAACCAAATTAGGACGCTACAAACCTACTCTACTCAAGTGACTCCATAGTTTAGAATGCGACTTGCTTTGTGGTTTATCTAGACTTAGATCTGTAGATGGCCACATGGTAGACAAAATCTGGTTTTGGGGTTTTGAGCTCTCTTGGAATTTTGGACATTGATTCATTTGTTTTTGACTAAAGATTTCAAAGGTTCATTTCAGCTGTTTTCTTACGACCTTCAACATTTATTGTCAAGAGGACCCCCCACACCTTGCCCCATGCTACTAGTAAGAAGCATGGGCTTATCACCATGGACAAGGCATAGGCGAGTAAGGGCATTCCCATCCTTTCCCAACCCTACGTCACTAGTAAGAGATGCAAGCTCATCACCGAAGGTTGGTAGGGCAAGGAAATGTGTAAAAATAAATTTTTCTGTTAGATCTATATTTGACTTATTTATATGAGCAAAATGTCAGTATGTTCTTATTTCCAAATAGATATACATACAGGATAGATGTGACACTATGAAGCTTCTAGAACTGACCATAAGAAAGACACCTATCCTAAGAAGAAACCAAAAGTAAGAACAAGCATGCAAGCCTTGGTATGTTTACCATTAAGACTTTGTCATATCTAGCTTTAATTGAGGAAATGATTCTAAGACAGTGATGATGTTATGAAAATGAAGAAGTATGATTGGAATGCTTATTCCAATACCATCAGAAGTTTGTAATGAATTTCTTTGAGAATAAGTTCCTTGATCACAAAATTTTATGAAATAAGTGGACAAAATGAACCTAACTATATGAGGATGCAATTTAGATATAATTATACAAATAGTGTTGGTCACTTATGCATAGAATCATTTAAGATGCAAGGAATTGAATGTTTCATTGAATTCCTCACCTTCCAAAGGTACATAAGAGATATGCACCGTTTCCAGTCTTTCGTGACTTCGGTATGGGCCCAACCATTTGGGCCAGAATTTCATTCCTTCGCGGTCTTTTTATTGATCCGGTTTTCTAGTCTTAGAACTAGATCTCCTTCATATATATCTTGTTCATAGACCCTTTTGTTATATTTTCGGCACATCCAATTAGCATAAACTTTATGCCACTATTCGTCCAATCTAGCCTCATCTAGGCTTTCCGGTTGGGAGAGATGTGATTCTCTATAAGCTTCTTCATCCAAAATCCCTTGTAGTGAGATGCGGAGACTGGGTATTTCAACCTCAAGTGGGAGAACTGCTTCTCCAAATACCAATGAGAAAGGAGTTTCTCCTATTGGTGTTCTAATTGAGGTCCGATGGGCCCACAAGGCTAGATATAACTTTAAATGCCAATCTCATTGGTTTTCTTTTCTGCTTTTAAGTAGAATAGCTTTCAATGTTTTGTTTGTTGCTTTAGCCTGTCCGTTGGCTTGAGGGTAATACAGGAGGGCAGTATGATGATTTATTTTAAATTTACTGCATAGCTCACAAAATTCATCATTCTTAAAGGAAGTACCATTATCTAAGATAATGATTTGTGGGACACCATACCTGTAAAAGATCTGGTTTAAAAGAACTTGCAATCACGGAACCTGGTACAGTGGTGAGAGGCATAGCCTCTACCCATTTGGTAAAATACTTGGTGGCTGTGATTATGAAGTTATGGCCATCTGTTGATGAGGGAGAGAATTTCCCTATCAAATCTAGGCCCCATGTAGAAAAGGGCCATGGAGTTGCGATTGGTTGTAGAGATTGTGTCGGCATGTGAATCTCGTGGGAAAATTCTTGGCATTTATGACACTTGCATATAAACTCTACTGTGTCATGTTCTAGAGTGGGCCAGAAATAACCCATCCGATGTATTTTACGAGTGGTGGTGTGACCACCAAAGTGACCTCCACATATTCCACTGTGAGATTCGTAGAGAATCTTCTTGGATTCTTCTGTGTCAACACACCTTAGAAGCATTCCATTGAAAGCCTTATGATAGAGCACTTGTTCTATAATAACGTATTTAGCTACGATAATGTGTAACCACCTTCTTTGTTGTGGTGTAGCACCTTCTGGATACGTATGGTCCATGATATAATTAATAATATCAATATACCAAGGACATTCAGAGATAGGAGGTTTGGTTTCAATGTAATATATGCATTCATCGGGAAAGTCCAGATCTACTAGATCACCTCCGTCTAATGGGTTGTCAGCTAACCAATCTACAATGATTTGTCCCTTAATGGACTTCTAGTTTACAAAAGTTAATTCAAATTCACCCATTAAGGTTATAAAGCATCCAACCTTTTTAGACAAGGACCCTTGCATGAGGAAAGTTCGTAAATGGTCTGTTTTTACAATGACCCTTGTTTCTTGATTTAGCATGTAATGTCTTAGGTGTTTGGTTGCAAAGACTATGGCAAGGCATTCTCATTCTACCTACGTATAACGCGTTTCATAATTGAGTAATGTTCGGCTAATGAAATAGATCACGCATTCTCTTTTGTCATCATCTTCTTGAGCCAGCATGCAGGCTAGCGAGACATTGGTAGCTCGTGAATATAAGATTAAAGGGCGGTTTGGCTTAGGAGGCATTAGCGTAGGTGGTGACAACAAGAAATGCTTAACTGCTTTGAAAGCCTCATTGCAGTCTTTGGTCCAATCGATACTATAATATTTCTTGAGTAGATTGTTGATTGGATGAATGACAAAGCTTAAATCTGGGATGAATCTTTGGATTGCACTAAGTTTCCATGAGAAATGATCTGATTCTAAATTCATCTGAAGGTGGGATCATTTCAAGAATAACCCAGATTTTGGCTGGGTCTACATCGATCCCTCGTGATGATATAATGTAACCTAGGAGTTTCCCTCCTGTCACACCAAATACGCATTTTTCTGGGATTTAGTGTGACTCCGTATTCGATCAAACATGAAAGAATGATGCGGAGCACTTTCGGGTGATCACAACACTTCTGGCCTTGGCCAACAAGTCATCTACATAGGATTCCATGATTTTATGAATAAGATCGTGAAATATGTATGTCATTTCCCATTGGTATGTAGCACCAATGTTCTTGAGACCGAACGACATAACAACATAGCAATAAGTTCCCCAAGGAGTTATAAATGTAGTTTTGGCTTGGTCTTGTTCAGATATTCTAATTTGATTATATCCTGAAAATCCATCCATGAGAGACAAAAGCTCAAATCTAGCTATTGCATCAATGATGATGTCAATGGATGGTAATGGGAAGTCATCCTTGGGACATGCCTTGTTAATGTCTCGAAAGTCTATGCAGATGCGTATCTTCCCATTCTTTTTGAGAACGGGATGATATTAGATACCCACTGAGAGTAATCAACTGGTTTGATGAACCCTACCTAGAGAAGCTTCATTACCTCTTCCTTTACCATGAGAGCTACCTTGGGTTTCATTGGTCTTGATTTTTGTTTAATTGGCTTTGCATCTGATTTGGTGACAAGGTTATGTACCGCGATGTGTGGTGCAATTCCCATCATTTCTTTATAATTAAATGCAAAATCCTTTTGATGTTCTTTGAGGATTCGAGTGTGTATTTCTATCTCTTCTAGAGTTAGTGAAGATCCTAGTTTTAAGATATTTGGTTCTTCCTCCGTTCCGATGTTAATATCAATTGTTTCTTTGATTAAAGAAGCATTACCTTCTTCAAACTCAAGCGGGGCTGGAGGTAGTTCCAGATCTTCTCCATTCTCTACCATGTATATGTCGAGTTCTTTTTGTGGGGGAAGCTCTACCATGGGATTTCCAAAGTAAGAAGATGAATGTGGGATTAAGGAAAAATCTACCACGTGATGGGTGAGATGTAACTCTGCATAGGTGTTTAGGTAATCAAGAGTGGCTCTATCACTGTCAACGCGATCTAAGATAGTAGATGTATTCTCAGCTATGTTTGTTAAAAGAGGGTTTGACATTTTCTTTACTAATGGTTCAGTACGAAGGGATACCATGAAACGGGTGTCTTCTAACTCACTATTTGGAGTAAAATGTGAAGCTAAGGTTGCTATCAAATCTGCGAGAAGGTTTTTTTCTCGTGGGATTTCCTCAATGGATATGAAGTTAAATCCCTTGCTCAGATCTAATACCGTTGTTTTGTAGAGTTGTAAATGTTCAGCTCTAGTCTCATACACCTCAGAGACTTGGTTTGCTACTAATTGAGAGTCTCCTAACACCCTGATTTTATTAACACTGAGCCTCTTAGCTAAGACGAGGCCAAGGACGAGGGCTTCATACTCAGCGCCGTTGTTTGTACATTTGAAATTTAATTTAAAGGTGAATGGTAGGATGTTTCCCTAAGGAGAAGTAAAGATCACACCTGCCCCAACTCCATAATGACATCTAGCTCCATCAAAATGGAGAGTCCAAAATTTAGTTGGGAAGATGGATATTGGGACATTCGCTATGTCTATTTCATCTATTTTGGTTACTTCTACCATGCAGAGGTCCTCTACTGGAAGAGAACCAACACCTAGGGTATATCCCATATCTACGGAATCAAATGGCAGAAAAATTGGTAGATCCTGTTCTAGCAATTCGATAATTTTTGCAGTAGTTCCTAATGATACCGTTTCTACAACATTAGCCTCATCCTTGAGGGTTGGGATATTCTTGACTAGGTTCATAGTCTCTAGTTCTGTTGTAGGTACCAACTTTTCTTCCGGTTTTGAGTCGGTTGGCTTGTTAAGTTGGTTTGTTGGGAGTTCAAACTTAGAGTGAATGCCTGACCTTTTCTTCAGGTCCGCTAGGTGTATATCGAATGGTTTTGGATCCCCTTTTGCTACAAATATCTTTCCCAAGTGTAAGAATCTTACTTCTTGAAATAACATAGAAGGGATTGCGGTATGTATTCATGGTTGACCGAGGATCATATTATAGTTGGTTTCCTGATCTATAATATAAAACTCAGTTAGGATTTTTTTGGGTCCTAAGGTGACTGGTAGTATTATAGTCCCAATTGAAGTGGCTTTAAGGCTATCATAGCCTCTTAGTGTATTCTGAGTCATGGAACAATTTGTTTCTCCATACCCTAGATTTTGAAGGAAAGAGGAGGGAACTATGTTAACTTCTACCCCATTGTCAACCATTGTGCATTTAACGTAATTGTTATAAACCCACACTTGCAAATGTAAGGTTGGATCACCTCTTCGTGCAATCTCGGCGTCTGTTGGCATTTTGTTTATGTCAAATATAAACTCGATATCCCTATCCGTCTGGCCTGGTGGGTGAATATTGAAGTCTATATGGTTTACTTGTGTTTCAGGAGGTGGAGTGATGTTAGTTAAATGACCTAAACCTAATGCTTCTAAAAGAGAATCCCTATGGGCAGGAGAGTTCTTCAATAAGTCCAAAAAGGAGATATGAGAGAAGGTCTTTATTAGGTCATTAATTAAATCATAGGCACCTACGGGTTTTACTAATGGTTGTTGAATGTTATCTGTCTCTAGCGGGTAACTTAGACTTGGCTGAGAGGAATACTCTCGTGTCCTTATTACGGCTTCCACGTGTAGTTCAGTGTCTAACTCCACTAAACTGACTATCTTGGGTTGTAGCTGATTTCCTAATTGCGGTGCAACAAGTGGATTTAGCGAAGTCAAGGCTTCATGATCATTGTTTCCTATCATTGCACCCTTGTTCATCCCTTTTAGATTTAATTTATCATGATTTGGAAGTAGAATATTGGAGATCTTGAGGGGAGCATTTTGAGGAGAGATTTCTCCCATGAAGGTATTTGGTGCAGGTGATGCAGGATCTGCTAAGAACATTTCTATCAAAAGTTGTCTCTATTCTTCTGGTAGGCATTGCATGAACTTATTGTAATTGCGGCAAGTCCTAGTGTTATGGCCTCGCATTTTGTGGAAACCACAATACAATTTGGGATTGTAATTCCTAGGTTGTTGGTTTGGCATGTATTGTGGTCCAAAACTCTTATTAAACTGTTGACTATTAGGATTAAAGTTTTGCACTTGTTGTTTTTGGTTTTGGTTTTGGTTTTGATATTCAGTTGTGTTTTGTCTTAGGCCCTGTGTTTGGACCTACCGTTGTTGTTGTTGTTATTTCTGGATGATTAAAATCCACTGCATTCATTTTTGGGGTAAAATTGTTGTTCCGTTGATTGTTAATTGGCGATGGAGCATTTACAACATTTGTTTTTTTTTGTTTGGTCAATTACTCCATCTGTTGTTATGTCATGATTTTTGTTAAGGATTTTAGGTCCTTGATTGACATTTGTGGTAGTAGGATAAGTCGTAGTATTCTACCGGGGTGATTAACCTCCCATTTGTTCCATACGCTTATGGCCACTATCTATTGTTGTTTGATCTATTCGGAGGGTGCTCTCAAGTACTTCATCATAAGTCCTTAGTGGGAACTTCTGGACTTCTTCCTTTACCTCTCTACTGAGAGAATGAAGGAATAAATCACATAGTTACATCTGGTCCATGTTTGGAGTGCTTGCTAAAGAATAGAAGACTGTATACCATCTCTAAATGAAATGAGCGATAGATTCATTGTGCTCTTGCTTAATGTGTACGAATTCCCTGATTCTTGTTCTCAGCAGTTTGTTCATGTCAAATGCCTTGATGAACTTTGAAACGAGTTGTTTAAATGAATGGATGGAAGCTTCAGGTATTCTGTAATACCAATCGAGGGCGATGCCCTCTAAAGTTTTGGGGAATATTTTAGCAACAACCCCATCCCAAGGGAGCAGTTCTCGAATGGTTGTGGCATAGGCCTTAATGTGTGCATTCAGGTCTCCTTCCCCTTTGTATTTGGGAAAATCAAGAAGAGGTCTTGGAAGCATGACGCTTCGTATAGTGAAGTCTAAGGGCTCTTTCAAATATTCTAAATAAGTTCCTATCGCATAGGTTTCGACCATCGATGGCACTTGCTGAGGAGGTGGAGGTGGAATGGGTTGTTGATATGGTGCAGCATATGCATTTGTAGGGGCATAAGGAAATCCCTATGATTGAGCGAATATGCCAGGAGAGGAGAAGATATCTCCCTACGGTGATTTGGAATACATGTTTAAGTATGGAGGAGCATTGCCTAGAAATGGATTGTTTTGTACTAAATCGGGAGGTATCATATTCTCCATTGGAGCGCGTTTGAGAACGCGGTTCTAGTTGGCATTTTTGTGAATACTGAGGAGGCATGCCCAACGTTCCTATTCCTATGAGGAGGTCTACTTGGCTAGGATGATGTGGAGGATTGGAATTTCCTGCCTACATGAATTGAGAATTTTGACTTGCTTGAGCAAGTTCTAACCCTCTAACTTTTTCTACTAAAGTTGAAATGACTTCATTTGGTGAAGTCACAATATTTTTCCTTAGTGGCGTTTGTTGTATATTCTGAGGTTGTATAGGCATATGGTACCCTGCTATGAACTGATCGTTGCCTTACCAAGTTTCACCGAGGGTATTTCCTATAGGTAGTGGCATGGAGGTGTTTTCTTGAAAAGAGACCTCGGGTTGTGTTTGTAAACTTCCTATAGGTGGGTACATACTCTGAGAGTGTTGTTCATTCCTGGCATAACATGCTAAATGTTCATCATCTACGAACTGTATGGATCTGATTGTCTACTGATTTGTGGTCTAAGCAACACCTGAGGAGATGAACTAGATTCCCCAGTGAATGTCATGTTATTCAAGCCTGAAGGCTCTGGTTGTTACATTTGAGTGAGCTGATCCAACTACTCTATTTGGAAAGAAGAACTATATCTAGTCCTTTGAGGTGGAGTTTGTGTTGAAAACCGGTTAGTTGAATAGTTATCACCCCATGCTAAGAGCGAGGGTGATGGCTATCTATTCAGTTGATCGTAGTATGCTTCAAGACCTAGGAGAGGTCTGCCATATGCATCGAATCCTGACATATTCGGGGGGTATATGAATACCCACAGAATAATGGGAAAGAGTGAAGGTGGATGGAAGAATTGAAAAATAAATGAGAAATAATTATTTGTTTCATGTTGGGTTCACAAATTTTGTACAATGGAAAAGTGACAAGCGAGCATGGGAATCTACAAGCAACTCTTCCTCACACCCGGCCTCCCGAGGTCATGCCAAGATAATGCCGGTGGGGATGGAATATACGTGGGGTACAGGAAAACTAGTTAGGTAATCTTATATCTTCGACACGCACTAATGGAATCTACAAATCTAAGGCAAAGAAGGCTCTCCTAACCTGAAACGGTGTGATAGATCGGTCTAGAGAGGATGACTGCTCAAATGTTCTAATCAATATCAAGCTCGCGTGATCCGATCTATAGGTTGTGGGATATGTGGAAAATGATCTCAGATTGTTTCGTGTATGTCTCCAGATAGGGTCATAAGATGGATGATGGATATAGTGGATTCTATGGGTGATTCTCTAGTCTAGTCTAGAAATCCTTAGCTTGATTAGTTGTTATGTCTAGTGAAGATAATTGTGTGATGATGATTGGTGGAAGTGGAGAGGACCTAAATACTAATGTTCGTAAACCAACATCAATGTCTGTTTGACTTGTGGACTCGCTGGGTTGTGGGATCTGGGGATCATAACCGTAAGTTCATGGTTGCTGCAGACCTCCTATGGTCTTATGCAGAATCAATCCCTAACCCCTAATATCTAGTATTCGTATGCCTTTTTGGCCTCTATATTTAATCCTCTCAGCTGTGCATTGATTTCTTGTAGGTCTATTGTTACTTGGAAGACCTGAATTCTAAGATTCTGGTCTATATCAGTTATTACTGCAACAAGATTGGGCTGAGGCACTATTGGCTCGAATACATATTCTCTGGGCTCTCTAGGTCCCATGATTATCATACAAAAGAAATAAATCTAACTAATGATAGAATAAACTAACTACGCAAGATATATCTATGTATATTCCTCTATTTTGTATTTTTGATAAACTATTGAACAAAATTGAAAGAGCAATTATTTAATATATCTAGAAATTGACAACTAAACTAATAACGAAATTAAAACAAACAAAGTAGCCGAGTATAGCTACTTGCCTGTGTAGTTGTAAATCTATTCTAAATAACTGAATAACTGATCTAATCTATTTGAAAGACTCTCGATCCTACCTCAGAAGTGAGGAGTGAATCATAGTTTCTCAGAAACTATCAATCCCCACAGCTTCCCCGACAATATCGAAAGTGAGATTAACTGAAATGAAATGATTCACTATTCTATTTGATATGTTTTAACTAGAACTTTGAAAGCTTGAACCTGGATTTTACAGAATAGTGGCGAATCGATGGTGTGTGGCTTTGTCCCCTCAGAGTGATCTCCTCATTCCTTCGTGCTCACGTGAATCCAAAAAAGCATGTGATGTTAGCATCGTAGAAGTTGGTATCAAAATAATGGCAGCTTTGAATGGAAACTAGAATACAATGTGAGTAGGAGAGGGATAGCGCAAGAGAATAGAGCTTGGCTTATGCAATTCCTAGCGGGATTTATTGCGAGTCATACAACATAAAACGTCTAGAACCTGAAACAATTCTTTTTGATGAATAAAACCTACAACTTTAATGGCTTCCGACTGAAAATGAAACTGTCCTACCTCAATTGATTGCATGAAATAGTAACAACACTAGCACAAGAAGATTATGTGGCTTCTAAACAACAAAACAACACTAACTATGCATGCAACAAATAAAACTATGAATTCCTAAGCAAAACTGAAAGACTAAGCTATTGAAATGAGAAAATGAGAGGAAAATTTGAGGGGCCATTTGCTTGAGCACAAGCCAACTATTTATAGAATTCCCATTTACCCAAAGGTGAAAACCAAATTGAACTCTTTAACCATAAACAATGAAAAAACACTATTCTAGGGAACCAGAATCATAAATACAAGCAAAGGCGGTGAAAAAAGCTAGTAAACATTGAAATTTACGTGAGTCATGATAAAAGGAATGTTATGGAAAAATGCGTGAAGGACCACCGCTGAGTAGGCAGGGCAGCCACAGGACCGCCACCCTACTTGGGCGGCGGTCACGAGACCGCCGCCTGTAGGGCAAATGATTTCGTAACCAAGACCAAAACATAAAGAAAAGAGGGGAGAAGAGAAAAACAAAGCATGCAGGGGCTAAGCGGGACATGTGGGATGTTAATGCATACTTGGAGAGATTTTCTAGATCCCGAACACCTTGCGAGGAGACTGTATCATCATTGGGGCACGTGTAACATTTTTCTGGTGGTGCAGTACCCTACAATTTTGGGTATGTACACTTCCCTCGGGCCCAAACCACCTGCCTAAGTGCAATAGGAACTCCAGGAGTAACGATGGTTAAACCCCGATCTCCTCTAGGGCCTCCTCGAGCCTTACAAATAGTCTTATATACTTCCCTGTTGAAGGAAGCATATCAACGTAGGGGAGACCAAACTACTAAGGGACTCGGTCAAATGGGTGGACCTCCACCCTCTCTACCCTATCTACTAACTGACCTGTAGTAGAGCAGGTGATCAATGTAAGTGTCTCCTCTCCCCATACTCCTGCCATGGCCTGATAAGGAGTGGCCTCCATATCTGTGGTAGTCAATGAAGCCACTGGCTAATGTGGCATCCTAAGCACTATCATCCCCATCCACCTCACTACTCTAACAGCCCCGGATCCTCTACTAGTACACCCCTTCCATAGGGGATGATGCGCTCATACACCCAACTCATAACTAGAGTGGGGTGACTCAAGGACTACCCCTGTAACCTGACCACCCTATATAAGTCATGGTATGTGGTCCCAAGAATATCTACTCCCCAAGCGTAAGTACAGCCATGGGCCTCAATTTGTGCAATAATGGGAGCCCAATAGTATAAGAGAGTATCCCCTCCCTTATCCCCAATCAACCGTGAGGCCAAGATACCCATAATAGCCTTGTGGATCACAGGGATAGGAGAAGCAACAATGGATCGACCTTCACCCCCTTCTTCGAGCCAAGGGAGACAACAACATCTCCCATATAGGTGGCCCACTAAACCATTTGAGATCTGGATCTTGCTGTCTTAAGAGACAACCACCTCCCAAGAATTAGAACCCCTATATATGATAGACATCCTCCAGGGTGATAGTCCACTCACCCCTAACACCTAGAAATTGAAAAGTGTTCTGATCCACATCCCAATACAAAAACAAGTCACACAATATGTGACTATCGGAGCAACATGAGGGACCGAAGAGATCCTCAAAATACTAGCCCTCTGTAAAGTGTCTCTCTACCTAGGTCAACGTATCCAACACTATCGGAGCCAATCACACTCCCTCTCTCTGCTCCATCTAATATACTCCTCCTTCTTCTGCATCCACCCAAAACACAGAAAAATATAAATTTAGCAACATAATATAATAGATAAACTCATCAAAAACATAGGAAAATATCAAAAATGCAAAAACATTTGACTAAGGCATCTATTTTCACCTTCTGTCCTGAACCGCCACCCCGTGTAGAGCGGCGGTTCCGTGACTGCCACCATCTATCCCAGGCAGCGTCCTCCAGAATCTGCCACCCTACTTGGGTGGCGGTTCCGTGACCGCCGCTCTATGCCTGGAGGTGGTCTGTGTCGATTCAGTGCACCCATTAACCCTAAAAATGCCTAAAAACAAGCAAAATACACCATTTTAATTGAAATAAAAACCTACCCTATGGGCACCCCCTGAGAGTCATTTAACACTAAGATTTTCGAAAATACCCCCTAAGAAAAAGATTTCAACATTTCTATATTTTAGGTTTAAAAGCAATGAATTGAGAAAAACTAACCTGAGACTTCGTAGGTCAATGTCCTGCTCTCGGAGGCATGATCACGATCTCACAACGAACATTTTGACTATACTCGTCAAAAATGGTTACCGTGGGTCCCAGAGCTCAAAAATTGCCAAATCAACATGCGCAAATGAATAGGAAAATGAGCTCGTTATATATATATATATATAATATTCTAACTTGTTTTGAATGTTCTTTCATAGAGTTAGAGTGCCGATGGAGGTAAGTTCTCATCCCCATGCGAAATGGTAAGTCCTCATTTCATTTTAATTTAGTGTTTATTTTTTGATTTCTTTATCTACCTACACTTGAGTCCTCTTTTCATTTTGTAGATATCGGAATCTGGATGGTGACATTGTGACACATAGGTATGACAAGTATATCTTCTAACTCCCCATTTTGGGATTGCCATACTCGGGCCCACCGTTTATGCCCCTTCACGGCTAAAATGCTTCTCCGAGGGGGCAATATGTACGTACTAAAATTGTAAATATTGTATCTGCTGGAAAGAGGTCGCAGAAACCCCAATGATGATTCAGATCTCTTTGCAAGGTGTTCAAAATGCAGAAAATCTCATCGATTATACATTTGCATCCCAAAATTCCTTATCCATCCTTCGCATGCTTTGACCTAACCCTGTTCTACTCTTTTGTTGATTTTTGGTCTTTAGTTTCAGGACCGCCACCCACCTGCTTGGGTGGCGGTCCCGATGACCACCGCCCAAGACAAGGCAAATGCGGTCCTGTAATTGCTTCCCTACGTAGGGGTGGCGGTCCTATGCACATTTTCCAAACTTTCTAACACTTTCATCAATGTGAAAAATTCAAGTGGCACTCGCATTCTTCAACCACTCTTACTTGCATTTATGTTTTAGCCACCTGTAAATAGTGATTTCTCTTTGTTTATGATAAAAGAGTTCAATTCAAACTTACCCTCTAGTAAATCTAAATGCTATAAATACCAAGCTTGTTTACAAGAAAATGGCCCCTCTCCCTCTATGAATTATTATTCAGTGTGTTTTGAAGTTCTTCCACAAGTTTCAATAGGTTTAGATTTTGTATGAATTCTCAGCCTCTCAGTTCAAGGCTCCTTTCTTCCTTTCTGATTTAGAAATCATCAATCCTCACACTTTCATTTTGCTCCATTGCTATCCTCAACACAGTCAACTTAGCATAAGATAGTTTCAGTTCTAGATCAAAGTTCATTTGGTAATCTTAGAATTGTAGGTTGTTGTTTTATCACAAGAAATAGATCCTAGAATTCTCGGTATATTTGCATTGTATCCCTGTAATAAATCCTACTAGGAATCACATAGTCAAGCTCTATTCACTTTCACTATCCCTCTCTTACTTGCATTCTATTCAGTTTACATCCAAGCTACCACTATTCAAGTATCTCCTTCTGGCATTGCTGCTATCACATTCCCACTTTTCTAGATTCATGAGAACACGAAGGAACAAAGAGATCACACTGAGGGGACAAGTCATGACACAACTGGATTTACCATTGTTCTATAAAACTCCAAGTTTGAATTATCAAAGTTGTAGTTACAATATATCAAATAGAGTAGAAAATCATTTTATTTCAGTTAAGCTTGCTTTCGATTTACTAAGGAAGTGGGGAATGATTATACGAGATGCTTTGTGATTTATTCCTCACTTCTGAGGTAAGATTGAAGGTCTTTCAATTAAATTAGTTAGTTATTTAAATATTTAGGATAAATTCACAAGTGCACAGGAAAATAGCTACATCAGGCTAACTTTCTTGTTTTAATTTTGTTATTAGATTAATTGTTCATTATCTGAATATATTAGAATAGCTGCTCTTTAAATTTTATTCAAATATGCATCATTGAAAATACAAAAATAAAAGGAATATAAGCATAGTGTAGATATATCTTTCATAGTTAGTTTACTTGTTTCAGTTAAAGTTTGATTATCTCTTGCATGACAATTACGGGACCCAGAGAGCCTAGGGATTACGTATTCGAACCGGTAGTACCTTAGCCAAATCTCTTCACAACATTAACAGATATAGATCAAGGGCTTAGGATTCAGGTCTTTCAAATGACAATAAACCCACAAGTAGTTAGTGAACAATTGAGACAATTGAATATTGAAGACGACAAAGCATACACATTTTGGTCGAGTCAACCCAACTATAGATTGCCTTGATAGGATATCTGCATGACCATACAAGAACCCGAAAGAGAACAAATATTTGGTTGTGATCCATTAGTTCTCGTAGCCAAATGCAGAGACCATCGACATAGACACAGGCTTATGTATACAAGTTTCCAGAACACCCGTAAGGTATTCTGAGAAGATCACACAACTCTTGATATTAAACATAGAAGCTGAAAAGGCTTATGACTATTGGATAGTTGGAAGAAGAGATTGATTCTTCACATGACCATAACAGGTCCATAACAACCATGAACTCATGGTTTTGATCCCCAGGTCCCACAACCCAACGGGCCTGCTAGTCAGTTAAGTATTGACACCAGTTTACGCATGCTGGTATTTAGATCCTCACCACTCCCACCAAATATCATAACGCAATTTTTTACATTAAACATAGAAGCCAATCAAGCTAATATTTTCTAGGCTAGACTAGAAAACATCCCATAGTTTATTATAAATCCGCTACACCTCTCACAACCATTATCTTGAAATATACACAAAGCACTTACAGTCACTATCCACGTATCCAATAGCCAATAGATAGGATCTCAAAGAGAGCTCGACATTTATTAGAGCCTCCGAGAAACTATTATATCTAAATGATGCATTACAATGATTGAGGTTAGGAGACCTTTCTTTTCCTTAGACTTGTAGAACCCATTATTGTGTGTTGAGGATATAAGATTGCCCAACTAGTTTGTCTATATCCACATACATTTCATTTCCACCGACTGTCTCGACGACATGACCTCGGATTTTGGGTACGAAGAAGGGCTACTTAGAGATTCTCATGCTCGCATGTCACTTTTCTATCGTACAGCTTACCTTGGAATCATATAAAAAAATTGATTAATGAGGAAAATAATTGCTAATATTAACCTTCATAATTATAGAGATATGCATGATGGAACTCATGTGGATGTTAATAGCAATATTTATAGGTTTTCTAACATCCACACTAAAAGGAACGATAACCAAATCGTACCAAGCCAAGAACATGGATGCTAATCAAACACCATGATCAATAAGATGAAATCAATTCACCATAATAGCTTTACATAAAACCTTTGCAAACAAATGAGCAACAATATCATATATTATTATGGAACTCAATGCAATATAATGAGAATGTACCTTGCTTAAATAGGCAAGGAATAACAATCTAAGAACTAGTCAAGGTCATAGATCAAGCCATAAATCAAGGAAATAACTAGTCATCAAAGAACTAGTCAAGACCATAGATTTAGGAGAGAAATAGACATCAAGGATCTAGTCAATACCATAGATTAAGGAAAGAACTATACCTAACAACTAGATAATATCTCCTAATATCTAAATAAGATAAAATAAATATCCACACACATAAGTGGGTGAGGATAAATACAATAAAGGTAAATAAAGTACCTAGGTGAACATGAGCTAAGGTAAATACCTACTCTAACACACAATGTTTAATCTATGTCTTTTTCCTTCTTCTTTCTTGGTTTCATTTATGTGTCTAGTTTTTGGTAGGATAATCAACGGCAGAGATAGGGTGAGGAACAAACTAGTGCCTATATGTATCTTAAAGGGATGGTACCCTATGGCACCTTATTCACAGGGGTGGTCTATTCATCAATATTGAGAAATTTCAGGGCCATGATCAGTAAATTTATAATGAATTCGAGAAAGTGTGGGAGGAGGGTCATGTTAAGATGAGGGGAACTAAAATTGAGATTAATGATAACACCATTGTTGAAGCCACTGGTATTTTCATCGATGGTTTTAAAATCTTTAAGGATAAAACTAGGAAAAATCATGAGATTTCTACCTTCTTCGGTCCTAGGGAAAATAGTGTTAATTATAACTATTGTATCGCCATAACTTTCTTGCAAGGCGGTGGGAAGATGTGTGTCTCATGGTGATGAAATACCTCACTCTTGAGGGAAAATTTAGGAATATTTTCTCTTACCACCTGTCCATTTTGAACTACCTTCGTAGAAACCAGGAGATGAGTTTTCCATTTTCTCCTTCGGTCCTTGACCACATCCATCACCGACTAACAGAATGAAAAGCTAGAAACTCCTCCACCATACCCTTATCTTTCTCGCTATTCAAGAAAGGTGGAATCCTTATCCCGCCTAGACCTCAGGAAAAAAGTGATGACTCAAACAATAAGACCTTGGCATCCCACATAAAAAAAAGTAAAAGAGGGTGTTAGTAAGAGGGCCCTACTAGTTTTTTCAACATCCTCTATAATTTGAAAAAGGGGGTTCTATCTAGGGAGGAAAGTGGGGAATATGAAAATATCTAGATATATTATTGATTGGGAATATCACATTCTTAGAGTGGAGGCGGTTGTGATCACTATTTTAGTGGTTAATAATAATTTGGTTCAGGAAGTTAAATATTTCCATAGACAAATTGATGTCTAAAACAAGCATATTGATGGCCTAAATGTTGTCTACATCATGCAAGAGTAGAGGATTTCGATCTGTAAGATCATATTACTAAAATGTAAATAGAAAAGGATGAGGTTAATATGTGACTAGAATTGAGCAATACTTATGAGGAAGATAATGGGGAGCTCAAGGAGAAGAACACTTGGGTAAAATGCCTTCCATAGTCATCATTAAGTGCAAAGGGAACAAGGAAGTGGGTTTGAGCACTAGAACCAAAAGCAAAAATGCATAGAGCAAGGTGGACTGATGGCAGCCCTTTGGCTGATATTTTCTATGTTTCTCCTCCCTTAAGGTTTGGTGCTTCTAGTTTCTCTAAGTATCTCATTTTTAAAAATATCTATGTATGTTTAATACTTAGACCGTTTGTGGTCTGCTTTGTTTTGTTTGCACTTTTTGTCAAGATGGTTTGACTCGGTGTTGTTGGTTCCTCTTTTGGCTTATGTGCCTTGGACTCTTTTTGTGTACATGGTTTTTTAGTCCCTTCAAAACTAAATCTTATTACCTATCTAAAAATATTATTTCTTCAAGAATAATTTTTGGAGATCAAAATTGCACTCATCCCAAATTAGGATGATCAAGGGATTTGATGAAACATGGGATTATCTCCATGTTGTGGGACGTTGCACTTGATATATACCTTTGGAGAAGGTTGGTTTCCTCTACTTATTTCTACTGCTACGACTACTCCTAGGAAGGGAAATGCAACTATCTAACTCTACTCTATGATTCCAAGGGACCAGGGTGAGAAGGAGATACATAAAATGAAATCCTAAGCTAAAGGGAGGTGATAACACCAAAAGAAGAGGAAAACACTCTTAAATGAGTGAAAATGAAGGGAAATGTGAAAATTAAGGGTAGACATGCATGTCACAGTCTAGAGCATCATTTAATATATAATTTCCATGTAACACAATAGAAAAGAAAGCATGTAAGAGATATTAAACATGTGCAACAAACTAATATTTCAAAAGAAAGGAAAAAGATGTAATAAAACATGAGCTAGGGTAGAAGATAGGTACAAAACAAAAATTCTTTGCTTGAAAGAATGCACGACCGATTATAATGAAAAGAGAAGGTAAGAATCCACGTGTAGTGGTCCATATCCGAGGTTTGTAACTCAAAATGTAAATAATACACTACTCTTAATAATGCTATTGTAATCTAAGAGATTCCAACCTTTACAAATGAGCATTATTCTATAATATATAGAAGAATGAGAGAGAAAAGGAGGGAAAACTAGGATTTTCAATCAAAACTACCAAAAATGCAATAAATGACTACAAATCCACATAGATATCTCACAAATCTGCCTACCCATGTCATTTTTCTTATGGAAGGAAAAAGGAAAAATCCCATGAAATCCAGGTGGATGAGCCAACTAGAAGTGTGAATTTCCCATTTTCACCTACCAAATCATGTAAAAATATGATTTTGAAGATCCTAGAGTATAGCACACGTTATCATATTTCAAATGAGACTAGGCACACATGATTTTGAGCTTTATAGAAGGATTTATGGTGATTTAAAGTTCTGTAGTTCAAGAGGAACACACCAGACACATGACACCCTCTTATTGGTTTCAGAAGTTAGTCAAATGACTGCAAGTCATCCTGCGTTACGTGTCGCACTTTCATTTACTACAAAGATTAGTGCACAACTAGCACATTTCTATTCATCCTAATGAGTTACACTTTATCAAACAAGTTCCCAGAGTTGGCAACAAGGCATGCTAGGATTAACATGAAGGTTGTAGCCTTGAGTGCATGCGTAGAAGAAAGAGGTGTCGAAGAAATATTACATAATTCCATTCATACACACAATAGGGTGTGTGGGGATTGAGAGGAAACGTACATACATATACTAAGGAATGCAAGTATGCAAGGAGGAGCGAAGATATGAAAAAGGGAAGTGTAGAAAATCGGAAGATGGTGGCACACAAATCATGCCAAGAAGGGATAATAGGTTTGAAATGTAAGGGTGCATGAAAGGAAATGAGAGCATGCGAGGAATGAAGCATGAAGGTAAAATGATTTAGGTAAGAATGCAAAGGCTGAATGCATGTGCAATGATGCGTGAGACTCGGGGAGGAATGTATGCACATGGGGCATACTTGAAGACTTTAAATAATGTAAAGGAAATATGTGGGTGTGCGTGATGTAGTGCGTGCATATGAGAAGGAGGAAGTGAATGCGTGGAGGAATGTGTGCAACAAGAGAATTAATAGATAGAATAATGTAAGGGAGGAAGTGAGAGTGTGTGAAAGATGCGCAAAAAAATCAAAGGAAAGGGAAAAGTAAGGAGAGCGATCAAAGGTCCGTGCGAGAACCTCGAACCATACAAATGCATCAAGGGAGATAATTAGTAACATGCACAACTTGAAAGCATAAAGCCACAGACCATAATGGAATTGCAAGTTATCAAAATGACCCAGGAGTGTTATTTTTGGAAACCATTTGGCTACTTTCAGGAAAATATTCTGCTAGAGTATAAATATCGATGGCCTTGAAGCATCCATTGGGGATAAAGTCAGCACAAAAACATGAAGTTTTGATCTGTTCCTTGAGGATTTCACCCTTAAAATCACATGAAGCACTTGTCTAGACTCTGCTCTGAGAACTACACATAAAAGCTGTTGATACCGCCAATAAGCTAAAATATAACCTTCACCATTGAAACCTTATGACTTGCAAGAGGTTTTGTCTTGTATTTTTGTAAAGGTAAAATTCACCTTAAAAATATGACAATTATACCCTAGTGTCAAAATTTTACATGTAGACCTTCCCGAGACACCCCTCCGGTCATCCTATCCCCTATATCAGGCCTATCTTTACCTTCCAAGTAGTCCAATGTGTTGTGTCAACATGTCTATAGGTTATTTAGGGAAATCAAGTTCATTCAAGTGCTTCCAAGTTTGTGCCACTTAGAACCGATCCTTTAACATCCTCGAATGGCTATTTTTTTTCCTTTTTGAGACATGTGGATATTCTCTAGAGCTAAGTTCAAGACCTAGATTCATCAAGAGGGTTTATTCATGAGCTAATATCATCATGCAAGTTATTTTGGAATATTTAGGGAATATTTGGTGATTTTGGAGCAAGTTCATCAAAAGTGGGTTTTTGAGGTCGGGGAGCTTACACTGTGAAAAGGTACTTGATCTTTGGGAGATAATTTTGGGAGCTTAAATATTATTTAGAGGCCAAAAATTAAAAATTTAAATATAATTTAGTTCTCTATAAGGTTATAATTTCATATTATTCTCAAACCCCATGCAATTCTTCTTATAACTCATTCTTCATGGCACGACTATTTACCTCGATAAAAGAAGAACTTTTGAGAGGCTTGAAAGAATAATAAAGGAATGAGACCCATCCCATCCTTCTCAAAATTACATTTCCATTCAAGATCATATAAATAAGTGTCAAAAATTTCATCCGAGAGCTCAAGATATGTCACTTTCAAGGCATTTCCCAAGGTACAATGTTTGATACTCGAGGTTAATTTTTTGGAGGACATGTGTCAAAGCATAGCACTCAAAGTACACTTTTGTGTCTACATTATCCCTTTCTAAGGGGAAAATGGGGATATAGGTCCCCCTTTCCTTAGATCCTATGGACATGTCATATGACCCCGAGGACCTCTGATAAGCTCTTTTAGGTCATTCTCTTAGTCCCCACTCTAACTCTCACATGTGTGCCAAGTGTAAATCTAGGGTGAGGGTGCCATTTTATGTCCCCATTTTACCTTTCAAATTGGAAAATGGGGAGAAAAAAATTCCACCCTCCTAGATTCCCCCAATTTCTTCATACGACCAAAATTGACCCTCGATTGTTAAATATTAGGCCCCCTCCACCATCCTCTCCATCGGTGCATGAGTCACAAGTGGCAAGCTATGGGAAAGGCACATTTTTTCCCCATTGTCTCTTTCCAAGAGGAAAAGGGAGAAAAAAATATGTGCCCCCTTCCCCCTCCGTCAAGGTAGCCAAACCTATTTATACCATACTTTGCCATTTTTTCATTCTCTCCCCACATTTCTCCATTTTCACCCAAAACTCGGTAAATTTTTCCAGATTCCTCCACTCCATTTCTACTTCTTGAATTCACTCCATCATCTCTCTATGATCTAAGCACCAGTATTATACAATAAAAATCCCAAAAATCCACGTTCTAAGCATTAGATTTGCACGGAATGTCTATGTGCACATAAAACTAAAAATATCATTTCTAAAAAATGAGGGCACAATCGATCATATGTTTTTGCATTCATATACATTTCCAAAGGTTGTAAAAACCCAAGAGATGGATTTTTCATGTGCAACAAGGATTTTTACAACAAAAAGCCCTCATTTCCCTACACCAAATTTTTGAAATTTATTTTCTTCTGTTCTAGAGATTGGGTTGAGCTAAAATTTTAGAGGTGAGATGAAGACAAAAAACCCATATCAAAAACACTAATTTTGCCAAAATCCGAGGTCCAAAAGTTGGTTTCTAAAAATACTAATCTTGTATAAAATAACTTACTAGTTTTATTAAGGTCTCACGATGGGTAGTTTCAGCGAGGGTAGTGTGCACAGAAGACATCCAAAGAATGATAAAGGTGATCAAAGGTGAAAAAGTTAGAAAGAGAAAAATTTTAACTTTCTAAATATATTAAACTCTCATTCCATGTACAAAAAGTTCCATCAATAAGAGTGAAATTAAATTTTTCTCCTCCTTTTCATGCCTTGTTAATTCAAGCCTTCACAGAGGTTAGATACTCAAATTGCAAGAAAATTCTAGCCTTCGCAGATTTAGTAAGCATGATGTGTCTCAAAGGGAAACTTCTAATCTCATAAGCACATTTTAATCTACACCTTTCATTAAGTGGTAACCATCTCTCTAGGGAAATTTCTCATAAACCTGTCTCATGAATGTATGCGAAGAGTCATCCTAAATTCAATAAATTGTAATGGAACCCTCATTCTTAAGGGTTGCCGAATTTTTATGCTCATGAGAGATTACTACTTGTGAAGAAACAAAAGAGAGTTATTTCTTCTAATTCCATTCTCTATGTTTTTCTATTTCCCACTATGTACAATTTTTCCAAAGCATCAATGAAGAAATAAGGAGTTTCATTCCTTTTTATAATAATATTATTAAGACTTTGTGTTCTTGATATTATCTTGTCTTGTTGCAAATTACAAAGTTGTTTTTAATCTATATATGTTTTTCAAGTAATCGATTAATGGTTGTAGGAATCTGATTTTCTACCTACAATATTAATCCTCCCTCTTTTTCCCACTCCCTTTCCTACTCTCTTAGAAAATTCCTCTCTTACAAGAAATTGCAAAATTTTTCCAGATGTTTAGTGGAGTGTCTCTGTTGGATCCCGACCGTAAGGCCACCACAGAATTTAATTTCACGCACGCATAATAACATGGATCTGCACCATTCAAGTAGAGGGACTTATATTCCCAGAGCATTGGTGGATATCCATCAATTTGTCCACCTAAAAATAATCGCCAACAGCTTTTTGGCACCCACCATGGTGCGAGACTTGGCTGAAATCTATACCCAAAATATGATCACACAAAAATATTAAAAATATAAAAAATTGAAAAAACAAAAAAATAATTGATTGAAAACCATTGCTACAAAAACCCACTTTGTTGATTCATTTGAATGACCCTTCATATTCCACAGTTTCCTTCCATATTCCCATTGCAATATTTTCCCAAAACTAGCTGAAATAGATATACCAGGACAAATAGGCTAAGAGGAATTGTTGATCTAGATTTTAAGGATTTTTAAAATCAGCGAGAAAAAATCAGAGATAATTCTTATTTCTTCTCTCCATCCAAATCTTCTAGTGGTAACCATAGAAATAATATTCAAAATCCTATCGATACTCCTCCGACATATTCTCCCATCTTTTAATCACCATTGAACATTGAATTTCCTAGTGAAGAAGAGATAGAACAAGAGGAATAATTGGGAGAAGAATTTTCCGTAGCGGAATCGAAGTAGAAGGAATAATTTCATATGAAAAAAAGAGCCCAAACCATTATTCCATGGGAAGGAATACATGTCCACTTTCTCTTACACCACCTATTCATGATCTACCGATGAGTTCCCACAAGGAATTTACAAAATCTAAAGGTGAAGACACACAAATTCTTGATGAGCACATCTCTACCTTCATCACATCATGCAAAATTCTTGGAATTAAACATGAAGACGTTGTTGTGAGATTGTTCATGGAATCACTTCAAGAAAAAGTAGTTGAATGGTTATATCTCTTACTAGGTAGATTCATCACTAGCTATGAGGACATCAAAACCAATTTCGAAGAAATATTCAAATCTACTAAAGATTGCCAATAACTCTGGTCGAGTGGCTCAAATGAAGAAGGAATATAATGAGACTATATGATACTTTGTAGCTCATTATGAAAAGTTACTCAAAAGAATACTTCTTGAAGATGTACCCTCTGATAACAATGTAAATAGTTTCTTCATAAATGCTAAAATGTTGGAAGTGGGATTATTCCTCTAGAGGGTTCAACCAAGGAATATCACACAAGCACAAAGAATGGCCATTGAAGTTGAAGATGACCTCATCCTATGAGGAAAAATCAAGAATCCCTCAAGAAAAGATAAATCCCAACATCCTAAAGATGAGAGAACTGATCCAATGTTGCAGAAATTGGTAAACAAAGTGACAAGGTTTAAGAGAGAAGTTTCCAAATGTGAATCCCATCAAGGTCATAATATAAATCAGATTGAAATAGCACCCCAAAGGCTTTCCTTGGCTTTCCTTGGATGATCTTCCCATTAATGCAAGCTACAAAACTCAAGGAGACAAATTAAGGCTTGAACAAGAAATTGAAGATAATGACTTCCTAGAGATTGAATAGCTTGAGAGCGATGCAAAAATCAGATTTTATGAGTATTATAGAGATGATGATGAAAAATATGTGCCCAGTTTCTCATGTGTGTTATTCACTTGTTCTCTACCTCAAAAGGGAACCTCTTCCTATGTTGATGCTGCTACAAAGAAGGTTGAATATCCTCCTATGGCGACTCTACTAAAGAAATTAATTAGTAGAGGGTACCCCTTTCCACCTTCCATGAAGTCCTCATTGGAGAAACCTAATCTTGTGGCAAGACAAAGATCACCTTCTATTCCAAGTAAGTCTTTTAAGGCCCTTCCAATTTTAATCATGTTTATACAAAATGTAGTCCTTTAATAGCCTCTAACGTACCTTCAAAGTCAACTTGGTTTTCTCAAACCTCCACTCCCACTTCCAAGCCTATCCTAACTCCAAAATTAGTGCCTTCATATAATTTGTCTTCACCTTCTCCTTTTAATTACATTTAACGTGCAAGAAATACCAAAGTTCATATTACTCAAATTGAATATTTTTAATGCACCCAGAGCTATTCAAGAGGTGGGTCAATGTTGTCCAAAGTGGTAGTCCAAAATATAACACTTTGAATCCCAATCCTAAGGGCCTACTACTAACCCCACATGCATCCCCATCACAAAACATGATTTCTTTGAGTGCATCAAAGATAAATAAGGTCGATTCTTTCTTTATCTCCCTTCCCATTGGAGAATACAAATTAAATAATTGTATAATAGATTCAAGTTCCTCTAAAAATGTGATGCATGTGAATGTCTTAAATGCCCTCAAACTCACCTTGATTGAGGCCAATGGTTCTTATTATTCCATGGAATCAAATGAAGTCCCACTTGTAGGGAAGGTCAAGTACGCATGGGTGGATCTCATCAAATTTCCAAACAAGAAGGTATCAATGACCATCTTGGTAGAAAACATCTTGACTATGTTTGGAAAAAAAAATTAGTATAAGATTTTGTCGAGACTTGGGAGGAAAAATTTAGATGAATTGGTCTTTTGCAACCATTCCGGTTAAAAGAGATATGGAGAATTTATTTCATGTGAAAAATATGAGATAAATAGTGTAAAATTCATGAATCCCAAGAGCCAACATATTGTACCAAGATAGCAGGAGGATGAACTATTTTATAAAAATTGAAGAGGAGGATGAGATTCCCTTATTAATATGACGAAACACCGCCTCTCGAGGAGGTATCGATCTTGAAGAAGTGTTGAGAAATTTTGAGTTGCAATAGGATAGCCCTGAGTTTCCAGATGATGTGAGCCATAAAGAAGAGGAAATGGTTCTTGATGAATTTCAAGAGAAAAAATCAACTTAAATGTTCCCCACGATGAGGAGGTGTTCTTGTTCCCATTTGAAGATGAATATTCTCTCGATCATGCCATTCATGAAGAAGACAAGTCAGCTCATGATGAACCTTTGAAATGATTGAAGGAAGGATCCATGAAATAATTCCTAAGAACTGTAGAAGAAACAAAATACCACGAGCTCAATCCTAAACTTTTGATGCTAGCTATGGATCTATAGGACAATTGTGAATCCAATTTGGAATCCTCAACAAATTTTAATGGTTTTCATGATGAAATAAATCAAGATGAAAAATTTGATGTCCCTCCTAAGCCAATGGGTGATGTATGTAATTATGAAGTTGAAGTTTTCTCTTTTCTTTTCAAAGAAGAAGATTCTCTGTGCGGTGAAAATGTCGAGACAAATAGTTTTGAGATCCCTAAAATTGAGGTTCCCCTTGAAAAAATAAGTAGTTTAATGCGATGAGCTTCGGGATGATGGATCAATTCCTCCATATTATCGCCTTGAATTCCAAAATGGAGATCATTCAAATGAATGTAAAGGTGAACTCTTAATATCTTTAAAGAAAGATTATGTACATGAGTTCTTGGAAGTAGCAGATAAATATGAGGTAATCTAGAGATAAGTATTGACCTCTTATCTCATGCCATGCACATTCAAGATAGGAATGAGGTTATTCCTATCACTATCCAAAAACCTCATAATAAAATATAACTTGAGAATGAATCCTAGACCTCTGATGAAAAGGTTTTTAATAAGAATGAATATGGAAAGGAAGAGAACTCGAGATAAATCAAGAAATTTGATCAATAATTATCATGGGGACAATAATGAGATGTAAAATGAGAAATCAACAATGTGGGTGAACATGGAAGGAAATGCGCACTCTGAAAAAAATTTCAAAGATAAAAAATGTAAAGGAATTTACAAGTGAAGATCTAAGTATTAAGAAGCTCATGTAGGCTCACTCCTCCAAGTACACATACATTCATGAAATAACCTGGCTTTCATATGCAATTGAGGAGAGGAGGCTACTTTCTTGAACCTGGTCAATGGCTTCGTAGAACATCATCATTTAGTGTTACCCCTTATGGGGTAACTTCTAAAAATGGAAATTGCTTCAATGAAAGTAGGTTATCCCCCACCTCTTACCATAGGTGATTTAGGTGTGTGTTTCCATTTCCTTGTTGTGTGTGTTTTTCCTTTTCAATTTGGTTTGTTTCCCTTCTTTTGTGTGTGTGTGTTTCCTCCTTCCATCTATTTATTTCTTTTAATGAATATGTGAAGCCTAATGGATAAGGAACTTGTCCAATTTGTAACTTGAGATTCTAGAGTTCCTAATCATCGTTTCTTCACTTTTATCGATCTATAATAAGTCCCCATATGAGATCCATTTGTTGTCCTATTTTTTTGCAAAGGAAAAAATCATCTTAAAAACATGACAACTATACCCTAGTGTCAAAATTTTGCATCATAGACCTCCCTAAACATCCCTCAGTTTAGGCTATCCCCCTGTATTAGGCTAATCCTACCATTCCAAGATGTCCATGTGTTGTGTCAATATATTTATAGGTGATTTAGGAAATCAATTTCATTCAATTGCTTCCAAATTGGTGCTACTCAGATCTAATACTTTAGTAGACTCAAAATGGATATTTTTAGCCTTTTTGAGATAGGTGCATATTCTCTAAAGTTGAGTTCAAGACCTAGAATATTTATGGAATAATTGGTGATTTTTGAGAAAGTTCATCAAAAGCGGGTTTTTGAGGTCATGGGAGATTACACTTTGTGAAAAGGTACCAAAACTTTAAAAGATAATTCCGAGAGCTCCAGAATGAGTTAGGGGCCAAAAATTACCAATGAAAATATAATCCAGATTCTCTACAATCTTATAATTTCATATTCTTCTCAAACCACATGTAATTCTTCATAGGAATGACTATTGATCCCGATAAAAATGGCATTTTTGAGAGGGTTGAAATTAGAATCAATGAATTAAACACATTCCATCCTTATCAAAATTCCATTTTCAGTGAATACCATATAAATAAGTGTCAAAAGATTCATATGGGAGCTCAAGTTATGTCACTTTCCTTTCAAGGCACTTCCCTAAGGTACAATGTTCGATACTTACTAAAAACTTTAGGACACATGTCGATGGCACTCAAAGTGCATTTTTGTGTCCCCATTGTCCCTTTCCAAGGGGAAAAGGGTGAAAAAATTGTGCCCCATTCCTTATAGCCCATGGACATGGCATATGACCTTGGGGACCTCCAATAAGCTCTTTTTGGCCATTCACTTAGTTCTGCTCCAACTCTAGCATGTGTGCCGAGTGTCAACCTAGGGTGAGGACACACTTTTGTGTCCCCATTTTACCTTTCCAATGGGACGAAGGGGAAAATAATTTTTCCCCTCCTTGATTCCCCTGAAGTTCTTCATACAACAAAAAGTGACCCCAGGTGCTAAATCTCATCCCCTCTCCTCCATCCTCTTTGTCGATGCATGAGTGACAAGTGTCAAGCTAGGGGAAAGAAACATTTTTATTCCCCATTATCCCTTTACAAGGGGACAAGGGGAAAAAATAATTTTCCCCCTCCCTCAAGGTAGTCAAACCTATTTATACCATACTTTGCCATTTTTTCATTCTCTCCCCCACATTTCTCCATTTGCACCTGGAACTCGCAAAATTTCAAGATTCCTTCACTCAATATTTCTCTCTTGCACTCACTCCATCATCCCTCCATGATCTAAAAACCAAGATTCTACAAGAAAAATGATCCCCAAAAATTGAAAAATATCATATCTAAAAAACTAGGGCACGGTTCGCTCCGAGATTTTTTACATTCATCAACATTTCTAGAGGCTGTAAAAACCTAGGTGACATATTTTACATGCACAACAAGGGTTTTTTACAATGAAAAAACCCTCATTTACTTGCACTTTGAATTTTTGAAATTTATTTTCTCCTGTTCCAAAGATTAGGTTGAGCTAAAATTTCGAGAGATGAGATGAAGACAAAAAAACCATATAAAAAAACCGATTTCACCCAAATCGAGGTCCGAGAAGTCGAGTTTCTAAAAATAGTAATATCCTACACAAACACTTACTATTTTTAGTAAGATCTCATGGTGGGCGAGTTTTAGCAAGAGTAGTGTGCCTGAGAAGACATCGACAAGAACGAGAAAGGTGATCGAAGGTGGAAAATTCAAAAAGAGGAAAAACTTTAACTTTCTAAATATAGTAAAATCTCATTCCAAGTATAGAAAAGTGCCATCAACAGGAGTGAAATTCAAAGTTACTCCTCCTTTTCATACAGTGTTAATTCAAGCCTTCACAGAGGTTATATACTCAAATTGCAAGAAAATTTCGGCCTTCATAGATTCGGTAAGCATGATATGTCTCAAAGGGAAAATACCAATCTCGAAATCACATCTGAATCTACACCTTTCACTAAGTGGTCACCATCTCTTTGGGGAGATTCTCATGAAATTGATGATGATAAGTTCATGCTTGCAGTGGAGTGAAAGTTGGATTGCAACTCATATAGGTGGATTCCTAATTTTGGTCCTCAGTGTATTCAAGGTAGCAGGAGCATCGTGGTTACAATGCTTGAGTAATTGTCCCAGTTTCTCATTCAGGTGTGTAACTAGAAGAACAAAGAAATGGTGACACTTCATGGCTTGGAATGGTTGTTTCATGTTTCCAGAATGGGAATTCTTCACTATTGTCAATGGTGTACTCATCAGTGTTCATTGTTTTCTTTCTCGATGTGTATGGGAAAGTGCATCATTCCAAGATCAATATTTGTCATCAAAATATGGGAGGATAAATTTTAATATTCATATTCTTCAAAGTGGGTCTTCATGAGCAACACCCATGGTCATCAAGGTAATATTTCAGCAGTGTTTCTAAATACTCAATTCAAGGTGTTCATGCATCATCCAAAGGATAAAATTTTCATCATCGGCAAAGTGTTAAGCTTAAAACACATCGAGTTTTCCCTCCATGGTAGAATTGTTATGAATGGTCATCAATGGTCCAATAATCAACTTCCCTTCACTTCTTCACTCAACATACCTGAGAAGCTACAATTGTTGATCATTTAGAAGAAGGTTTCCCATGGAGGTTGATCTTCAGCAGAGGCAACATCTTCATCATATTTCTTTTTCCCTCTCTTCTATCATTCTTTATATTATTCTCTACCCCTTTCTAATCCTTTGTTTTGACTAATAATGAAATTTGTCCTATTCATTTAAATATGACTTTAGCAAACATTGTAATAAGTCACCCTTAATTAATAAAAGTGGACTTAAATTCATCCCTGAGGATTCGAAAATTCATATGTTGTGAGGGACATATGAATGGTCACATGGGGGGTATGCAAAGAGTCATCCTAAATTCTGTTAGAGTAGGTATTTACCTTAGCTCATTTTCACCTAGGTACTTTATTTACCTTTATTGTATTTATCCTCACCCACTTATGTGTGTGGATATTTATTTGATCTTATTTAGATATTAGGAGATAATATCTAGTTGTTAGGTATAGTTATTTCCTTGATCTATGGTATTGACTAGATCTTTGATGTCTAGTTCTCTCCTAAATCTATGGTCTTGACTAGTTCTTTGATGACTAGTTATTTCCTTGATTTATAGTTTGATCTATGACCTTGACCGGTTCTTAGATTGTTATTCCTTGTCTGTTTAAGCAAGGCTCAATCTCATTGTATTGCATTGAGTTCCATAATAATATATGATATTGTTGCTCATTTGTTTGCAAAGGTTTATGTAAAGTTATTCTGGAAAATTACTTTCATCTTATTGATTGTGGTGTTTGATTAACATCTGTGTTCTTGGCTTGGTATGATATGGTTATCATTCCTTTCATGGTATCAGAGAAGGAGATTGTTGTTGACATCCATTTGTAAGTTTTATTTTGCAAATAAAATCTTTGTATATTCATATATTTGGGATTTGGTCATATTTTGTTTTTGCGTGTAGTTTTATGTAAAACAGAGGCTTCCATTGGATCCAAAAGGTGTGAAAACCCTAAGATTGATTGTAAACTTGGCCATTTCTGCAGGCAGTCATTTTTTTGGTTTTTTTGTTGTAGAAGTACACTGGTTCACCTCGGGATTCGTGCCCACTAGGAAAGAAAACACGGGATTATTTTTGGGTATGTTGGGTTTCTCGGGATCGAACAGAGGGAAGTTTTCTTTTCTCGCATCACTATTTTGGTTTGTTTCCACGATGTTTTCCAGTTTTTCCTTTTTTGGCGAGGGATCCACAAATGTCGTGCACAAAGTGCTTGTTTTTTTCATGCTCTTTCCATTGGAAATATTTATTTTGAGAATTACACTATAATTATAAAGTGCCAAATATGGAAGAGTGTTGTAATCAATTATGGACATAATTTCGGCTGAGCTCGACGTCCTAAATTTTTGGGAGTTGCATTTTGTATCTATCATGGATTCTGAGAATGATATGATTTTCTCTAAAGTGTGTGGACTTCAAGAGGATATTGTAAAATTTGTGGAAGAAAATAAATCACTCAAGAAGCAAAATTATCTTCTAAAGTCACTCATTCATGATAAGGATACAATAATACACTTCTGTGGAACAAACTTGCTAGCCTACAACATCACCATCATATTGTGGACAGCCATATCCATGCTCCTAGTCCACTTGCAGCTATTACTCCTGAACCCACTGACATTGATCTGTCATTCTTTGAGTCTATTCCTGCTCTTGATGCTCATACACCTATGAAGCTTGTTACTACATGCTCTTCGACATCTTTTCCTATTACAGTACCACATGCTTTGTGTATCCTACTTGCTCACCGCATGGCTTTTTTAGAAGCATACCACTGTATTCAGTTCTTGCATGCTCTGTTCTATGGGTCTCACTAGTGGAGTCATTGGCAGACATTCACAAGGTATTGTTTCCTCTATTCCACATGTTAAGTGGAATTATCATCATGACATTGGTTTTCGAGCAGATACTTCATTGGGATCACACATTGACAGAGCTCCTTTTTTTCGCTCGACTCTTTCTAAGGATCATGAGCAACACATGAGTTCTGCACCTTCACTCAAGCTTGAGAAACCTAAGATTTCAGCTGTTAGACATGATCAACCTAACACACATTCTGATGTTCTTTTGCATGCACCCATTGTGCATTTTGCACCAAGTCATATGCAGGCATCTTCTTCATCCATTCGTGTTGATTTGGGGTGGATATCTGATCACTCATGGTGGTGACATAGGCATTCATTGAGAGGACTCTACAGGTGTGGCTCCTCCACCATTCGACCTCTTACTCCACTTTCTATACCTTATGCATTGTGATGCTTATTGTTTTGAGCATTTTTCTTTAGTAGGTGTAGTGTATCTCTCTTGTTTGTTGAGAGATTTTTATCTGTATTTTTGACACTTTTGGCATGTTGATAGTATCTATTATGAGGGATCTATTCTAGTGCATTCTAGTGTTATTTTTCAGTGTTCAAGTATTTTTTTGACAACTCATACAGATTTTTAGTGCCACTCCACCCATTCAGCAGTATGGGAGTGTGTGGTGTTGATCCTGCTTCTTCGGGTTTTGTGTCCTTACCTTGTTACCTTGACTTTTCTTGGATCGTGACACTCTAAATTTTGTGTCCTTTCCTTGTTGCTTTGGTTTTTATTCTTGGATCGTTGCACACCAATTTGCAGTAGTTGATCGAATTATTTTTGTGTTTTTTTACACTTTCGACATCACTCCATTGTGATCTCCTTATATGGAGCTATTCTAGTGAAACCCAAAGTGTCGAGTTGTTTTTGAGTTTTGTGATCGATCGGTGGATTCGAGACCACAGTGCACATTAAACTTCTTCAACATTGTATGAGTTTTTGAGCCAAGCTTCTTGGGATGCCTTGGATCAGATTTCTACTCTCTTCACTTTGATGTTCTTGGTTTTGTGTACCTTGCGGTGTCCCTTTTTCCCGGTTATTGTACATGAGTACCTCATCGGGCGTAGTTGTTGGGACTCGGACCGTGGACATGCCACTTCTATTTTGACCCTAGCTTCACTTGAGATGGGTGTTAGAGTAGTTATTTACCTTAGCTCATTTTCACCTAGGTACTTTATTTATCTTTACTGTATTTATCCTCACCCACTTATGTGTGTGGATATTTCTTTTATCTTATTTAGATACTAGGAGATATTATCTAGTTGTTAGGTATAGTTTTTTCCTTGATCTATGGTATTGACTAGTTCTTTCCTTGATCTATGGTATTGACTAGATCCTTGATGTCTAGTTCTCTCCTAAATCTATGGTCTTGACTAGTTCTTTGATTGTTATCCTTGCCTATTTAAGCAAGGCCCAATCTCATTGTATTGCATTGAGTTACATAATAATATATGATATTGCTGCTCATTTGTTTGCAAAGGTTTATGTAAAGTTATTCTGGAAAATTACTTTCATCTTATTGATCACGGTGTTTGATTAGCATCTATGTTCTTGTCTTGGTATGATCTGGTTATCGTTCCTTTCAAATTCTATAAATTGTAATGACACCCTCATTCTTAGGGGTTATCAATTTTGTATGATCATAAGATATTACTACTTTTGAAGAAACAAAAAGAGGTATTTCTTCTTATTCCATTCTCTATGTTTTTCTATTTCCCACTACATACATTTTTTCCAAAGCATCAACAAAGAAAGGAGTTTCATGCCTTTTTTATAAGAAGATTATTGATAATTTTTGTTCGGATCTTATCTTATCTTGTTACAAATTGTAAAGTTTTTTCATCTATATCTATGTGTGTCAAAGTAATCTAGTAAATGGTTACATGCATCTGATTTTCTACCTACAATATTAATCTTCCATCTCCTTTTTCCCACTCCCTTTCCTACTCTCTCAACAAATTCCTCCCTTGCGAAATTGTAATATTTTTCCATAGGTTCAATGGAGTTTCCTTGTTGGATCCCGATTGTAAGGTCCCCAAAACATTTTATTTCATTCTCATATAATAACATGGAGATGCATCATTCAAGTAGAGGGACTTAGACTCCCATAGCGTTGTGAGATATCAATCAATTTTTCCACCAAATTTTTTTCCTTCCAACGAGAGTAAAGAAACCTATACTAATAATAAAAAACTATGCACAAGCCACACTTAGAGGAATTGAAACTACTCTAATATGTACATGATGCAATGAAAACTTAATGGAAATGCTTGAGATAAATCCCATTAACTGGTATTGGTAGTGTATCTCCATAAAGATGAGACAACTCAAAATAGTTGGCCTCCTTACAAGAACTAATGATATATGGCCCACTCCAAATTGCATCAAACTTTGAATGGTGCCTGGTTTAGCTCTGCCACAAGATCTCATTTTAAGACCAAATCATCCATTTTGAAAACCTAAGCTCTAGCCTTCTGTCAAAGAATTGTTTGGTTAACTCTGTTAGTGTATGATATTTTTTATTTGTATTTTTTATTTACTTAGAGCTTTCCTACACGCATGGGATATGTTTTCTTAGCTTTATGCTGATTGTGTTTAGTTATCTTGCTAGTTCTATTGAATTATCCTACTAGCTACGTGGAGTCGACTCTACATCTAGATTAGTAAGTGAGAATTATTCCCCACCGATCCAGGAGGAGGTTTCCCATTTGCCTCCTATATCTACATGACTTGCATCGGTATATCCTATGGAGCATATGGATTATTGAGTTGATTTAGAGCCATTCTGTCCTAGTGATTTCTTGATCATATTGCATCTTATTGTTAGTTATTTCAATTTTTGCAATTTCTTGTGCATTTGTTTTTAGCATAGACCCGGAAAATCTAATATGGTATCGGAGCGATTATGGTGATATGTTTTCTATTCTTTGAGTTATTTACATTTTTAATACTACATTTGTGAAACTAATAGTTCATGTGTAAATAGATTTTTCTCCGTCTGGGTTTAGAATGGTTGTGGTCTTCGGCGTTTGCAAATATATAAGTTGAGGGTTTACAAATTATGGGATTTCAGAAATCTTTTCTCAACATTTCCATCTTGCTCCTACCTCCTTGCAACTCATTCAGGTCTGTATTGGGAATTTTTTCATGTGTTTCAGGCATTTTTCACATGTCTGAGGATTTATTTGTAGGGTTGAGGCATTTTTAGCTTGCTAACGGTATTTTTGTTGATTGAAGGGTGTTTCATACCATGGGTAGTGCCTTTCATGAAAAAACAAAGTTGTGAGGGGTGTTTTCACATGTGATGGGTGTTTTCACCTCTATGAGGGGCATTTTAGACCTATAGCATGGCTGAAAATGAATTTACAAACTCGGGAAGGGCATATTTTACCCGTGGGGTGTTGAAATTCGTTTTTACACCTATAACATCGTTTTTCTAACCTGGGCCGCCCCATACATGCTAGTGTATGCTTAAAAACAACCTGCTGACATTAAAAATCAAGTTGGCATGCCTTCTTGGCCTCTCCAAGCCCAAAACGACCTCCTTGGCAATTGATTTTTTTCATAAGCGGTGTCATGAACTTTGTCATGTAATAAACAGAAAGAAAAAAATATAATGTTTTTAGGTTTTATTAACCCTAAATCAGCTATACAAATTTTTCTTTTGATGGACCCCACCACTCATAACATGAACATGTTACTCTTATTTTCCAATTTGGATTTTGAATTGTCCAAAATTGAGTGTTATTCACTTTTGGATGCAATCTATTTTGTTGGAAAATACATTAAGGAATAATTAAATGGTTCTTTAAACTTTATCTTCACCTCGACGAAGACGAAGGTTGAGGCCCGGGTTACTGTGGAGGCTAATTCCTCCTCAAAAAGTAAACCATTGTGTTCTTATTTCCGTCCTAGTTCCTATGACCATACGCACAACCCCCTTTCCCCTCATTTCTAGCATTTTTAATCAATTTGTAAATTTTTAATTAAATGAGCCATTATTTATGGGAAATTGTATTTTCTATAACTTTTGATCGGTGGCTTAGATTTGAGCACTTGTTTTGGTCAAAAGTGCATGTTTTCTCATGCTCTACATGATAGATTAATTTATTTTTGTAAACGCACTACTTTATAAAGTGTCACATTTTGGGGGTTCTTGTAAAACTCATTGGGGACTTGTACTTTTTGCACTAAGTTATAAAGTGCCATCTAGGATAATTTTGGGGGTTTATTTGCATTATGGAGTTTCATCGTTCTATTTTTATGCTCAACTCGGGAACTTTATGTCTTAGAAGGCATGCATTATCAAACACCGCATTATGCACAGCTTTGTTTCCCTACCTCTATAGTCTCATTCATGAGCCTAATGAGCCTCTATAAAAGTATGAGTGGTTTAACCACAATGATGAGGTCTATGGCCTTCTCGGTCTTACTATTTATATGGATATATTACATTCATTAGATCACATTGAGTTCCCTTTCACTTCTTGGACCATTATTTGATAGTTATATGGCAACATTGTTTCACCATATGAGAGTGACACTTCCCTGGACCACTCTAGTGCCTTCATATATTCTCCCCCTTCTCACAAATTTCTTTCATTGCTGATTGTTCCCCCGCACCTATTTCTACTCATGAGTCCCATGTTGAGTATTTTCCAAAGGATATTGCTATTAGCACACTATTCCTATGATTTCCTCCATAGAGCTCATTTTCGTTCATGTTCATGCTTCCATTCACTCTCTCTGCAATGTGTTCTATTAGATAAATTTCCTTTTAGATAGATCTAACCGTTGTATATCATGCTCCATTACATCTTGATTTCCTAGTTTATGACACTCCACATACATCAGTTTCTACCTTTGATTGCATCATTGCTTCATCTTGGACTTCCAACTATCTCTTCATAGTAGTCTTTTCCTCCTACTTCATGTTGTGATGCTAATACATTCTTGTCATACATTTCTCTCATTGAGAAACCCCATTGGGGTGATTACCTTCCTTACTTGAGTTGTCTATTTACATATTTCAAGTGTGTTTCATTACAGGAATATGCTCTGATTGATCCATCACACATTCTAGAGGACCCATTCATCTCTCTCATTGGGAGTGCCCACCTTGGGACATTTGTCACTTCCACTATTTCAGATATGTTTCATGATCCACCTCTTCTTCTCGGATATTTTTGTGAGGGTTATTGGGCTCAGTTCATCTTCTTTATCCGACACATATAATGTAGTGGTATTACCATTTTATTTTTGCACACATTTTCCGCACCTATGCTAGATTTTAGTTGCGAGACTAGATGCATATATTACAAGATCTTGCAGTTTCTTCTTCCTTTATGGAGTGGGTAAACTTTCAATGCTCCTTTTTATCCTTCCTAAGGGTAGGAACATTGTTCAAGACAGAAGATTCTCTTCGATCTTTACACAGAGGACCACATCATCAACACTTTTCTTATGGGGGCTTCTTTTCCTCACTTATTTCTCTCTCTACTCTAGGGGATGATCATTGTACATGGGAACCTCATCAGGTCGAGTTACCGGGACCCAATTATTCTTCTCCAATTTTCTTGAGTGATTTTCTTGTCTCTCCTTTGGGGGAGTTTTTACGACTAGGTTTTCTCCTTTTCTCCACTTTATGAGATATTTTCGTTACTCATGGGTACCTCATCGGGCCTTATTTTCGGGACCCACTTTCCTTTTCACTACCCACCTAAGTTGTGCTTATGGGGGTGGTATTGTAAGATATTTATTTTCCTTGTATTTATTTATTTACTTGGAGATTTCTTACACTCATGGGATATGATTTCTCAGTTGTAGTAGTTGTGTTGAGTTAGCTTATCAGTTCTATTGAGTTAGCCTACTAGTTGTGTGGAGTCAAATCTACTTCTAGTATCAGTTAGTGAGAGTTTTTCCCCACGATCTAGGAGGAGGTTTCCCATTCACCTCCTATGTGTACATGAATTGCATCGGTATATCTTATGGAGCATATGGAACATTGAGTTTATTTGGATCCATTCTTACCTTATGATTACTTGATCATATTGCCTCTTATTATTAGTTATTTCAATTTCTGCAATTGCTCGTGCATTCTTTTTTCATCATAGATCCGAAACTCTAATAAAATTATGATTTTGTTCCAATATGATCATGGAAGAGTTTCTTAATTCTTCAATTTCAACCAATTATAGCATTTTAATATCTCTTTGATTTACACCCTCAAATTCTAGCTATCGGATAGCTCTAATTATGGAAATTCAAGTGATAAAGGAAGCCTAGATTCTTTACCATAAACAACTTTTTATGGTGAATTACCAATTTAATTTTTCATCATGATTATGTCTACCCAGTGCACGCAAGACCTTTGTGTGCCACTAGATTGAGTTAATATCCATTGTTCACTCCATGCTTCTAATCAAGTTCTTATTATTAGACTCAGCCAAACCATTACCTTGAGGGTAATAGTTAGAAGAATTCTTCAAATATATTCCAAGATTAAGAGACTAATAAGAAATTTTATTGCTAAGGAAGGATTTTGCATTATCGAGAGATGATGGTGTTGAGGAATGTGAAACCTTATCACAATACCTTTAAGCAAGTCAAGGATGAATGACTTGGTTTATTCCTTGAGCGTGACAACTCCTATCCATCCGGTGAAATAATGTATTGTTGTTAAGACCCATTTGTAACCAATTCTTGAAGGAGAATTGATCATTCCAATGAATTCAATACCCCATTGTGCAAAAGGATAATTCACTTGGATTGGATGGAGGAGAAGTGAAACTAACTTATTTTTTCCTGTAAAGAAAGTGCATTCTTTGTATTTCTTAACCCACCTATGCGCGTCAAGAAACAACATAGGCCAAAAGTACCATGATTTAATGATCTTCATTGTTGTTGCTTTATTAGAGAAGTTTCCACCAGAGAATCCATCATGAAATTCTTATAGAAATCTATTGGCATGTGTGCCTTTAATACATCTTTGTAGCACACCATCAATGTTCCTTTTGAAGATAACACCATCAATCAAAGTGTATAAGGAATGGAATGAAGCCTTAGATGTGTTCTCTTTGACTTGGTGAGACCAGGAGGGTATGTGCCGAAGATACGAATGTTTTCATGATATCAATCTAATTTTGCATGCTAGGATTTTCATTTTTCTCAACTTTAGCACACAAAGGTTTCTCATCCATAAGAAAAGAAGTTTCATGACCATTCTACATGTCCAAAGCAAGTTATTTACATAGGGTAAGTGCACCAAGTTGGGGGCCAAAAAGTGGGAAAAACCCAAAAATGAACGAAACACGATCGCATTATGTTTTCCTAGGCTCAGTAATTCACGAACCTAAAATACATACATGATATAATGCGATCACGTTTATGACCAAAAATGCATACATGTTTTGCTCCATATGAATTTAGTAAGGGCTTTAAGGAGCCATATTTATTTTATTATTTGTTTATACTTTTATTATTTCTTATACTTTATACTTTCAATTTATCATAGTAAATATAAGATGTTAGGGTCACTTTGCACTGATGGAAGTGGTCTCGTAGCTTTAGAAGTTATAATCTAGAAGATTGTTAGTACCTCTAAATGTCCTGTAACCATGTGGGTTGAGACTCTCAATCATTAAGGTTGGTTCCTATTCCTTTGTTCAGGTGCACACAAATAAATTGCAGAGGATCTATTCTAAAACCTACTCTATCTTACTAAGGAGATAGGGTTGAGAAGATACAAAAATAAACCTAAGCTAATGAGGTGATGCACCAAATGAATGTTAGACACTCGTTTTGCAATTTAACACAGACCACAAAATGCAATACAAACACCATGCACAGTAACCAAACTATAATGAGAGATCAAAAGGCAACAATGAAACACATGAGAGGGTTGAGAATCATCCACAGATATATATTATTGCTCCAAAGTTGATATAGTACATTATAGTAGCCAAGAGAAAAAACTTAGCATTACAACTTGAATGGGAGGTTTGAAAGCTCCACAAATTATCTTATAGACAAGGGAAGAAGGGAGGGTGCAAAATGCAACTATCCAACCCTTTACAATGAGCCCCCTTCTTTTTTATAGATTCAACATAGAGAGAAGAAGAGAGAGAGGTGGGAAAAATAATTTGAAGCTCAGCTACCGCCATCAATGCCTCTGCAAATCCACCCCAAATCTATCAAATCTACCTCATTACTTGTTTAGCACGTTGAAGGAGGAAGAACAATGGATCAAATCAAATCTGATTTGGTTGTTGGAGCAAATGGATCCTATATTAATGGCATGAAGATTTTTCCCATTTTTCACCACCTAACCTCTTCAAAATTAAAGTTTCAGATCTCCATGGTGTAGACGAGGTCGAGATCTTTCCAATGGTGCCAAATTTGTTGGATTTTGGGCACTGGATTAGAATATATGCCCATTTGAATATTTGAATCGGGTCCATACAAAAATGGTGGAAACTAATTTAGCAAAATGGGTCCGTGGGCCCGAAATTCACTTTGTGCCTTTTGCTCAAAATACAAAAATGCAAAATTTGCCCATACCCCACATACCTTTTTGTTAAAAAAACCATCTTCAAGTCCACCGGTCCATATTTTCCATTTGGGAAAGAAATCACTCCAAGGCCCGCCCTTGCATGTAATTTAGGCCTAACATGTGGTTCCTTAGGGCATCGGTGGAGGCACACTCATTTTTATACTTTATGTCTCTTGGAAATGAAGCAAAAAGTTAAAATTACTCTCGAGAGACCCACCTTCCCACTTTGACTTGGAACATGGCCACGTGGAGAGCTGGCACACATTTGGGGACCACTTTTGGATTTTTTTTTGAAGTTGCACCGGGCTGACACGTGGCTCCTTCCATGGCTTTTCTTTGTTCCTTTATGTTTTTGACTAAGTCCTTTTGTTTGGCGAGGCCATACATCTGACCAGGGACACGTGGAGGCTTGGCGCTTGTCTAAGGACCCACTTTTAGATTTACCTTTAAAGATGTGCCGAGTTGACATGTGGAAGCCTTGCGCTCATTTGAGTCTCCACTTTGGGCTTTGGGCCACGCCTTTGAATGTGTGCCATTAGCACACACGTGTGCCTTCCACCTGACACTTTATACTTAACCAATTTGGGCTCGCTTTGAATTTGACTTCTGTTGACCCTTGGCCACGTGGAGGGCTGGCACAAGTTTGAGTCTCTACCTTGGGCTCCCATCTTGAAATTGTCGCTGAGCTGACACATGGTTCTTTCCACTCATTTGGAATTTTCAATGGCCGATTATCCCTTTTTTTCGCCTCCTAGGACATGTGGAAGCTCTGCGCTCATTTGAGTCTTCTTTTTGAGTTTAATCTTTGGAGATGCACCGATGAGGCATGTGGAGGCTTCCATTGATTCTTCCATACTTAGCCAATTTTGGGCTCATTCTGAATCATTTGTAGAGCCCGAAGACTTCGATTCTTTCTCTGTTTCTCTCCTTTGAGCCTCTAGTTTTCTTTGACACTGTTTTCTTCCTTCCCCACCCTGCTCCTCCATTTTAGAGCCCATCTGTAACCTATTTGTTGGATTTGAAGCGTGGGTTCATTTTGATGGAACCATTTCTTGAATTTCTTCTTGCACAGGGTCATGTTTGATCAATTTTTTCAAGGGGAAAATTGAGATAACAATTTGGCGACTCGCGGGGACGTCTTCCTGCTAGATGAAGAGATCAGTTTCCTTGTTATATCCATTAGGCATGGAGTCGTGGGTGGTGATCCGATGTTGATCCTTTTTTAAAAATGGACCTTTTGGGACTCGATTTTAGTTGCTTTGTATTTGTTCTATTAGAAAATGAGCAACTATTATGGCAACTATGGGTCTCCTATTGTAAATGTTGAAGGGCTTGGCACATTCACCTAGAGGCATATTGAACTGTATAACGATGCAAACTAGAGCAAAAAAAACCTGTGCCACAACACTTAGGGAAACAAACCTATGCTACAACAAAACAATGTGCATACACACTTAGGGAAATTAAAATTCTATGCTAATATTTACAAGGGTGGAACCTTCCCTTTTTAGTAGCAATGTTTGAGATAGATCTTGTTCATTGGGATCTATAATTCTTCACCATCCAATTTAGCCACTGGAAAGGCATTGCTGCTTTTGCACCTTGTGATCATGTAGGGGCCACTCCAAATGGCATCAAACTTGGAATGCTTTCCTGGCTTTTCCCGATCTACATCCCACTTTAGAACTAAGTCCCCTTCTTGAAAGGTCCTCATTCTTTCTTTCTTATCAAATCTTTCTTGATCAATGCTTGATCCTTTTCCATGCTTCTCATGCATTCTCTCTTTCCTCTCTACTTCCATCAACTCTGCATACCTGATTTCCATAGGTTCAAACTCGGCTAGCTCCAATTGTTTCATGAGCTCCAAAGTGGGAAACTCCAATGATATGGGCAATACTACCTCTTTTCCATATACAAGCTTGTATGGGGAGTTACATGTGGACCTCTTTGATGTGATCCTATCAGCCCATAGAGCTGATTTGAGCTTTGTATGCCAAGTTCTCTGATTTTCATCAAGATCCTTCTAATAATCCTTAATAGGTTCTTGTTTGTGGACTCTTCTTGGCCATTACCTTGAGGGTAATAGTTTGATGAAGTGTTGAGGTATACACCATTCTTGACAGCCCATTTAGTGATCCTTGTACCAAGGAATGCCAATGCATTATCTAATATAATAGTGGCAGGGACTCCAAACCTAGTGGCTATTCCTTCATAGAAATCCAAGATATTGGATTCATTTTCTTCCTTAAGTGCCACTGCTTTAGTCCACTTGGTGAAATAATCTATTGTTGTAAGTATCCACTTGTGGCCTTGGCTTGAATTTGGGTTAATCACCCCAATAAAGTCTAGTCCCCATTGCATGAATGGTTGATCCACTAAATTGGGATGAAAGGGGAAGGGCTGCTAACTTTTCTTTCCTGTGAAGAATGCACACTTCTTGCACTTCTTGATCCATGAGTAGTAGTCCCTAAACACTTTGTAGGCCAATAATAACCAGCTTTCATAATCTTGAGAGTTGTTACTCGAGGAGAAAAGTGGCCTCCTGCTTCTCCATCATGGAACTCATGCAACACTTTCTCAATTTGGCCTATCCCAATGCACCTCAATAGAACACTATTGATATCCTTCTTAAACAAGACACCACCAACAAGCACATATGGGATGGCTTGTAACCTAAAGTATCTCCTCTTTTCTTTGTTCCATTCTGGAGGGCACAAACCTATTTGGAGATAATGCACCAAGGCTTGAGTCCAACATGGAATAGGTGCATCATTAGCTAGGCTTGCTCTTGATCATTCTGTAATAACAAGACAACCTCTTTTTCATCCATTGACTCAACTTGTTGCTTGGAAGTGAGCTACTCACACAAACCCTTGCCTCAACCAGTTTGGTCACTTTGATCTCAATGTCATATTCCATTACCCGAGTGATCCAACCTTCTCTCTTCTCATTCAAGTCCTTGTTTAGGAGAAAATCCTTGACACCAACATGGGATACTAGCAGTTGAATCTTATTATTTGAGACCAAGTGTCTAAACTTCTTCAAGCTCCTAATAACAACAAGGACATGTTTTTCAATGAAAGAGTACTTTACCTCATAGTCCTCCAAGCTCTGATTGAAGAAGGCTATGGGTTGTTCTGAACCTTCCTTGTTAGGCTGGACCAAGATGGCTGAGATGGTGTCTAACCCTCCAAAAGCATATAACATGAAGTCTTTTGAGAAGTCTAGGTTAATAAGAGTTGGGGCCTGTGATATTGCAATCTTGATGGCCTCAAAACTCTCTTTTCCTTTTTTTTCCATTTAAATGCAAGACTCTTCTTTAACATCATTGTTAAAGGCTTCACAAGAGTGGAAAAATTAGGCACAAACCTGCGAACAAATTTTATCCTCCCCAAGAAGCTTTGGAGAGACTTTTGTGTTGTGGCAATGGAAGTGTCCGGATGGCTTCAACCCTTTCAGGATCAATTGTCAACCCTTCTCTCGAGACAATGTGGCCCAAAAATTTCCCCTCATGAGCCAAGAACACACACTTCTTTGGGTTTAATGACACTCCAAACCTTCTACACCTCTGAAAATACTTGTCTAAGGTGGAAGAGATGGTCTGCAACATTCTTTGAGAAGATGGTGATATCATCTAGATACACTAGAACTATATTGTTGATCAAGCCTTTGAATGCCATGTCCATAGCTCACTGAAATGTTTCTCTGACATTTGATAGTCCAAATGGCATCTTCTTATAAGCATATGTACCCCATTTTGTGGTGAAGGTTGTCTTGAATTGATCTTCTTCTTTCACCATTATCTGATTGTAGCTTGAGTATCCATCTAGTAATGAAAACCTCTCGAGAGCTAGCTACAACTGTAAGATCTGTTCCATTGATGGAAGTGGATAGTGATCCTTGAGTGATGCTCTGTTTAGATCATGAAAGTCCACACATAGCCTAATTTCTCCATTTCTTTTCCTCACAAGCACCAAGTTTGCAACCCAACTCGAATGCTTGATAGGAAGATGATGTTGGCCTCAATTATCTTGTTCAATTCTTTTCTCATGAGAGGCTCAATGTGAGGATTTATTAGCCTTTTCTTCTATCTAAAAGGCTTAGATCTTGGATCCATCTCGATAGTGTGTTGTGCTAGCTTTGGGTTGAAACCTCTTAAATATTTGTAAGTCCAGGAAAAGACATCTAGGAATTCTTGACAAAGTTGAATAAATTCATATTTTTCTTGTTGAGTGCTTACCTTGCCAATCTACAATGTTTTTCCTTCTTCTATGAAAATGGGCTCAAATCTTCACCCTTTACCTGAATATTCACCTTCTCCTTTCGGAATTGGTCATTTGGGTTGAAGATTGATTCCAAAGTGACAAGACCCTTTGGTAGTTTTTGGTCCTCAGCTACACCACTTGATCGCCATACTACTGCTCTCCAGTTTGTCTTGGTTCTGGAGGAGAACTCAACTTCTTCTTGTAGAAATTTGATGATTTGTTGATCATTTTCAAGACTTTCCAACTTGTGTTTTTTCAGGATAGTTGGCCTCACAACCAACTTGATATGGGGCTGAGATTTATCACTCTTGATACTCTCCACAACGTCAAAGGCTGCCCCAATTGTTTCCAATCTATCTTGCTACTTCATTCTTCTTCTTCCTTGGGATGGAATTGATGTTGAATGCTTCAAAATCCTTGATGAGGTCCCATACCCGGTTCTTGTAGCTCTTTAACAGGTCATTCTTAGCAGAATTTTGTCCTCGGACTTGATTAACTAGTTCACTATCGCCAAACACTTGCAAGTTTCTTATACCCCTTTTCCTTGCCCAATGCAGTCCATGGACCAAAGCCTCATACTCTCATGTGTGTTGTTTGAACAAGAAAATTGGAAATGAAAATTTGAGTAGTATTTCATACCTTGGGGAAACAAGCATAGCTCCTCCTCCTTCGCTCCTTGTCTACTTCTTGAGCCATCAAAGAATAACTATCATACCTCATTATCATCTTTTGTGGTCTAGCTTAATGATGTCAGGAAGAGGATGATTCTCCTCATGCAAATAGTAGACTCCTAGCTCAGATTCCTCCATCTCTTTATAATGGTAAAATCATGCCTCTTGTTCACCCACTCATCGAGGGTCAAGTCTGGATATACCCCACCTTGGTATCTTCTTCACAAGTGCTTGGGAGGTCCTCTTGATCAAAGGTTGAATAATTGGCATTGATTGGGATGGGTACATAAGACTCAATATGGTAATCTACAATGGGCTCATATCTAATTGTAGCCTTAGCTCCATACCTTGTTCTAAAAATCATGTGTGACCAATCAGCAAACAAATAGCCTCCAATCTTAGCAGTGAAGTCTCTCGACAAACACAATGCAAAATGTGGTGGCAAGTCTATGACTGATATGTTTTTGCAATACAGTCACATTGGGGCAGCGTGTAGTGTGAGGCTCAAATCTTTGATGACTCCAACCATTGTTACTATTGTCCCATCCAATTGCACTACGCCCTGGAGATGACTTCGTATTGAAGACCCAAGTGATGATTAGCTATTTGTTTTGGCATTACAGAGCTACTTGCCCCCAAATCAATCATGCAATTATGTACCAATTTGTCTCTAATGATCAATGAAACATAGAATGGAGGGGGCTTCAAATTCTTACCTTGTTGTCCTCCATGGTTTCCTTCAGGTTGAGCCACATTGGTAAACACTTTCTCTTGCTAGTTAGGGGGGCTTGATTTGAGCTTGACCAATTGGCCATAGCAGTCTGCAATAGATCTCTCTCCTAGGATAGCCAATGACTCCCACATTGAAATATTCACATTTTCTTCTTCATTTGTTCAATGATGTTAAATGAGCTATCCTTTTGCTTCCCCTTTCCTGGTACATTTTTCTCTTGCACATGGGTCATTGCAACTCGGTGCCTGAGTGGGTTTGGAAGGTGGCTTGGAATGACTCTGCATATTGGGAGTTACATTTTGAGTGCCAATACCTTGTGGAGTAATGGAGGGTTGAGGATTACTTGATTTTGGTGATTTCCCTCTCCAATATTCCTTTTCTTGGACCGTGTATTGGTAGCTACACTTTGAGAAGGGCTTGATTCATACCACAGAAATCTTCAACCTACCAATTGACAAGCATAGTTTCACTTGGAGATGCCTCTTGTTGAACTCCTTCTTTGCTGATTTTCCTCTTGGCTAGACTCTTGTGACACACCAATGGTTTGTACCATCAAGGCTTGGTTTAGTGCACCATTAAAACACATTGATTGGTTATGGGGTTGATTGCATGGGAAACACCAATCATATTCTTGTGCCATGTTGTTTTTGTGTTGGAACCAAGGCCCTTGATGTTGAAGTTGTGTTTGGATCATATGACTGGAAAGGCCTAGCATCTTGAGGTTGTCCTTGGTTTTGGTTTTTTTAGCTCGAGAGCTGGTGGTCTATTTTGCTAATATGGGGGTCTAGCCTGATACTGAGTTTTGAGGCTGATATGGCCTAGAACTCTGAGCTTGCTTCCTTTTGATAGTCACTAGCTCATTCCCTAGGTTTTGTAGTTGTTTCATAACTTCTTGAAGCTCTTTTGAGGTGTTAGAAGATGAGGTGGAGGCTTCAACTGAACTTTGATTCCTAGGAGTAGGTATAGGAGCTAATGTGGGTGTCTAACTAGTGCTTGGATCTCCTAGTTCTAGGTATAGAGGCATAAGTGGCCTAGGAGCAAGTTTTCCAACTTTGAATTAAACAATTTTCAGCTCTATGGAAATGTTATAGGCTACAGGTAAGGTTGTGCCTCCCATTGATTGAATCATTAAAGCAATATCATAATTTAGAGCTCTAAGAAAGTATAAGAAAACACCTTCATCTGTGGGCCTTATAGCCAATGGAATCCTGTCCCATGTCCTTTGGAATATGAAGTTGAAATCTATCGCTTTTCATTAGGGGCCCTCTTGATGGTTGTCAAATGCTCTAACAAGGATAGTTATCTCCCTTTTCTCCAAATTGGTTGTGAGAGCTCTGCACAGATGGTCCCAAGTCTGAATAGAGCCTGTTGTTAGACTCCTAAACCATTGTGAAGCTTTACCCTTGAGTGAAGAGGCTAACAACTTGACTGCAATGTCCATCTCAGTGATCTCATGAATTGCATAGACATTTGCAATGTCTTGAATGTGGTCACTAGGAGAAGTCTGGTTCTCTCCAGTGAAATATGGGATGCTCTTTAATGCTGCTACTGGGACTAGATTTTGTGCATTGAGGGTGAGTGGGTTGCTTACCAGTGAAAGTTGACATAGGGATTGGGTGGTTGTGCCATTATGATTGGCTTGAGAACCCTTGTTGATTGAATGAATGGCCTACTAGGAGGAGGTGTTGAAAAGGTTCTATTTGGTGGGGATGGAGACCTTTGATCTCTTCTTCCCCTTCTTCCTCTGTCTGGGGACAAGTGTAGATAGAAAAATAGTCCCTCTCTCTAGTTCTTGATCTTGTTTATATTCTTCTCATGAATCTACCAAGCCTGGGCTACTAAAACCAGTGGACTTTGATCCTTTGGAGTCACCAGATGTGTAATTTCAAAGCTTCTTAAAAGCTAAAAATAAAAAAGTGCACATCAATCTTGCTTGCTAATAAAGATGGAGACCTCTTGGTCCCACCGGCATGCCAAAATTGTTAGTGTAGAATCACAACACCCTTGAATGTCTACAACCATATGGGTTGAGACTCTCAGTGTGATTGCACAACATGGAGCATCTCTCAAAGTGTGGGACCTTGCGAGTTGAGAGAGCTCTCCAGATTAAGGTTGGTTCTTATTCCTCTATTCAGGTGCACACAAATAAATTACAGAGGATCTATTCTAAAACCTACTCTATCTTACCAAGGAGACAGGGTTGAGAAGATACAAAAAAATAAACCTAAGCTAACGAGGTGATGCACCAAAGGAATGTTAGACACTCATTTTGTAATTTAACATAGACCATAGAAATGCAATACAAACACCATGCATAGGTAACCAAACTATAATGAGAGATCAAAAGGAAACAATGAAACACATGAGAGGGTTGAGAATCATCCAAAAACATATATTATTGCTCCAAAGTTGATACAATACATTATAGTGGCCAAGAGGAAAAAATTAGCATTACAACTCGAATGGGAGGTTCGAAAGCTCCACAAATTCTCTTACAGACAAGGGAAGAAGGGAGGGTGAAAAACAAACTATCCAACCCTTTACAATGAGCCCCGCCCCTTATTTTATAGATTCAGCATAGAGAGAAGAAGGAGAGAGAGGCGGAAAACTAATTTGAATCTCAGCTACTGGCCATCAATGCCTTTGCAAATCCACCCCAAATCTGTCAAATCTATCTCAATTACTTGTTTGGCACGTTAAAGGAGGAAGAACGGTGGATCAGATCAAATCTGATCTAGTTGTTGGAGTAAATGGATCCTATATTAATGGCATGAAGACATTTTCTATTTTTTCCCCACCTAACTTATTCAAAATTAAAGTTTCAGATCTCCATGGTGTAGATGAGGTCGAGATCTTTCCAATGGTGCCAAATTTTGGATTTCGAGCACTGGATCAAAAGATATGCCCATTTGAATATTTGAATCGAGTCCATACAAAAAATGGTGAAACCAATTAACAAATGGGTCCATGGTCCTGAAATTTACTTTGTGTCCTTTTCCACAAAAAAATACAAAATGTAAAAATTTTCCCCGCAGCCCCACAATACCTTTTTGTCAAAAAATCATCTTTGGGTCCGCCGGTCCACATTTTCCATTTGGGCAAAAATCACTCCAAGGCCTACTAGCCCACATGTAATTTAGGCTTGACACATGGCTCCTCAGGCATTGGTGGAGGCACGACTCATTTTTATACTTTATGTCTCTTGGGAACGAGCCAAAAAGTTAAAATTACTCCTAGAGACCCACCTTCCCGCTTTGACTTGAAAATGGCCACATGGAGGGTTACGCACATTTGGGGACCATTTTTGGATTTTTCTTTTGAACTTATGTCGTCTGAAACATGGGTCCTTCTGTAGCTTTTATCTTTTCCTTAATGTTTTTGACTAAGTCTTTAGTTTGGCAAGGCCATACATCTGACCGGGGACACGTGGAGGCTTGGCACTTATCTAAGGACCCGCTTTTAGATTTACCTTTAAAGATGCACCGGGTTGATGTGTGGAAGCCTTGTGCTCATTTGAGTCTCTCGCTTTGGGTAGCACCTTTGAATGTGTGCCGTTAAGACACTTGGTGCCTCCTGCTGACACTTTCATACTTAACCAATTTGGGCTTGCTTTGAATTTGACTTTTGTTGACCCCTGACCACATGGAGGGCTAGCGCAAGTTTGAGTCTCCACCTCGAACTCCCATCTTGAAATTACCCCAAGATGACACGTGGTTCTTTCCGCTCATTTGGAATTTTCAACGGCCGACTCTGTCCCTTTTCAAGCCTCAAACATGTGGAAGCTTCGCGCTCATTTGAGTATGCTTTTGAGTTTAATCTTCAAATATGTGCCGATGAGGCACGGGAGGCTTCCGCTGATTCTTTCATACTTATCCAATTTGGGGCTCACTTTGAATAATTTTTAGAGCCCAAAGACTTCGAGTCTTTTCTTCGTTTCTCTCCTTTCAGCCTCTAGGTTTTCTTTGACATTGTTTACTTCTTTCCCTAACTCTACTACTCCATTGTAGAGCCTCTCTGCAACCTATTTGTTGGATTTGAAACGTGTTCGCTCGACGGAACCGTTTCTTGAATTTCTTCCTGCACATGGCCATGTTTGATCAATTTTGTCAAGGGGAAATTGAGATAACAAATATATTATTTCAAAATCTAATCTAGTCAAGATACTTATTGATTTCCAGGATTTCCACAATGACCTAAAACTTCCAGGCCATATATATTGTAGTCGGTATTTTTTAGAAAACATATAGTCATTTTGTAGGTTTTTTGACCTTCCAAATTGGATTATGGGACTAGTACTACCTCAATTTATACCAATTTTAAAATTTGGTCCATAATTCACTTTAGTGACCACGAATCAACTCTATGATGCTTGTATACTTCTTACTAAAATGAGATCCTCACTTTCTAGATAAAGGATTGCTCCCTGAATGTGATTCTTGTCCTATGGAAAAAATGAGGTGATTGTAATGTGCCTCCTCATTAAGGTGTGATCAGACTACTAGGTGTTGAATGAGTTTTTACGAATAGTACCAAGTGAATTGCATCAAGTGAAATTAGATGATTTCTCATTCTTAGAAACATGGTGCTCCATATAAAGATCATCCCTTCACCTTTCCTAGATCTAAAATCATCCTTTCATGGAATCAAATTCAAGATTCTCATATGTTTCTTTACTCATATGTATCTCATGGAGATAGACAATTCCTTAATACTTCACAAATGATGGTCCTAGATACCTTGGTGGCATGACTAGGTCATTTTAGCTTGTTCTTTGGAGAGATTTGGGTACAATGAAATGGTCAGGATATGATGATCATCAAGTCACTCCTTCAGCTCCACATTTCACCTTTGAATATGATGATACCTTAAAAATTCAATTTAACCTTTAAATATTATGAATCCTTCACAATTTAATTTAACCTTTGAATATGATTAATCCTTCACAATTCAATTTATTTACCAAGATCAAACCTTGACATAAGCATGTTTATGGTACATGGAAAAAAATTTCTCAAGTTGTTCCTCATGGAAATGGGTTTCCACCTCCGGATAGGGGATGAGTCCTTGAATTGAATTTGAGTATGAGTTACATGTTATTGACCTCCATACTTCACTGAAACACTATAAATCACATTTTACGATCAATGAAACTATTCTAAAAATATAATTCTACCTGTAACTCAAAATTTAGGTCCTATTTCATTTTGAACTTAGAGGGGCAACTGAAGAGTTTTACAGTACTGAAAAATATTTAATCCTTGAATGAATTTTGATTATTCCACCTTATATATTATTCTAATATCCTTCCACTTCCTATTTTTTTCTTCCTAATTATTTTCGTAACTCTTGGAATCATCCAGAGAAGTCAGCTTTTATTGTTTTAACTTTCATTCCCAAAGATCATCAAAACCCAGTCTTAAAAAAATTTCTCTTGAATGAGATTTTATTTCCTAAAATTACTTAGACATCTTCAATTCTCTCTAAAATCACCCTCAGATGCTTTATATTTTCTCTAAAAACTTTTGAATGGTGTTCAATTAGCTATATAATGGCCAAAATGGCCTTTTTAGGCCTTTGAAGGAAGTAGTCTCTCATAAAAACTAAATGAGTTGATCGATCACCTCAAACACTATTCCCTACAAACTAAAACACACTAAATAATATTATTAGGACTTTCCTTTGGTTTAGGGTTTATGATTTATGTTTTAGGGTTTAGTGATCAAGGTTTAGGGTTTAGAGTTTAGGGTTTAGTGTTTAGGGCTCATGGTTTGGGTTTCGTGGCTTAGGGTTTAGGGTTCACAGTTTAGGTTTTATGTTTTATGGTTTAAAGTTTATAATTTATGTCTCATGGTTAAGGATTGAGGGTTTAGGATTTAAGGTTTAGGGTTTAGGGTTTAAGGTTTAGGGTTTAGGGCTCGGTGTTCGGGGTTTAGGTTTCATAGTTTAGGATTCATAGTTTAGGTTTCATAGTTTAGGTTTTAGTGTTTAGTTTGTAGGATTTCAGGTTTAAGGTTTAGGGATTCAATGTTTAGGGTTTAGGGGTTATGTTTTAGGTCTCATTGTTTAGGGATTGGGTTTTAGGGTTTAGGGTTTAGGGCTCAGGGTTTAAGGTATTGGGGTAAGGGTTTATGGTTTATGATTTATTGTTTAGGGTTTATGGTTTAGGTTTTTGGGCTCAGTGTTTGGGGTTTAGGGTTTATGGTTTAGGGCTCATGGCTTAGGATTTAAGGTTTAGGGTTTAGGGTATAAGGTTTAGGGTTAATTGTTTAGGATTCGGGTTTAGGTTTTGGGTTTTAGGTTTTGGGTTTAAGGTTTAGGTTTTAGGGTTTAGGGTTTAGGGATTAGGTTTTATGGTTAGGGATTAGGACTCAATGTTTAGAGATTAGGGTTGAAAATTTAGTGTTTAGGGTTTACAGGTTTAGGGTTCAGGGTTTACAATTTAGGATTTAGCATTTAGGACTAAAGGTTTAGGGTTTTTGGTTTAGGGCTCATGTTTTACAATTTAGGGATTAGGGTACATGGTTTAGGGTTTAGTGTTTAGGGCTCAAGAATCAGGGTGTGGGGTTTAAGGCTTAGGGTTTAGGGTTCATGGTTTAGGGTTTATTATTTTGGTTTTAGGGTTTAGGGTTTAGGGTTTAGGGTTTAGGGCTCAAGGTTAAGGGTTGATGGTTTAAGGTTTAGGTCACAGAGTTCAGGGTTTAGGATTTAGTGTTTAGGGCTTAGGGTTAAGGGTTTAAGGTTTAGGGTTTAGGGTTTAGGGTTTACGGCTTAGGGTTTAGGGTTTAGGATTCAGTATTTAGGGTTTAGGGTTTAGGTTTTAGGGTTTATGTTTTAGTTTTTAGGGTTTAGGTTTTAGCATTTAGGACTCGTGGTTCATGGTTTAGGGTTTAGGGCTTAGTGCTTGAGGCTTAAGGCTTAGGGTTTAAGCTTTTGGGCATATGAATCAGGGTTCAATAGTTAGGGTTTAGTGTTTAGGGTTAAGGGTTAAGGGTTCAGGATTTAATGTTTAGGATTAAGGGTTTATTATTTTGGTTTTAGGGTTTATGGCTCTGCTTAAGGGTTAAGGGTTGAGGGTTTAAGGTTTAGGTCACAAAGTTTAGGTTTTAGGGTTTAGTTTTTAGGTCTCGGGGTTTAGAGTTTACATTTAGGGTTTAGGGTTTAGAGTTTTGGGTTTTGGGTTTAGGACTTATGGTTTAGGGTTTAGGATTCAATGTTTAGGTTTTATGGTTTAGGGTTCAATGTTTATGGTTTTGGATTTAGGGTTTAGGGTTTAGGGTCGGGTTTTGGATTTAGTTTCTAGTGTTTAGGGTCTAGGGTTTAGCATTTAGGGATCATCATTCATGGTTTAGGTTTTAGGTTTTAGTGGTTAGGGCTCATTTTTTAGGGCTTAAGGATCATGGTTTAGGGGTTAGAGCTCACAGGTAAGGGTTGGATGTTTAGGGTTTAGGGTTCTGGTTTGGGGTCTATGGTTAAGGGATCAAGGTTTATGGTTTAGGGTCAATTATTAGGGCCTAGGGTTTAGGGTTTTGATTGCAGAATTTTAAATGCTAAAAACTTTATGCTGAATGTTGAAATCCTAAAATTACCTATGTACTTGTGAGATTATACTATTAGAAACTATCTTCTAAACCATGACATATGGACATATGACACTAGTTCTATAAAGTACATAGTGACCTTAACATCTTATATTTACTAAAATAAATTTAAAGTATAATAAATAATACAAAATAAATAAGAAAAAAATCAAGCATTTATTTTTGTAAATAGAAGCATGCCAAAACCACATATCATGCTTATACTATTAGGAATGCATACGCGTTATAGACGTACACGTTATGTTTGTTTACTTTTCCAAGCCATGCCTCAAGGCTTGGGGATCTAGTTTGGATCCCCAAACTTGAGGCATGGACCTGTAAAAACACAACAAACAATGCATTTTGCAGAAAATGCAAAAATCTCTCTTCCCCATCATAAATCGACATAAAACGATCAATTTGTTTAAAAACATTATACCACGACATAGAGAGAGTCTCTCTCTCTCTCTCTCTCTCTCTCTCTCTCTCTCTCTCTCTATATATATATATATATATATATATATATAATTTTATGACTAATATAAGGTTTCCATATTATTTATTTTCTAACAATGCCTTTTTATAGCTATTTTTTGAAGTTTAAACATGTCTATATTTTTCATATATCTTTTTTGGCTCATCAAAATTGAAAAAAAATTATACTAGCCCAAACTAGGCATAATTCTATACACATTAAAAATATAAAAATATAATTTTTGATATTTTTGAGGTAGTTAGGAGGGCGCACAATCGAGCTCTGTTATTTTTCAATATTTAAATTTTTGTACTAGAAAAATCATAAAAAACAATATAATCGCTAAAAAATAAAAATAAAATGGAACCCAAACTATATGCTCCTAGCTATCTTTTTACCAAAGGGTTTTTAAAAATACTAAATGGTGCTCAAAAAATGGTGGGGCACACGAAAGTCACTATGTTATGTTTTTAACAAAAATAGGACCCCTTGTTGGTATTTTAGTTATTTGACCCACTTAAACTTATCCGTTTTCAATAAAATTTAGTAGCTTAGAAACTAGACTCAAAATTCTATGATTCATGTTTATACAACATCTTCCAATTTTGAGTGTAACTATTTCCAAAAACTCATACAAGTTGAAGTTTTTTATTTTTCAAAAAATGTATCCACATAAGACCCCTTTTTGGCCCCCCAAATAGGTGCACTTACGCCATAGCGTGTTTCCTATAACCATATTTTTGGATTTTACATTCACATCATACTCCATGATTTTGGCCACCCATCTATATATTTTCTCACTAATTTCTACTTTGATAATAAAGTCTCTCACACTAGAGTGTGAAACAAGAAATTTAAGATGATTGGTGGCGAGCATACTTTGAATTTTTGTAGTGTGCACATGATGGTGAATACCTATTTTTCCATGTGACTATATTTCAATTCAAGATCCTCTGGTGTTTGACTAAATAAATCCATTGGCTACTCCAATCCTTGGTCATTTTGTTGTGTCAGAGGTAGAAGAGCAACACTAAGATCACTCCATATGCATAAAGGATAAAATCCTTAGAGTAATCAAGATTGATAAGTGTTAGAGTGTGAGATATTTCTTGTTTGGTCTTATTAAATATTTATTTTCCTTTTGATGTCTATTTAAATATTATATCTTTCTTGGGCATGAGAGTGATAAGCCTATCCAAATTTGTAAATTTAGGAATGAATCTCCTAAAAAATTGGTTTTGGCAAGGAATGATTGCAAGGCATTTTTATGAGCTGGAAAGAGAGAGAGAGAGGATGGCTGAGATTATCTCTAGATCAATGGAAATGCCATCCTTTGAAAAAACATGGCCCAAAATCTTGCCTTGCACAACATCAAAGTTACACTTCTTGGGATTAAGATACACACCAAATTCTCTGCATCTCTTAAAGACTTTCTCAATATGCATGATGTGATTTGTTCCTGCTTTGAGAAGACAGGTTATGTCATCCTTGTAAACTATGATGAATTCATTGGTGTACCCTTGAAGGAATTTTCCATTTCTCTTTGGAAGGTGGCGCTATCATTTGACAAACCAAAAGGCATTTTCTGATAAGAATATGTTCCCCATTTGGTTGTAAATGTAGTTTTGAATTGATCCTCTTCCTTGACCATGATCTAATTGAAACCTGAATAACCATCAAGAAAAGAGAACCTTTGTGTGCCTCCTACAGATCTACAAAATATTCTCCATGGAAGGAAAAGGATAGTGATCCTTTAATGAAGCCTTGTTCAAATCTTTGAAATCAACACAAAGTTTGATTTCACTATTCTTATTTCTTACCAAAACAAGATTTGAACCCAAGTAGAGTACTTGATAGGAAATATTATTTTTACCTCAATCAGTTTGGATAACTCCTTCCTCATGAGGGGCTCTATCTTAGGATTGGCGTGCCTTTTCTTTATTTGGATGGGCTTGACGCTAGGATCAAGGTCAATGGAGTGTTGAGAAACACTTAGATCAAATCCTTTGAGGTCTTCATAATCCCATGATAATATGTCACTATACATTTTACATAATGAGATGAAGGCTTATTTTTCATATTCTAGGCATACCTTTCTCGAGTAATAACTTTCTTCCGCATATGTAGTGACTGGTTGAAGTCTTCTTGATTTGTGATCATATTATTTTATTCACCCTTGAATTCATCATCAAGACTGAAAATATTGTCTAAGGTGACCAATACTTTGGGAAATTATTTTTCTTCAGATGAATTAGTCGATCACTAAATATTTCATGCAAATTAGATTACATTTTTGAAGAAAAATCAGCTTCATTTTGGATGAACTGCACAATTTGTTCATCACTTTCAAACACCTATTAGATGGTTTCATTGTTTGGAACTAATGGCCTAACCACCACTTTGATGTCTTGTGAATTTCCTTGAAAAAATACTCACCGATGAGAACTACGAACCAAGGGATGCCATATGATCTGCTTCTTTGTTCAAATTTCTTGGCACTACCTATAGACTGAGAACATCAAATCTCTCCAAGAGGTCCCAAAATCTATTCTTATAAGCTTTCAAAATCTTATTCTTTTTTGTGCACTTAGTTTTCACTTGATGGATAATCAGTTCAATGTCACCAAAGATCTACAATACCTTGATTTGTTTATTCTTAGCGATAAGAATACCATGCTCCAACGTGTCATATTCTGCTACATTGTTTGAGCATGAAAATACATCTTATGCACAAAGAATAAATTCTCATCCTTAGGATATTTTAGAAAAACACTTGTGCCTTTGCCATTTTTACTTCTAGAACCAAGAGAGAACATCTTCCATGGTAAAAAAAATTCATTAACTTCTTGCTTGAGTGACACGGGAAAAGAATAATCTTCTTCCATAATGCAATAAGCTCTGAGTCTAGTTTATAAAGTTGTATCATAAGGATTAAACTCATAATTTTCTTTATCCCATTCATCTAATAAAATATCATGTATGGAAGGAGGAATAGGCTGCTCTTCTAAAACTAAATATTGTTCTTAATTTTCTTGGATTAGGCAATTTGATTAGAAAGGAGAAGGGCCATATGACTCAACATGAGAGGAAAATATAGGCTCATCTTGTATGGTAAACCTTGTACCATACCTAGTTCTTAGAATCATATGAGACTAATCTGATGACAAGTAACCACCCGCATTGGTTGTAAAGTCTCTTGATAGGCGATGGAAAATAAAGGAGGAAATTCAATGACTGACACATCTTGAGTTATAGTTAGACTTGGACAAGCATGGAGGGTCAACTTAATATCTTTGATGACTCCTAGGATGCTAACAATTGATCCATCAAGTTGCAAGACTCATTTGCAAATATGTTTGTACTTAAGACCTAGGATATCAAAGCAATCTTCTTATGCATGACAAAAGTACTAGTCCCTAAATCAATCATGCAATTATGAACAAGATGTTTACCTACTATTAAGGACATATAAAAGGGTGGAGTTTTGAAAATGTTTATTACTTGCTTCTCCTCCGATTAGCATTAGCTGATAACTTTAGTTATTTGAGTAACTAGATTAGTTGGAGGGAGCCACGTAAGAGCTTCATGCAAAAGGTCGTGTTGTGATGGAATAACCAAGGCATCCAACATTGTGACATTTACATTTGTCTTCTTCATATGATCAAAAATGTTGAATGGAAGACCCATGGACTTGTGTATCCGAGATGTAGCATTATATTTTCTTGATTTATTTGGTGCTCGAAAGGAGTTTCAGTTACACAATCATTTGATTTTCTAAAGGATGTACATACATGCATAGCTGCATTTGTAACCACCCAAGGAACATCGCACGTGTCAACATACCGACTATAATTGTTTAGAATATTTTCACCATTATTTTATGTTTTATGACGAGTCGAATTTACACAAGATGAAGGCTATGTGAGATTTTGCAACATTCTCTTCTTAGACCTTGTGTTGTCAAGAACTTGTGCATTTGGTCCTTCAAATTGCCCCAGGTATGATTGATTAAGTAGAAGTCATAAACCCCAAAGAACATAAGTTTAGTATCCAATTTGATCTCTTGCACTCCTTCATAATCGTGGATCATGTGCGCTCATGAATGGCTCATAATTGGAAGCATTTTGGATCATGAAGTATTGTGCGTGTAAAACATCTGTAGTTGTACTAATTGTGTGGAAAATTTTAAGGAAAGCACCACTATAACTCATGAATCATATTGTTTTGTCTCGGAACTAATTATTTTCTTGAGCGGGGTGGAGGAAGGGGTTGCACATAAGCAACCGTCCAAGAAGAAGGTACATATTTGACCCTATAATCTATTATTATAGTGATTTTTTCCATACTTTTGATTTGTATACTGATTTCTAAAGGGTTAATGGATTTGATTGAGTCCTTGATTAGAGTTAATTTTAAAGGCTTGTTCCTACAGCTTTTCTAAATATATGACTTAATTAGACATATTTCTAATCAAGGTTTTTATTTATTCATCTTCTTTCTACTTTCTAGGAGAGTAGGATGTAGAGGAAATTATCTCGGGAACTTTTCCCGGAATGAGAGCAATGAAAGGCTGAGGAACTTGAGGAAATTTAGGAGAAAATCTACGGGCTACCTTTCTACCATTAGCTCACTAGGAGCTCTCTTGATTTTTGTAAGTTGTTCTAACAAGGAGATATTGTTTGCCTTCTCCTCAAACTGATTGTGAAGGGAATTTCCAAGCTCATAACTCTTGTGAATAGAGGAAATCCTTAAGCTTATGTACCATTGAAGCACTTTACCTTTGAGTTATGAAGCTACCACCATACAAATTGTTGTCCTCCTAATTTTCCCCACCCTTTCGAATCTAAATTCGTGGAAATTAGAGCCCTGCCATGGAAGAAATTTGTGTTTTAAAACTCCTCATGAATCTTGTTTTCATTTTCCTCGCTTTTACGCCATTAAAACGTTTTACCTATTTTCAGTAGGTGGGAAATGATTTTGGTTCTCCTTTGATGAGTTGGAATACATGGGACCTTGCATCTTTTGTTTCTAACCTTTTGCAGAGAAAGAAATCCTTCATCGGAGTAGAAATGGTGTTTTCCCATTTCCTGTAACTTTCTACATTCTTTTCCCTGTCAAATTCTTGCTCGGGAAGGTGAGGCTATGCATTTGTTTCCCATTGATGCAATGAGCGGGTTTCTTTGTGAACTTATTACTTTTGGTGATTTTGGGAAAATGCCAGATTTTCCCCACATCCCCGTTGGTCCTTGATTGGCTAGAGCAGTTTTGGTGGAGGTTCGGGTCGGCGAATCCATTTTATTTTCTAAGGAATTATGGTAAAAGGAAAATTTCTAAGTTGAGGCCCACAACCAATCAGAGAAGGACACGTGTCTACGTTGAAAATTCAATGGTGGGGACATGGACTTTGGGGGAAAGTTGGAATTTTTCCTTTTCCAAAATAGATAAAAAGTAAGGCACATCCCCGCAACCAATCAGGTGGCTCCATGTGTCACCAATTAGAGAAGGACACGTGGCAATTTCTCAGTTCATAGGCGCCTTGGACCGGCAAGAGACTTTGAGAATTTTAGCCTTGTTTCCACAAAAGGTGAAGAATTCTAAAGTGACTCGTGGCCCTCCCGAGAAAAAGGATAAATTTTCAAGCCGAGGCCCATACAAATCCAGATGGTGCCACGTGTCCATGTTGAAAATTCAAAGCGGGTGGCGGATATTTTTGAGAATTTGAGCCTTTTTGTTAAAAAAGTTCAAATGATGGTTCGACCCGCATTTCCTCAGCCACTCAGATGATGCCACGTGTCCGGCCTTTGGCGGAGCTACGGGGGCGAAGCAAATCAAGAAAATGCACTTTTTCTCCCAAATGTCAAGAAATGCAGATTTCTTCCCCAGGGCCGTCATTGCTTGGATCTTGCCACGTGTAGGGTCCAAATTTGAAGGTAAAAGGGGGAAAAGATAGCCAAATGCCCTCTTCTAGTTTTTATCGCCATTAACAAACCAAAGCTCTGCAAAAACATGGAAAATGGATCATTCTTCATTCTTTTCCCTATATTCCTTATCGGTCCTTCATGAGATGTGTTTTGGATTGGTTTTGGAGCTGAATTGATAAGTTTAAAGAGGTGTAAAGTTTAATCATCAAAAAATAGATTTTATCGGGCATATGCGATAAAATGGGATAAAACTTATCAATAAACACTTGAGTGCTATGAAAGTGGTTAAAAGGTGGAAATGGCAGGACCACATGAAGGAGAAAATCATGAGATGTCCCCTGATAAAATAATCATGCTCAAACTGACGAGATATTTTCCTTTTTGGAACCTCCTATTTTCATGAGTGTTTGTTTCATGTCACTTTCCAAAAGAGGATCTGCAACAAACATTATCCCTTTTGGATATTCTTTTCTTGGGGAAAAAGTATGGATGTATACAAATTGTTATAAATATATGGCTTTGGCCACGAGAAAAGGGGATTTTGGTTTTTTGGGGAAAGTTGTAAATTCTGAAGTAATTCAATACAGAAGTTCTTTCTTTCTTATTTTCCTCTGTTATACCTTTCTCTCTCCTTGCTCGATTCAATGGATATTTTATTTTACATTCAATAGAAACTTTGTGTTCTAGTTTGTGTGAATATTTAGAACTTTGTGTCTGCATATTTGTGTAGGTGGTGAAGTAATTGATCCTTTCTATATTTTCTTGGTTCAATGTGAGTAGGGAGATACTCTGCTATCTATATTTCCCAAAAGAATTGTTGTTTTCTTCCTTCTCCATTCTCTATATTCTTCCATCCCTTCTGATTGATAACCTTTAGTATGAAAACATTCCAAGATATCAAGGTCCAAAATTGAGAGTTTTATATCTGTACATTTTTTTTTCCTGCTTTCAATAAGGGAACCTCTCCCATTAAAGAGGAGGGACTTGTTGTCCCCTGACTGTGGTTTCAACCCATGTTCCATTCTGAAACCCAACAGCTTTAGGGAACCTCTCCCATTAAAGAGGAGGGACTTGTTGTCCCCTAACTGTGGTTTCAACCCATGTTCCATTCTAAAACCCAACAGTTTTTGGCGACTCTGACTGGGGAATTCATTACAAATGGATTCCAAGTTTTAATAACAACTTCTTGATCATCTTTGATCTGAGACTCCAAGATACACTTGAGGTAGAAGAACCCTTGGGGAAGAAGACCCTCATTTCCAACTTTTGGATCATCAAGGTTTCTCCCTCCCTTCTTCATCAAGAAAAAGAAGAGGAACAAGATCTATAAGCACTCCTCTTGCTAGAGACAAAACTTCTAGGAGTGGCATCCCTCAAGATCAAATCAGTCCTATTTTGCATGCTTTGACTCTCGTTGGTGTTTCAGTTCCTCTCCAAACAATATTTCCAAGGATGGCATCTCATCTGCCTTAGGCCAAAGGGTTGGGCCTCTTGCTCTTCCCCAGCCATTGCATGAATTTCCTAGAGGAAATAGGAAGAATTTCCCTAAATTCAAAGGTGATGGGAAGGTTCATCCAGATGAACATATTGCAGCCTTCATTGTTGCTTGTGGTGTTCTCGGGGTTGAACATGAGGATATCTCTGTTAGAATTTTTGTGGAGACATTACAAGATAATGTTGCTAATTGGTTTTATCATCTCCCTGCTAGATCTATCACTAATTGGGACACCATGACAACCTAGTTTGAGTAGTGTTTCAAACATGCTGAGGATGTGCATGCCCTCTTGGCCCAGATTTCTCAAATCAAGAAAGAGTCACATGATCCCATGAGGGAATTTGTGGCCAAATTCAACAGGATGGTTAACAAGATCCCACTAAACACACGCCATGTTGATCAGATTCAGAGATGTTTCTTCCTTAATGCCCAATTGCCTGAAGTGAGCTATGCACTTAGGAGAGCTAATCTTGCTACCTTGGATGTTGATCAGAGATTTTTGTTAGTGTTGAAGATGATCTGATCATGTCTGGAAAGCTAAGGAGAGATCCATCCAAATCCAAAGCATCCACTTCTTCCACATCTTCTCCTGGGGCTAGTGCAGATCAGTTGGTACAAAAACTTGCTAATGATCTTATTTCCCTCAAGAAGTAGTTCACCTAGCATGCTCCTTATCAGGATGTTCCTAGGAAGAATTTTCAACCTAGAAATCGGTTGCCCTCTACTCAGACCAGACTGGCAATTGAAGGTCCACCTGTTAAAGTTCCAGTCAATGTAGCATGTGAAGTGTTGGAGCCTGATGATGAGGAAGAGGATGTAATCTGTGAAGAACATGAAGAGGAAGTGATGAAGAATTAGAAGATTTGAATGGATCTCATGTCCATTTTCTCACCACTGAAGGTATAGATGAAGAGGATGATTATGAAGAAAGAGTCACAGAGATGAACAATGAATCATATGTTGTCATGACTCGTGAGCAAGCCAACAAGAAGGAGAAAGTGGTGCATCCTGCTAAAATATCTAAGGAGCCTCCTACGGTCATTCTAGTGATTGCAAAGAGAGGAGATCCTATTCCAACTTCTTCCACATCCAAGGTAAGTTCTATTATTCCTTCCTCCTCTGTTTCTACTCCTAAAGCTTCTTGCCCTTCAAATGATAGAGTTGATAAGTCAAAAGTTTCATCTACTCCTATCAATGATGCTCCATCTACCTCTAGTTATTTTGACATTATTGACCATCTTAAGAAAACTAAGACCCAGATATTAGAGGATGAATTCTACCAAACCTATCCCAAGGCCTTTGCTAAGATTATAGACTTTGTGAACTCCAAATCTAAGCCCTCATCCTCTAGTTCAAAATTTATCTTTCCCACTCCATCTCCTTCATCTCGGCCCAACCTTGTGGCAGCATTCACTTCATCTGATGGGAAGATCGAACCATTTTATGTCACCCTCCTCATAGCTGGCCACAAAATCAACAATTGTGTTATTGATTCTAGTGCTTCAGACAATGTGATGTCTGCTAAGGTAGCTCATGCCCTAGGTTTATCCTTAACCCATTCTTTGGGCTCATGTTACTCAATGGAAAGTAGAGAATTGCCATTGGTTGGAATGATCAAGGATGCACAAGTAGCCTTTCTTTTTTTCCAGAGAAGAGAGTTTTAGCCACCATCTTGGTAGCTGATATTCCCCCTTCCTACGGCATGCTTTGAGTAGAAATTTTTGCAAAAATGTGGGAGGAGAAATCATGATGGATTGGTCACATGCTCTTATTCCAATGAATGGGAAAATGAAGAAGCTACTACCTGAGAAACAAACTAAATATATTGTGCAAAAAATAGATGACCCAAAGGCACAAATACTTTATGTAGACATTGGTCATGGTAACTACATGATCATGTCACAAGATGAGGCTAACCATCCTAAGGAGGTGTTTCTTGATCCTAATGGAATTTGGACCTTGGAATTTGATGGAAGCTACTCCTCAGTTGGTTCTGAGCTGGTGTGGTGCTTATTTCTCCTGAAGGGAAAATTCACCCTTTCTCTTTCAAGCTCCAATTCAAAAACACAAATAATACAGCTGAGTATGAAGCTCTCATCCTTGGTTTAAACATGGAAAAGAGATGGGGATCAAGAATATCCTTGCTCATGGAGATGAAAAGATGATTGTAAAACAGGTCAGAGATCTCTATCAGGTGAAGAATAGAAGGTTGAAGCATTACAGGAACTTGGTTTGGGATTCCATTGAGTTCCTTGATGCCTTTTTAATTAAAGCCATGCCAAGGGAAAGGAAAGCTAGGGCTAATTCAATGGTTGTCTCGAGGTCTCTACTAATCCCTCATCTAGATTTATCCCAAGATAAAGTCACCATTGAGATGATTCATAGGCCCAGTGTGCCTGACAATGTAAACAACTGGCAGGTCTTTAATGATGATCAACACTTTCTTTCCTTCCTTGAGCTCAGAGATAATTTTGACCAGCTGTACTTTGAAGGAGGTGGGAATCTACCTAGAGAGTGTGTGCCTCCAAATGAAGGAGATATCAAAGAAGAAATGGATCATGATGGTTGCATAAAACTAAAAGGTAATAAGATACCTAAAGGACTGGTAAGTTTGGAAGATTTATTTGATAAACATGATGGGTACATCAAGTCCAAAGCTTCCAAAGGATCTCAATAGTCTGTTGACTATGAAAAGATAAACATAGGGAGTCTTAAAAACCTATGCTGGTAAACATTGGAAAGTGCTGCACACAAGAGGAGAGGAAGAAAGAAACAAATCTATTGAAAAGGTATGTTGATGTTCTTGCATATTCTTATGATGATCTTAAAGCTTTTCAACCAAAAGAGATGCAACATTTCATTCCTCTAAATCCTAGGATCAAGCCCTTCCGAAAAATTAGAGGCAGTATAACCCTAAAATTTCTGATACAATTTTTCAAGAGATCCAAAAGTTATTGAAGGCTAAGATCATTTTCCCCATTCACCATTCAACGTGGATTGCTAATATTGTGCCTATCAGGAAGAAGAATGGTGAGATTTAGATTTGTGTTGATTTTAGGAACTTGAATCAAGCCTCTTTGAAGGATAATTATCCTCTCCCTATAATGGATCAAGTGTTGCAGGCAGTTACAGTTCAAATGTTGTCCATGCTTGATGGGTTCTCATGATATAATCAAGTAGAAGTAAGTGCTGCAGACCAGCATAAGACTACCTTTACCACTCCTTAGGGCACCTTTTCTTATAGGAGAATTCCTTTTGGCCTCATCAATGCTGGTGTCACCTTTCAAATGGAAATGGACATAGCCTTTGGCAATCTCAAGGGAAAATGCATAGTTGTATATCTTGATGATCTGACTGTGTTTTCTAAAACCAGAGTTGATCATTTCCAACACCTTGAAACTATTCTCCAAAAGTGTAGAGAGCATGGCATCTCCTTGAATCCCAAGAAATATGTCTTTTGTGTCACCGAGGGAAAATTATTGGGACAAATTGTCTCCAAGGAGGGAATCAAAATTGATCTAGAAAGAGTCCATATGATTCAACAGATCCCTCTTCCCAAAAGCAAGAGGTGTACACTTTTCTTTGGCAATATCAACTTCTTAAGAAGATTCATACCTGATTTTGCTGAACTTACTTTGAACATATCCCACATGATGAAAGGGAAGCAGACTTTTGGTTGGTCCTCTGAAGGGAAGGTTACATTTGAAGACATCAAGAGAGCTATAGCAAAGACTCCAATCTTAGCGTGCCCTGATTATAGTGAAGACTTAATTATATATTGCTATACCACCGAGAGTACTCTAGCTGCTTTGTGTTAACACAGGAGAATGCTGAAAGTCATGAACTCCCCATAGCATTCATGAGTTATATTTTGAAATCCCATGAGATGAAGTACACCATGATGGAGAAACATGCTTTTGCAGTAGTCAAAGCTATGAAATAGTATCATTTTACATCCTAAATATCATTCTATTGTGCTTGTGCCTAATACAACCATTAAATCCATCCTTACACAACAAGAATTTGGAACCAAGAGAGGAAATTGGGTAACCAAATTTCGGAGTATGATCTTGACATCAAACCCACCAAGCTAGTTTGAGGAAAGGGCTTATGTGAACTCATTGCTGAAGGAGCTGATGCCAAATTGTCTAGGGAGGAAGTTGATATCCCTGTTGTTCTTTTCCTCAGCTCAACTGATGAATGGTATGCTTTGACATTGCACACTTTCTTACTTATGGAGAATGTCCATCCCATTTGAGTGCCAAGGAAAAGAGAGCCATCAAATTAAGGTCTGCCCAATATGTGTTGTGGGAAAATGCATTGTTCAAATGAGGCATAGATGGAAGGTTTTTAAAATGTGTTGACAAAGAGCAGCAAAAGAAGTTGTTCTCACTTTTCATGACCAGGCCTGTGGAGGTCATTTCTCTTCTGCTATCACAACCCACAAAATCCTCTCATGCTGGATATTATTGGCCTACCTTGTTCAAAGATGCATGAAAGTGGGTAGGCGAGTGTGAAGCATGTCAAACCTTTGTTGGAAGACCCAAATTGGATGCTTTACCTCTCAAACCAATAGTGATTGAGGAACCTTTTCAACAATGGGGTTTGGACTTCATTGGGACACTCAATCCATCTTCAAGTATAGGGCATACCCATGTTTTGACTGCCACTAATTATTTCACCAAGTGGGTGGAATTCATTCCAGTTAAAAGTACTACTTCTAAAGTAGTATGCAACTTCATCAAGGAGCACATCTTAATAAGGTTTGGGATACCAAACAAGATTGTCACTGAAAATGCTTCCAATTTTTCTTCTACTGAGATGATGGATTTCTACTATGGCTATGGCATTTCCCTTGCTCACTCTTTAGATTACTATCCCTAAGGGAATGGGTAAGAAGAATCGACTAATAATAACTTGGTCACCATTGTTCATAAGCTTGTTAATGACTCTCAGATAAATTGGCATAAGAAACTATATGATGCTTTATGGGTAGATAGGATTACACCTAAGAGAGCCATTAGAATGTCTCCTTTTCAAGTGGTATATGGATTTGAAGCTCAGCTGCCAGTAACATTGGAACTCCCAACCTTTCATTTGATGAAGGCCATTGAGGATGTCAGCTTTACCAATTCATTAGACAAAAGAATTATGTGCCTCCAAAAGTTGAATGAAGACAAATTACAAGTGCTTGACAGGATATTAGCTCATCAACTCAAGGTAAAAGCTCTGTTTGACAAAAAGGCTAGACCCAAAACTTTTCAAGTGGGAGACAATGTTCTTCTTTGGGACAAAAGACATGAACCTCGAGGCAGCCATGGTAAATTTGATTCCCTTTGGATCGGTCCTTTCAAAATCAGACATTTTTTGGTGAGTAATTTTTTTACTTGGACTACATGGATGGATCTCCTCTCCCACTTCCTTATAGTGGGCAATTTCTGAAGTTGTTCAAAACCTAGCAGTTTGGCGGTCCCTCTATACATTCTGTATAGTGTTTTTGATTTCCTTTTTTTTTTTTGGTTGTTTCCCTTTCTGTGTTCTCTTCTATGTTGGTTTTTCTTCTTTTTGACTCTGTTGCCCAATGGATAAGACACTGATCTAATCTGATTACCTAGAATTCTCTAAGGTTCTTGATTTTGCTTCTTTCCTCTACCAAATCATCCCCGAAGGAGCCAGCTATTGTCCTCTCAATTTTCCCCACCCTTTTGAATCTAAATTCGTGATTATTGGATCCTCCATGGAAGAAATTTGTGTTTTAAAACTTCCCATGACTCTTGTTTTCATTTCCCATGGGTTTTAATCATTTTCCTCAGTCTGTTGATGTTAAAACATTTTACCTATTTTTAGTAGGTGGGAAATGATTTTGGTTCTCCTTTGATGATTTGGAACATGTGGGACCTTGCATCTTTTGTTTCTAACCTTTTGCAAAGAAATAAATCCTTCATCGGAGCAAAAATGGTGTTTCCTTGTTCCTGCAACTTTCTACGTTCTTTTCCCCATCAAATTCTTGCTTGGGAAGGCAAGGCTACGTGTTTGTTTCCCATTGGATGTGGTCAGTGGGTTTCTTTGTGAACTTATGACTTTTGGTGATTTTGGGAAAAATGCCAGATTTTCCCCACATCCCCGTCGGTCCCTAATTGGCTGGAGTAGTTTTGGTGGAGGTTCGGGCTAGCGGATCCATTTTATTTTCTAAGGCATTATGGAGAAAAGGAAAATTTCTAAGTTGAGGCCCGCAACCAATCAGAGAAGGACACATGTCTACGTTGAAAATTCAATGGCGGGGACATGGACTTCGGGGAAAGTTGGAATTTTTCTTTTCCAAAATAGATAAAAGTGAGGCACATCCCCGTAACCAATCAGGTGGCTCCACATGTCACCAATCGTGAGAGGACACGTGGCGGTTTCTCGATTCATAGGCACCTTGAAAGCGCAAGAGTCCGAAGGGATACTTTGAGAATTTTAGCCTTATTTCCACAAAAGGTGAGGAGTTCTAAAGTGACTCGTGGCCCCACCTAAGCGGAAGGATAGATTTTCAAGCTGAGGCCCACACCAATCATATGGTGCCACGTGTCCATGTTGAAAAGTCAAAGCGGGCCAGTGAAGGATTTGAGAATTTGAGCCTTTTTGTTAAAAAAGTTCAAATGGAAGTTTTGACCGTATTTCCCAGCCACTCAGATGATGCCATGTGTCCGACCTTTGCCAGAGCTGCGAGGGGTGGAGTAAATCGAGAAAATGCACTTTTTCTCCCAAATGTCAAGAAATGTAGATTTCTTCCCCAGGGTCGTCATTGCTTGGATCTTGCCACATGTAGGGTCCAAATTTGAAGGTAAAAGGGGGAAAAGATAGCCAAATTCCCTCTTCTAGTTTTTATCGCCATTAACGAACCAGAGCTCTACAAAACATGAAAAATGGCTCATTCTTCATTCTTTTCCCTATTTTCCTTGTCGGTCCTTCATGAGATGTGTTTTGGATTGGTTTTGGAGCCGAATTGATAAGTTTAAAGAGGTGTAAATTTTAATCATCAGAAAATAGATTTTATCGGGCATATGCGATAAAATGGGATAAAACTTATCAATAAACACTTGAGTGCTATGAAAGTGGTTAAAAGGTGGAAATGATAGGACCATGTGAAGGAGAAAATCATGAGATGTCCCCTGCTAAAATAATCATGCTCAAATTGACGAGATATTCACCTTTTTGGAACCTCCTATTTTCATGAGTGTTTGTTTCATGTCACTTTCCAAAAGAGGATCTGTAAAAAACATTATCCCTTTTGGATATTATTTTCTTGGGGAAAAGTATGGATGTAAACAAATTGTTATAAATATATGGCTTTGGCCATGGGAAAAGGGGATTCTGGTTTTTCTGGGAAAGTTGTAAATTCTGAAGTAATTCAATACAGAAGTTCTTTCTTTCTTATTTTCCTCTATTATACCTTTCTCTCTCCTTTCTTGATTCAATGGATCTTTTATTTTACATTCAATAGAAACTTTGTGTTTTGGTTTGTGTGAATCTTTAGAACTTTGTGTCTGTAGATTTGTGCAGGTGGTGAAGTAATTGATCCTTTCTATATTTTCTTGGTTCAATGTGAGTAGGGAGATACTCTACTATCTATATTTCCCAAAATCATTGTTGTTTTCTTCCTTCTCCCATCTCTATATTCTTCCATCCCTTCTGATTGATAATCTTTAGTATGAAAACGTTCCAAGATATCAGGGTCCAAACATTGAGAGTTGTATATATGTACATTTTTTTCCTACTTTCAATAAGGGAACCTCTCCCATTAAAGAGGAGGGACTTGTTGTCCCCTGACTGTGGTTTCAACCCATGTTCCATTCTGAAACCCAATATTTTAGGGAACCTCTCCCATTAAAGAGGAGGGACTTGTTGTCCCTTGACTGTGGTTTCAACCCATGTTCCATTCTGAAACCCAACATAGCTACATCATCTTTTGTAACTAGATGAACTGGGTAGATATTTGCAATATCCTAAATGTGATCAACATGGGGTAGTTTTATTGTCACCAAAGTGAATAATGTAATACTTTTCATTGATCCACAGTATATCATGTTGTGTGCCAAGGAACAAAGGACTACCACCAATGAAGTGGAAAAAGGTATATTTCTCTCGATGTGCCATTATTATAGTGGGTCTTAAGACTCGTAAGGACCATCTGAAAGGTCTAACATGCAGAGGAGTGGAAATAGCTCTATGTACATGAGATGGGTGCATGTAACTCTACTTATTATTCTTCTCGGAGACAACTACAAATATTCAAAGGCTTTTCTAATTGTTACACGTTATCTATTTTAAATCCTTTTCATGAAAGAGGGCGTGCTTGATTGTTGAAACCAATAGTAATGGATTTTGGGAGTTACCGATGTGTTGAAATAATCCTCCAAAGGATAGAAAGTACTAATTCACAAACCAAAACTTAGAAATGATGAAATTTAAGCTTTCAATAGTTGTCCCGGTGGGTGTGCCAAAAGAGTTGGAGCTAAAAATTGCACCTATCCCGAATTAAGATGATCTAGGGCTTTAAGGAAACATAGGACTGTGTCTCAAGTTGTGGAAATTGCACTTGAGATAAGCCTCCAGAGAATGTTGACTTCCTCTGCATGTTTCTACTACTAAAACTACTCTTAGGAAGGGAAATTCACCTTTCTAACTCTACTATATAATTGTAAGGGACCAGGAGAGAAGGAGATACATAAAATTAAATCCTAAGATATGGGGAGGTGATAACACTAGAAATATGTTCGGGTTAGCACAAGGTTTTATAGATAATTTATCGGATCTAAACATACATGCAATGAAAGTGGATATTCTACTAGAATAATTATACAAAATAAGAGATATAAATCAACATCGATTTAATGTGGTTCACCCAGTGTGGTTACGTCCACCAAGAAACAAGTCAATTTATTATCAAAAGCTTGAGTGAAATAAATTAATGTACATCCGAGAGGTGTGGAAGATTGTATATCTTGTCAAAGCTTTGGATAATATATTGGCTTGTTTCTTGGTGGACGTAGCCCACACTGGGGTGAACCACGTTAAATCTGGTGTTGATTTATATCTCTTGTTTTATATAATTCTTCTAGTAGAATATATACTTTCATTTCATGTATGTTTAGACCTGATGTATTATCTCGCCAACCGTGTGTTATCCCCAACAACTAGTATCTGAGATTTGTTTGAGGGTTTTATGTGTTGACATATTTCTCATAGAGGGTTTTCTAGATTGAGTGGGAGCTACAATAATGGTAGAAGAAAACAAATACAAGGTAGATAAGTTTGAAGACCAAAATTATCAATTATGGAAGATGCAAATTGAGGATTATCTCAGTATCGAATATATTTGTATTTACCATTGGATGAGAAGTCTAGACGTACGAAGATGAGTGATGAAGAATGGAAGATTCTGACATAAAAAGGCTTTGGGATCTAGAAGATTGAGCCTAGCAAAAATTCGTGGCTTCCAATATTATAGAAGCAACTTCTATGGTAGGGTTAATGAAGTCTCTTGCTAATTTATATGAAAAACCTAGTGCTTAAAATAAATTTTATTTGATGAAGAAACTATTTAGTTCTAAGATGCATGAAGGTGGATCTACATCTTGTCATTTGAATGATTTCTAATCTATTGTAAATCAATTAAAATTGGTTGATATTCCATTTGATGATGAAGTGAAAGCATTTTTATTCTTATGTTATTTGCCTGATAGTTGGGATAACTTGGTAATGGATGTTAGTAATACAACATCTGCTAATAATATTTTGAATTTTGATGATGTGGTTAGTATAATCTTGAATGAATAAATTCACAGGAAGAGTACAGAGGAATCATCATCTGGGAATGATTTGAATGTAAAAATAAGGGGTAAGAAGAAGGAGAGGTCTAAGAGTAAGAGTAATGGGAAATTAAAGTCAAGGGATAAAGATATAAATCCAGAGGTAAGGGAATTACCTGTTGGAAATGTGGAAAGAAAAGACATGGAAAGAAAGATTGTTGGTCAAAGGATAAAGAGAACCTACAACCAGAAAAAGGTAAAGAAGAAAATCTTGTTGCAGTAGAGGTAATGCAAGATGCTCTTATTATTTCTTTAGATAATAAAATTGAATCATGGGTTTTAGATTCAGGAGATTCTTTCCATATAACCCCTAATAAGGGTTATTTCAGAAATTATGTCTAGGGCAATTTTGGGCATATTTATTTGGGTGATGATGAACCTTTAAGTATTACTGGTAAAGGGGAAGCTCATCTAAAATTTCAGAATGGAAATACATGGGTATTGAAAGATGTGAGGCATGTGCCAAACCTCAAAAGGAATCTTATTTTTGTAGGAAACTAAGTGAAACTGGTTATATGGTTACTTTTCACAGAGACTCTTGGAAAGTCACCAAGGGTGGGTGCTTTTGTTGTGGAAAAGGTAAGAAGGTAGGAACATTATATTTATCTACATGTGTTACTGATTCCTTTTATTCATTATTTACTTCAGATTCAGATGCATGCATGTGGCATAATCGATTGGGACATATGAGTCAAAAAGGAATGCATATCTTAAAGGCTAAGGGTAAGTTATCATATTTGAAAGATTTAGATCTTGATTTCGTGAGCATTCTATCTTTGGAAAGTAAAAGAAAGTGAGATTTCTCAAAGTTGGTGCAACTAAGAAGAAGCAGAAATTGTAGCTTATGCACTCGGATGTGTGGGGACCAGATCATCGTAGCTTCTCATGGAGGATCTCAGTATTATGTTACTTTTATTGATGATGCTACAAGAAAGGTATGGGTTTATTGTATTAAATTTAAATTTTATGTTTTTGAGACTTTTAAAATATGGAAAGACCTTGTTGAGATTGAATCAAATTCAAAGTTAAAGTGCCTCGATCTAACAATGGTGGTGAATATTGTAGAAAGGTTTTCAATGATTATTGTTCAATGAATGGGATACGTAGAGGAAGAACGGTTCCAATAATACCACAAGAGAATGGTGTTGCAGAAAGAATGAACATGATAATCATGGAATGTGCTTAGAAGTATGAGGATACATTATGGATTAACCATTTATTTGATTAACCATGGGCCTTCAAGTTCACTTGATGGAGGAATACTATAGGAAGCTTGGACCGAAAAGAGGTAGATCCTTCTTTTCTTAATTTTTTTGGTTTAAAAGCTTTTTTGCATATTGATAAGGAAAATAGGAAAAGTTGGATGTAAAATCCAAAAATGCACTTTCATTGGTTATGGATCCGGTGATTTTGAGTTCTGTTTTGGGATTTAGAGAATTCTAAAATTATTAGGAGTCGTGACATTGAATGGAATGAAAAGAGAATGTACAGGGATCAAATTTTGGTATCCAAGGATGAACTGGTTGAGAAGTTTGTGAATGAAAATGAACTCTCGGATTTAAAAGAAATACCGACAAAGTTACACAGTAATCAATGTTTACTAACCCGACCGATATCGGTCGGATGAACTGGTATTGGTTATAGAAGATCCAAACTAACATCAGTTAGTAGAACCAACATCGGTTATAGGTGACCAACATTGGTCACTGAGATTTGGATACAAATGTCCAAGAGGTCCAAAATGAGCCTCTGATACCCCAAAATCCTATGAGAAGGTCACAAAGGGTAAGTAAACCTCCAAAAATATTTACACCTTCTCTATTTTATTTATTATTGATTGATAATGGTGAACCAAAAAGTTTTGAAGAAGCAATGTAGGATAAGACGACCCACGTTCGGTGGAGCATGGCATGAATAAGGAGATGGAATCCGTAGAACAAAACCAGCTTGGTGATTTGGTTAAGTTTCCAGAAGGTAAGAGAACATTACAAAACAAGTGGGTTTATAGGATCAAGGAAGAAGAGGGTGGATAGAAAAGGTACAAGGCAAGGCTTGTAGTAAAGGGATTTACACAAAAAGTAGGTATTGACTTTGGTGAAATATTTTCTATTGTTGTAAAGATGACTTCTATTCGTATTGTATTGAGTTTAGTTGCATAGTAGAGGATTTACATTTAGAGAAACTAGATGTGAAGATGGATTTCCTTCATGGTGATTTGGATGAAGATATTTATATACAACAGCGTTTGGGTATGAAGTCAAGGGTAAGGAGAAATTAGTGTGCATGCTGAAAAAGAGCCTATATGGGCTCAAGCAAGCTCCAAGGCAATGGTACATGAGGTTTGATAGTTTTATGCATGAGCATAGTTACTTGAGATGTGAATTTTATCATTTTGTTTATTTCAAGAAGCTTAAAATGGGAGCTACATTATTTTGTTATTGTATGTGGATGATATGTTTATTTCAGGATCTAGTATGCAAGGCATCGGTGAGCTTAAGGGAAAGCTATCTCACACATTTGCTATGAAGTATTTTGGAGCTGAAAAAAGAATCCTTGGCATGCAAATACACAGAGACAGGAAGAACAAGAAATTGTATTTGTCTCAAGAGGATTATATCTACAGGGTGTTAGAAAGGTTCAAGATCCATAATGCAAAATTTGTTAATACACATATGGCTGACACTTCAAATTGAGCAAAGATCAGTTTTCTTCATCACATGAGGATTTCAAATACATGACATAAGTTTCATATGCTTCAACAATTAGGAGTCTCATGTATGTTATGTTTTGTACTAAACCAGACATTGCATAGGCAGTGGGAGTTATGAGTAGATATATGGCTAATATAGGTAAAGAACATTGGAAAATAGTCCAACGGATACTCAAATATTTGGAAGGGACATCTAACATGTAGTTATGCTATGGAGGTTCAAATATTTCATTATGTGGCTATGTTGATTTGGATATGGCTGGAGATCTGGATGGTAGGAGGAGCACTACTTGGATATATTTTCATAGTAGGTGGGACGGAAGTTAGCTAGATTTCAAGATTACATAAGGTTGTGGCTTTGTCTACTACAGAGGCAGAGTATGTTGCAGCTACAGAGGCTAGCAAGGAGATGATATGGATGAGTAGGTTCATGAAAGAGTTAGGAAAGGAGCAAGATGATTGCAAATTGTTCAGTGACAGTCAAAGTGCAATTCATTTGGAAAATAACTCAAAATATCATTAAAGAAAAAACACATTTGGTTGAGGTATCACTTCATATAACAGTATTGAGGGTAAGCGGATGAATCTGAAAATATTCATACGAGTGAGAACCCTGCGTATATGCCAAAAAAAATTCATTAGCAAAGGAGAAGTTGGAACTATACTCCACTCCTGGTGGTCTTCAAGTTTGAGACTTTAAGAGGAAGAAACAAAGCCAAGGAAGGATCCAAGAATGACATTGTACATGTATAGTGCAGTAATTAATCTCCAAGTGGGAGATTGTTGAGTTGTGGAGTTCAATTACTTCAGATTAGCATATAGTATGAAACTAGTTGGAAAACACAGTAACCGAGATCGTTTATGGAGGTACCGGAATCGGTCACCAATGACCAACATCGGTCAGGAAAGGAGGAACCGGCATCGGTTAGGGCTAACTAGTTGGTTACCCGTGTGTGTAGATGTTTTAATTAACTCTTGGGAATTAGATCTATTTTTTGTTAAAGTAGATCTATTGATTGTAATTGCATTGCTAAGTGCCTTAAGTTTGCATACACCTATATAAGTATGAAATCTAGGGTTTAGAAGTAATAATTAAGAAGAAGTTACAAAATCGATGATTATTGTGAGAATAATTGTGAGAGAGATAATTCTTGGTGATGAAGCAAAAGCTTGAGTGAAAGAAATTATTATATAGCGAAGAGGTGTGGAAGATTGTAAATCTTCAATTGTATATCTTATCAAAGCTTTGGATAACATATTGGCTTGTTTCTTGGTGGATTTATCCCACACTGGGTGAACCATGTTAAATTTGGTGTTGATTTATATCTCTTGTTTAGTATAATTCTTCTGGTAGAATATCCTCTTTCATTGCATGTTTGTTTAGATATGATATATTATCTATACAACCTTGTAAGTTATGGGGAGGTGATAACACCAGAAAGAAGGGGAAGAACACTCTTACATGATTGAAAATGTGGGAAATATGTAAAGGAATGGCATACATGCCTCGCCACAGTCTAGAACAACATTCAAGCTCTCATTTCCATGGAGCAAAACAAAAAAACTACAAGAGATATAAAACATGCACAACATACCAATATTGCAAAAGAAAGGTAAGAATGCATAGCTTCTACTACTTGCAAAGAATGCATAGTTGATTACAATGAAAGGAGAAGGTAAGAATCCACATGTAGTGAACAGGATATGAGGTCTAGAACTCAAAATGTAAAGAATACACTACTCTAAATAATGCTCTTGTAATCCAAGAGATTCCAACCTTTACAAATGAGCATTATTCTACAATATATAGAAGAGTGGGAGAGAAGAGGAGGGAAAAGAGAGGAAAAACTCATATATTCAATCCCAACCACCAAAAAGATGTAATAAATTTCTGCAAATCCACATGGAGCTCTGTCAAATCCACCTACCCATGTCGGTCGTTTGAAAGTGTAAATTAATGACTTGAATCACATTTTCCCATTTTTACCTAGAAAATCCCACCAAAATATGATTTTGAAGATCCTAGAGTGTAGCCCACATCAACAGACTTTCCAAAGAGACTATGTAGAAATTATTTGAGCTCTGTAGTAGGAGTTAAGGAGATTTGAAGTTCCTCGCAATACAAGAGGAACATTTCATACACGTGGCACAATATGATTAGTCACGGAGTTGGCCGGTGGACTAAAATTCATCTTGTGCTTCGTGTTGTGCTTTCATTTGTTACAAATATCAATGCACAACTAACACTTTTTAATTCTTCCTAATGATTTGCAATTTATCTAACAAGTTCTAAGATTTGGAAAAGTTGTGCACTAGGATTGACATGAAGGTTATAACCTTGAGTGCATGCACGAGAGCAGGAGACAGAAAGAAAGAATGCAAAAGTCCTTCGACACACGTAAGAGGATGGAGGAAGAGAATGCGTAGAAGAATGTGCGCGAAGATAGAATTGGGGGAGAGAAGAATACAAGGGAGGAAAGAGATAGTGCGTGAAATATGCACGAAGAAAGAAAAGGAAAGGAAAAAGCAAGGATAGCACGTGAATAATGACTTTGGTATAGATTCAACAAAGTACAAAATACAATAATCTTTGATTCATTCATATTCAATATTAATAGTACAAAATATATAGGCTAATTAACTCCTATAAGTAAGTAGTTTGGCATAACTATACAACAACCACTTCTTTATTCTAGCATGAGTTTGGTTTAACAACTAAATCTCACTAAATACAACAATAATATGAGTTTTTATTGACAAATCATTTACATTTACATAATAATATTTATTATTTACCCATACAACACAAATTTATAATAATGGAGCACTAATAAATTCCTAACAGCGAAGGTGTGTGCAAGAACCCTGAACCATGTGAATGTGCAAAGGGAGATAATTAGTAGCACTCACAACATGAAAGCATGAAGCTAGAACCAAAATGGAATCGTAAGTTGTCAAAATAACCAAAGGGTGTTATTTTGGGCAACAATAATTAATCACTTAATCATTTGTTTTAGCTTCAACATCTATGGGTGGGAAAAGTAACCATCAATTTTCTAAATAAATATTATTCTTATCACCCCAAATTTTTCAAAGTGTATTTAATCTATGTTTGTAGTAATGTTCAAAATTTGTACTTACACAAATGTGTTCTCATCTATATAACTAGAAATATGTCGAATTTTGGCATTATTGCCATTCATCAAGTTTGGGCCAATGGGATGTTAAAAGTGCAACAAGTTAGTCCCTTGCATAAATACTTTGAGTGATTAAAGACTCTTTACTTTAACAATGGTTTAGAAGTCCTGACCTAAATAAAACTAAGACAATTATGAAGTACATGATAGTGCTACATACTCTTGAGAAAATGTGACCAAGTACAAATTTGTTCTAGAATATATAGATACATTCAAGATTAAAATCATTTATAAAGGGAAACCTTAGGCTTTCATTGTCATGCAGTTCATAATGTGAAATTGTTCCTAGGATGTAGAGATAGTTTCTTTTATTTTGAGAATTCAATTAATTATCCTCATGGTGTCTTTAAGAACTTTTGTTTAATGTTGATAAGAATATGTGTATGAACGTCTTCTTGTTTCTTATTTGTCCAAAATCAATTCAATAGAACTCACACATCTCTGTGTGCCAAATGTTATTTTACCTCTGCATGAAGAAACACTTAACCTTTTATGGGGTGAATGTCTACGCAAACTAAATTCCTTCTAACCTAAATATATGACATCTAAACATTTCTCTACGCTATTTTTTATCTATCCTACCAAATAAATGTATTTCAAATGCACTCATTTAGCACAAATGACCTACGACGAAATTATCCATCTATAAAGGCCTTTAGATATGTATCTTTAATTATTTTACATTTATAAATGTAGAAATATTGCACGAAATATTACTCTACACCCTTTATAATATACACCACATCATATAAACCACCAATCTCCATAATTATGATAAAATCATTTGTAACTCTTAGGTTTTGCACATGAGAAAAAGTCCTAACTCCAAAGCTTTGCACACAAGAAAAACATATTATTAGGACTAAGGTCACTTTGTTCATGTCAGTGAAACTATTTCCCTTTTTTGACATACATGAAATTCAAAAAAAAATCATGGTAACATCATACCAAAAATATTGATATCTTGGCAACATTTTGAGTCACTCCTCACTTGGCAGTCCCCCCCCACATAAACTATGCATATAATTTACTTAATTACGTCAAAAATTAGTTGACTTAAGCATGCATTTCGGGAAAGACTCAATATACACATATCCAAATCAATATGGGAGATAGAGTTAAGGTTCAATACTCTCCTTATGATAAGAAGAGAGAACATAACACACTTGAAAGAAAGATTTGCAAGAGAAACAAATATAGTGATGTTTCAATCCTTAAAACTTAAAATATAAAGGTAGCAATATGTTATCAATTTGATTATATATTGAAAGCACTCTTTTAACAAAAATCCCAAAGAACATAGGAGCTACAACAAAACTCTCTAGGATTAAACTTTGGAAGTCTTGAAGTATTGAACCACTCTCTTCCATTTGATTACACATGCTTATTCCAAGGCATTCTTGTTGATTACACATGCTTATTCCTAGGATGTGGGTGCGTTAATGCCAAAGCACGTGTGCCCTCCATGCTTGAAGAATGCCAAAGCACCCTCCATGTGTGGGGTCTATCCATCACAATGGGAGGGAGAGGTGGCTTAGTACATCTTGTACTACCACATGTACATTTTGATAGAGTCCATTATACATCATACGTGTGCATTTGCAATCAATTTTTTTGCCGAATATTTGCTCCATCTCTGCTGTTTTTTACCTATATAAAAAATAATCACGGGTCCATCCGTGCATAAGATAACAATACAAAACAATGAAGTGTGCCTTACGATTCCCACGCCGGGCCACATCCAAAGATACCACCGACAAACAAGACGTCTTTAGAGAGTCTGATTCTCACACATTTGCTATGAAGCATTTTGGAGCTAAAAAAGAATCCTTGGCATGCAAATACACAGATACAAGAAGAACAAGATATCGTATTCGTCTCAAGAGGATTATATCTACAGTGGTGTTAGAAAGGTTCAAGATCCATAATGCAAAACTTGTTAATACACCTATGGCTAGACACTTCAAATTGAGCAAAGATCAATTTTCTTCATCACATGAGGATTTCAAATACATGACACAAGTGTCATATGCTTGAGCAGTTGGGAGTCTCATGTATGTTATGTTTTGTACTGTACTAGACATTGCGTAGCGGTGGGAGTTATGAGTAGATATATGGCTAATATAGGTAAAGAATATTAGAAAATAGTCCAATGGATACTCAAGTATTTGAAAGGGACATCTAACATGCGCAGCTTATGCTATGGAGGTTCGATATTTCATTATGTGGCTATGCTTGATTTGGATATGGTGGATATCTTGATGGTAGGAGGAGCACTCACTGGATATATTTTCATAGTAGGTGGGACGGAAGTTAGGTATATTTCAAGATTACATAAGTTTGTGGCTTTGTCTACTACGGAGGCGAGTATGTTGTAGCTACAGAGGCTAGCAAGGAGATGATATGGATGAGTAGGTTCATGAACGAGTTAGGAAAGGAGCAAGATGATTGCAAATTGTTCAGTGAAAGTCAAAGTGTGATTCATTTGGAAAATAAATCAGCATTTCATTCAAGAACGAAACACATTTGGTTGAGGTATCACTTCATACAATGGGTATTGGAGGGTAAGCAATTGAATGGAAAATATTCATACAAGTGAGAACCCTTCGGATATGCCAAAAAGTCATTAGAAAGGAGAATTTGGAACTATACTCCACTCCCGGTGGTCTTCAAGTTTGAGACTTTAAGAGGAAGAAACAAAGCTAAGGAAGGATCCAAGAATGACATTGTACAAGTATAGTGCAGAATTAATCTCCAAGTGGGAGATTATTGAGTTGTGGAGTTCAATTACTTGATTAGCATACAATATGAAACTTGTTGGAAAACACAGTAACCGAGATCATTTATGGAGGTACCGGCATCGGTCACCAATGACCAACATCGGTCAGGAAAGGAGGAACCGGCATCGCTTAGGGTTAACCTATTCGGTTACACCGTGTGTAGATGTTTTAATTAAATCTCGGAATTAGATCTATTTTTACTGTTAAATTAGATCTATTGATTGTAATTGCATTATTAAGTGCCCTAAGTTTGCATACGCCTATATAAGTATGAAATCTAGGGTTTAGAAGTAATAATTAAGAAGAACTTACAAAAGATGATGATTATTGTGAGAATAATTGTGAGAGAGATAATTCTTGGTGAAGAAGCAAAATCTTGGGTGAAAGAAAGTATTATACATCTAAGAGGTGTGGAATATTGTAAATATTCAATTGTATATCTTGTCAAAGCTTTGGATAATATATTGGCTTGTTTCTTGGTGGATTTAGCCCACACTTTGGGTGAACCATGTTAAATTTGGTGTTGATTTATATATCTTGTTTAGTATAATTATTCTCGGTAGAATATCCTCTTTCATTGCATGTTTGTGTAGATCTGATATATTATCTATACAACCTTGTAAGCTATGGGGAGGTGATAACACCATAAAGAAGGGGAAGAACACTCTTACATGAATGAAAATGTGGGAAATATGTAAAGGAATGGCATACATGCCTAGCATAGTCTAGAACAACATTCAATCTCTCATTTCCATGGAGTAAAACAAAAAAAAACTACAAGAGATATAAAACATTCACAACATACCAATATTGCAAAAGAAAGGTAAGAATGCATAGCTTCTACTGCTTCCAAAGAATGCATAGTTGATTACAACAAAAGGAGAAGGTTAGAATCCACATGTAGTGGTCGGGATTTGAGGTCTAGAACTCAAAATGTAAAGAATACACTACTCTAAATAATGCTCTTGCAATCCAAGAGAGTCCAACCTTTACAAATGAGCATTATTCTACAATATATAGAAGAGTGGGAGAGAGAGGAGGGAAAAGAGAGGAAAAACTTATATATTCAATCGCAACCACCAAAAAGATGTAATAAAATCCTGCAAATCCACAGGGAGCTCTGTCAAATCCACCTACCCACGTCGGTCATCCGAAAGTGTACATTAATGACTTGAATCACATTTTCCCATTTTTACCTAGAAAATCCCACCAAAATATGATTTTTAAGATCCTAGAGTGTAGCCCACATCAACAGCTTTCCAAAGAGACTATGCAAAAATTATTTCGAGCTCTGTAGAAGGAGTTATGGTGATTTGAAGTTACTCAGTAGTGCAAGAGGAACATGTCATACACGCGGCACAATCTGATTGTCGCGGAGTTGGCCGGTGGACTATAATTCATATTTTGCTTCGTGTTGTGCTTTCATTTGCTACAAATATCAATGCACAACTAACACTTTTAATTCTTCCGATGATTTACAATTTATCTAACAAGTTCTAAGATTTGGAGAAGTTGTGCACTAGGATTGACACGAAGGTTATAACCTTGAGTGCATGCACGAGAGCAGAAACAGAAAGAAAGAATGCGAAAGTCCTTTGACACACGCAAGAGGATGTGCGGGGATTGAGAGGAAAGGTGCCTACTTACTAAGGCATGTAAGTATGCAAAGAGGAGCAGAAGATCCGACAAAGGGAAACACGAAGTTTGGAAGAAGGTGGCGTGCAAAGCATGCGAAGAGGGAACATCGGTGCATAGTGTAAGGGTGCACGAAAGGAAATATGAGAGCAAAAGATAGGGAGTGTGAAAGAAAAATGCATGAGGGAAGAACAAAAAGGGCACCGAGTGCGCGCGCAACAATGTGTGGGACTTGGGGAAGAATGCATGCACACGGGCACACCGAAGACTTACAATAATGCAAAGGAAATCTACGGGAGCTCATGATGGAGTGCAGTATCTCGGGATGGAGGAAGAGAATGCACAAGAATGTGCGCAAAGGTAGAATTAGGGAGAGAAGAATACAAGGGAGGAAAGAGATAGTGCGTGAAATATGCACTTTAAGAAAGAAAAGGAAAGGAAAAAGCAAGGAGAGCGCATGAATAATGACTTTGCACAGATTCAACAAAGTACAAAATACAATAATCTTTGATTCATTCATATTCAATACTAATAGTACAAAATATATAGGCTAATTAACTCCTATAAGTAAGCGGTTTGGCATAACTATACAAAAGCCACTTCTTTATTCTCAGTGTGAGTTTGGTTTAACAACTAAATCTCACTAAATACAACAATAATATGAGTTATTGACAACTCATTTACATTTACATAATAATATTTATTATTCACCCATACAACACAAATTTATAATAATGGAGCACTAATAAATTCTAATAGCGAAGGTGTGTGCAAGAACACGAAACCATGTGAATGCGCCAAGGAGATAATTAGTAGCGCTCACAACTTGAAAGCATGAACCTAGAGCCAAAATGGAATCAGAAATTGCCAAAATAACCAAAGGGTGTTATTTTGGGCAACAATAATTAATCACTTAATCATTTGTTTTAGCTTCAACATCTATGGGTGGGAAAAGTAGCCATCAATTTTCTAAATAAATATTATTCTTATCACCCCAAATTTTTCAAAGTGTATTTAATCTATGTTTGTAGTAATGTTCAAAATTTGTACTTACACAAATGTGTTCTCATCTATATAACTAGAAATATGTCGAATTTTGGCATTATTGCCATTCATCAAGTTTGGGCCAATGGGATGTTAAAAGTGCAACAAGTTAGTCCCTTGCATATAAATACTTTGAGTGATTAAAGACTCTTTAATTTAACAATGGTTTAGAAGTCCGACCTAAATAAAACTAAGACAATTATGAAGTACATGACAAATTGCTACATACTCTTGAGAAAATGTGACCAAGTATAAATTTGTTCTAGAATATATAGATACAATTCAAGATTAAAATCGTTTATAAAGGGAAACCTTAGGGTTTCATTGTCATGCGATTCATAATGTGAAATTGTTCCTAGGATGCAAAGATAGTTTCTTTTATTTTGAGAATTCAATTAATTATCCCCATGTTGTCTTTAAGAACTTTTGTTTAATGTTGATAAGAATATGCGTATGAACGTCTTCTTGTTTCTTATTTGTCCAAAATCAATTCAATAGAACTCACACATCTCTATGTGCCAAATGTTATTTTACCTCTGCATGAAGAAACACTTAACCTTTTATGGGGTGAATGTCTACTCAAACTAAATATCCTTCTAACCTAAATATATGACATGTTAAAGTAAACATTTCTCTACGCTATTTTTAATCTATCCTACCAAATAAATGTATTTCACATGCACTCATTTACCACAAATGCCTCTGCGACGACGAAATTATCTAGTGTATATTAAAGGCCTTTAGATATGTATCTTTAATTATTTTACATTTATAAATGTAGAAATATTGCACGAAATATTACTCTACACCCTTTATAATGTACACCACATCATGTAAACCACCAATCTCCGTAATTATGGAAAAATCATTTGTAACTCTTAGGTTTTGCACATGAGAAAAAGTCCTAACTCCAAAGCTTTGCACACGAGAAAACATATTATCAAAACTAAGGTCACTTTGTTCATGTCAGTGAAACTATTTCCCTTGTTTGACATACATGAAATTAAAAAAAAATCACGGTAACATCATACCAAAAATATTGATATCTTGGCAACATTCTGAGTCACTCCTCAACTGGAAGTCCCCCAACATAAACTATGCATATACTTTACGAATTACGTCAAAAATTTGGCCGGTGGACTACAATTCATCTCGTGCTTCATGTTGTGCTTCCATTCGCTACAAATATCGATGCACATTTAACGCTTTTTAATTCATCCTGATGATTTGCACTTTATCTGATAAGTTCTAAGATTTGGACAAGTTGTGCGCTAGGATTGACACGAAGGTTATAACCTTGAGTGCATGCGCGAGAGCAGGAGACAAGGAAGAAAGAATACGAAAGTCATTCGACACACGCAAGAGGATGCACGGGGATTGAGAGGAAAGGTGCATACTTACCAAGGCATGTAAGGCATGTATGCAAGGAGGAGCAGAAGATCTGACAAAGGGAAACACGGAAGTTTGGAAGAAGGTGGCACGTAAAGCATGCCAAGAGGGAACATCGGGTGCAGAGTGTAAGGGTGCGCGAAAGGAAATATGAGCGCATAAGATAGGGAGTGCGAAGGACAAATGCATGAGGAAGAACAAAAAGGGCACTGAGTGCGCGCAACAATGTGTGGGACTTGGGGAAGAATGCATGCACACGGGGCACACTGAAGACTTGCAATAATGCAAAGGAAATCTACGGGAACTTGTGATGGAGTGCAGGTATCTGGGATGGAGGAAGAGAATGCGTAGAAGAATGTGCGCGAAGGTAGAATTGGGGGACAGAAGAATACAAGGGAGGAAAGAGATAGTGCGTGAAATATGCACAGAAGAAAGAAAAGGAAAGGAAAAAGCAAGGAGAGCCGGTGAATAATGACTTTGGTACAGATTCAACAAATTACAAAATACAATAATCTTTGATTCATTCATATTTAATATTAATAGTACATAATATATAGGTTAATTAACTCCTATAAGTAAGCAGTTTGGCATAACTATACAACAACCACTTCTTTATTCTGTGTGAGTTTGGTTTAACAACTAAATCTCACTAAATACAACAATAATATGAGTTTTTATTGACAACTCATTTACATTTACATAATAATATTTATTATTTACCCATACAACACAAATTTATAAAAATGGAGCACTAATAAATTCCTAACAGCGAAGGTGCATGCCTGGAACCATGTGAATGCGTTAAAGGATATAATTAGTTGCGCTCACAACCTAAAAGCGTGAACCTAGAGCCAAAATGGAACGTAAGTTGTCAAAATAATCAAAGGGTGTTAATTTGGGGCAACAATAATTAATCACTAAATCATTTGTTTTAGCTTCAACATCTATGGGTGGGAAAAGTAGCCATCAATTTTCTAAATAAATATTATTCTTATCACCCCAAATTTTTCAAAGTGTATTTAATCTATGTTTGTAGAAATGTTCAAAATTTGTACTTACACAAATGTGTTCTCATCTATATAACTCGAATTTTGGCATTATTGCCATTCATCAAGTTTGGGACAATGGGATGTTAAAAGTGCAACAAGTTAGTCCCTTGCATAAATACTTTGAGTGATTAAAGACTCTTTAATTTAACAATGGTTTAGAATTCCGACCTAAATAAAACTAAGACAATTATGAAGTACATGATAGTGCTACATACTCTTGAGAAAATGTGACCAAGTACAAATTTGTTCTAGAATATATAGATACAATTCAAGATTAAAATTGTTTATAAAGGGAAACCTTAGGGTTTCATTTTCATGTAGTTCATAATGTGAAATTGTTCCTAGGATGCAAAGATAGTTTTTTTATTTTGAGAATTCAATTAATTATCCCCATGTTGTCTTTAAGAACTTTTGTTTAATGTTGATAAGAATATGCGTATGAACGTCTTCTTGTTTCTTATTTGTCCAAAATCCATTCAATAGAACTCACACATCTCTGTGTGCCAAATGTTATTTTACCTCTGCATGAAGAAACACTTAACCTTTTATGGGGTGAATGTCTACTCAACTAAATATCCTTCTAACCTAAATATATGACATGTTAAAGTAAACATTTCTCTACGCTATTTTTAATCTATCCTACCAAATAAATGTATTTCACATGCACTCATTTACCACAAATGACTGCATGACGAAATTATCCAGTTATATTAAAGGCCTTTAGATATGTATCTTTAATTATTTTACATTTATAAATGTAGAAATATTGCACGAAATATTACTCTACACCCTTTATAATGTACACCACATCATGTGAACCACCAATCTCCATAATTATGGAAAAATCATTTGTAACTCTTAGGTTTTGCACATGAGAAAAGTCATAACTCCAAAGCTTTGCACACGAGAAAAATGTATATTATTAGGACTAAGGTCACTTTGTTCATGTCGGTGAAACTATTTCCCTTGTTTGACATACATGAAATTAAAAAAAAAAAAATCACGGTAACATCATACCAAAAATATTGATATCTTGGCAACATTCTCGAGCCACTCCTCAACCGGCAATCCCCCACATAAACTATGCTTATACTTTACAAATTACGTCAAAAATTTGTTGACTTAAGCATGCATTTCAGGAAGACTCAATATACACATATCCAAATCAATATGGGAGATAGAGTCAAGGTTCAATACTCTCCTTACGATAAGAAGAGAGAACATAACACACTTGAAAGAAAGAGTCGGAAGAAAAACAAATATAGTGATGTTTCAATCCTTAAAACTTAAAATATAGAGGTAGCAATATGTTATCAATTTGATTATATATTGAAAGCACTCTTTTAACAAAAAAACCAAAAGAACATAGGAGCTACAACAAAACTCTCTAGGATTGAACTTTGGAAGGCTTGAAGCATCGAACCACTCTCTTCCATTTGATTAGACAGGCTTATTCCAAGGCATGCTTGTTGATTACACATGCTTATTCCTAGGATGTGGATCAGTTAATGCCAAAGCACGTGTGCCCTCCATGCTTGAAGAATGCCAAAGCACCCTCCATGTGTGGGGTCTATCCATCACAATGGGAGGGAGAGGTGGCTTAGTACATCTTGTACTACCACATGTACATTTTGATAGAGTCCATTATACATCATACACGTGCATTTGCAATCAATTTTTTTTTTTCCCGAATATTTGCTCCGTATCTGTCGTTTTTACATATACAGAAAATAATCACGGGTCCATCCGTGCATAAGATAACAATACAAAACAATGAAGTGTGCCTTACGATTCCCACGTCAGTGGCCACACCCAAAGATACCACCGACCAACAAGACGTGTTTACAGAGCCCGATTCCATGCAAACCGAACATCTCCTGCATGTCTCTTTTGGACGTAATCGAGTCCATGTGACAACTCCTCTACTTCAAACAATTTTGCTTATTCCCCACAGTCTGTAGCCCACCAAACTAGCCAAAACAAAATATACTTTATTTATTTTCCCCTAATAATACACACCTATCACACTCACACATCCTACACAAATGGTAGGGAGGTAGAAATTTTAATAACGCTCACGAGATTAAGATAAAGAATCAAAATTATAATAAATAAGTGAAGAAACAGACAAAATAGAAAAATAACCAGAGTCTAATTAGATAGAAATTTTAATAACGCCTACGAGATTAAGATGTTAAAGAATCAAAACTATAATAAAGAAGTGAAGAAACAGACAAAATAGAAAAATAACCAGAGTCTAATTAGATAAAAAATTTAATAACATCTACTAGATTAAAATGGTTGATAAGACCCCAAAGAACCAAAAAGTATAATAAGGAAGTGAAGAAGACGACAAAAACGGAGAATAACCAGAGCCTAATTCACAAGGCTGCCACTAATTTACAAGTCTGCCATTGTTCTATTTTAGAAGGGACTGCCATTATTCTACCTCTAAAGGTTTCCTACTATGGATCTCGATAAGAAATTCTCCGTTTTTACCAATATATTTTTGTTTTGAAAGGTCTGCCACTATTCTAGTACCTATAGAGGTTGAAGTTTCATACTATGGATTTTGATAAGAAATTCTCTGTTACTACCAATATTTTTTGTTTCAAACATACATGTATCTACCCTAAATGACCTTGGTTGATGTGCAAAAATTAACATCTTCTCTTTCTATTCTTCTTGCGGAAATTTTTACTCCAAAAATTGGTGTGATCCCACTCTCAAGGAGTGAACATAGTTCCACTATATAACACAAAAGTGAAGCAGAAACAAAAGATTACAGATCTTGAAAAGCTTTTTAAATTTATATACATATTGTATTACAAGTTGATCTTCTGATCAGTCTTTTTCCAGGCTTTGCTGGCGAAATCTAACATTTACATCGTCTAACATCTGCTCCAGTTCCTGGCTTCGAATTTCTCGTCTCTTTTCCATGTATCTGGTGAAGAATTCCCTGTTCACCTTTTCCAATTCGTTCCACACTGCAAACAAACAGAGAAGAAAACTGATCACAGACAACTCAAAATCTGGCTTCTCAGCTTTCATACTCATAACTTGGGTATCTATGATCAAGAAAAGAAAAGAAAATACCATACCTGTGATAGTTATTGTGGGTGAAATATCGGCATGCTTAGAAAGTGCGTCAGCACATTCTTGTTGATCCATGTTAAATAGCAAACATTTTTCGATCAATTTTTGAATCTACACAAAGAAACCTTAGGTATTTTAGAAAAATCTTAATAGGCATTATTAAGTAATTACAGCAAAACACTACCATCTCCTAGCTATATTTTGCTAAATAATATATGCTAGCGTCTTTTGGTATTGTCTAAATATTATAAAAATTCGTCTTGTGTTAGAGTTGCGCAACTCAGGATCACTAAACTAATCTTAATTCTCTCTCGTTCAAAAAAGAAAAAAACTATGAAATAATTCCTTACCAGAAGAATATATGAAGACGATGAAGAGGAAGAAGATGCATCTGCAGGCGCCGGCATTATTTAGCATTAATGGAGACTGTTGGATGCTCTGCAATGCAAACTGTATTTATGACAAAAATTCGGTCACTTCAATTAATGTGATTTAAAGGGAAAATCTGGAGGAAAATGATGGCAACGGACGGTCTGGAATGCCAAAAAAATTGGGAAATTACCTACGCATCGGAATAACCAATGAATGACTCCTCAGATTCAACGCGCACATGGGCAGCGGATTTTTATTGGCCGCTACCCGATAAAATTATTAATCTATTTCTAATTAATCTTATCTTTGGGAAATGGTGCTGTGGTGTCACGTGTCCGACGGGTCCACTTCTCGTGGTGCCCTCCTATGCCACGTGTATTCCACTGTCCAACACAACTCAAACACCTAATTTTATGGAGGCTGTAATATATTCTTTTATTTCTACCGTTTCTTGGCCCCCACGTCAATATATTGGTGGACCCCACTACCCCATCCTTAGAAATGGTTTTTTAAAATGGGGCCTACGCTTCCATCGAGAATCTCGGATATCGAATGAATACGTGACACGTCATTGTCTTCTAGATTCATGTTTATTCTAGAGCTAGCTTCAGCTGGCGGTGATGTCTACAAATTAAATTAGGGCTAAGATTTGAGGGCCTTAAGTTTATCAGCCGTCAATTACTGTATATACATCGACAGATTCATTTGCAAGTAAATATATTTATATATATGTACAATATATTATTGAGTGAAACTATTTGAGAAGCGTAAAATTATGCATCAATTGTAAATGAGTTGCAAATTACGCTGGTGATAGAAGCAATATTTAGTTTATTTGAGTTGTATTTCGCGTTGATATTACCTGGATGTCTATATGTTGTTGCAAAGCTCTTATTTTGCTATTGTCCATATTTTTCGCGGTAGGCGTTCTCCTTTGAAGATGTTCCTGCTGGAAAGTGTCAAATTCCGATGGATTCAATGTTTACAGTTGCGGATTTTAGATATTTATTTTTTGCTGGATTTTGGATATTTATAGTTGCAACAGTATTCACAATTAATAGATTTGGTGAAATAGTGTGAGTTGTCTTGCATATCTATTTGCTAAAGCAATGCTTTTTGTAACGTCTTGATTTTTAGAAGCTACTACGATAACCTCTTTTCGTGATGTTGCAACTGTGGAAATGAGGATTATTATGTTAAGATATATCTTTTAATCTTAAAAAAATCATGTGTTACTAATCTGAACCCTTGCTTACTGTAACCTTGTTTACTTGGGACTGAGGTCATTATAACTTGTGTTTGCAAAGTTGTGAACTAACAGAATTACTTTTGTACTTGATGAACTCATAATCATGAGACAACACACCTTGAATCAATTCCATTGATCCAAGGTATGCTTCAACCTTCTTTATTATCGTCTTGTCGATTGACTTCCCAGATAAAATGAAGTCTGGAACCGAACAGGAAATTGTTGCAAATTTTAAAAGAATCGAGTTACAAGTATACTTACTAGGCACCATGTAGCCAACGGTAAGGTTTGATTTCCTGAATACATACGAGTGCGTGTTACTGGAAAGCGTAAGATAGAAAGGGGTTTGATATAAAGTTGGCAAGGTATATGTTAAGCATTGGACGGAACGTCCTGCACTATACTGGTTTTGAACATAGGTCGGTAAAACCTACTTGGAACCTATTAATTAAAATACTATGGGTTATATTTTAACCTATGACCTAAAAATTATCCTATGAGGATTTTTTTAATTAAAAAGGATGCAAATTATTACAAATCCTAATGACTTACGACCTAGATGGAAATCTAACTATGGACAATGTAACCTAAACTATTGTTAGCCCTAAGAGGGGCCTATGAATACATGTCAATGAAAGGATAAGGAGGGAAGGTTTAAACTTAATGAAGGACATTAAATTTTGTCCTTGAAGTTTTAAATGCCAAGTTTGGCGGGAGCAGAGAAGTTGGAGGCTCCTAATTAAACCATACTACTAAATTTAAATTACAAGAAAACTTGTGAGAAAAAGCTCGCCAAATCTGAGTCGGCGGTGGCGTGGGGAAAGGGAAAAAGTAATGCATTCAATGCATTTATTGGTCTTGGTTTTGGCAACCACCCGCCTAGGAAAGAGGAAAGAGGAATTTTGGGAACCATTGTTTTTCATTTGGTTTCGGGTTTTCTCTCTCTCTGCATTGTGTTGCCCTTTCGAGCCTGCAAATTTGTGTTCCGGCCATTGTTGTTCGACCGCCTTCGAGTGGTTTTGGACCTGTGTAAATAAGGAAGCAGTTGAGAGAACTGCTGAATAAGAAGTTGGAGGGAAGAACTCGGGAGGAGCTCGACCGTGACCTTCCACGAGCTAACCAGAAGTTATACAGGCATGTTGGGCTCTTTTCTTTAAACAATTTTGCTCTTTATTAAGCGTCTTCATTAAAAGAACTCTGCTCTTATAAATGCGTGTTCTTGTGAAAATATGATGATATGTTGAATGTGATCTTTTGCTTGAGTTGTTGTTTAGAGAGGATACGATGTGAGTATTTTCTTGATGCTTACATGAGTAAAATGAATATGGAAATTGCCTCTGCTGTTTTGATTTCCAAAGTATTGGGTATACGGGTTTCGATGTCTTTTGTGGATTGGAACTCGTTGAAAGTGACAGCGATGTGTAAACTGTTTTCTAAGTTTTGTGTGCGCAAATGGTTATGAAAACCGTAGGAATGCTTGACAAGACTGTTTGTGTGAACTGTTTTCTTGTCATATTACAGTGCTTGGTGGTGTGAATCCTTCTTACATTTGTCTGTTCTTGGTCGATATGATGTTCTACCTGTTTGTTCTTGGTACCCATGCATGACTGTTTGGAAAGAAATTCTTATCGAATTGGGAACAGAGTAGTCTGTCTATTGAATGGACTGGGTAGAGCGTATAAATTTTATTTTATTTCTTTGTTGAACTCAATGATATATATATATATATATATATATATATATATATATATATGTATATAATCTGGATTTAAACTTCTTCATTGTTTTCATTGAAACTAAATCTGAGTAGATTTCTTACTCTTGTGTTTGAAAAATGATTTCTTTAATTATTACGGTGAAATCGTGATCTTGTTGTCTTGTTGTACACTCTTACTCATTTCATACCTGGATAGATGTGTTTGTTTTCAATGAATAAAACTAATGGAATAGTTGCAATTGAAAGTTTTGTTATTTTGAGTACTTGCAGTTCGGATGCAAAATGAATTCTTGATTACTTTCCTCGAACAGTAGTTAGTAAACTATTAAGACTGTAACAGTCTAGATTGGAAAGAATTATCCTTTGGATAACAGGTCTGTACGTCATGGGTCGATATGCGGCTGTGAATTGGCAAGAGGTAACGTGAATCCTCTTCCTTTCATTTGGTTTTGACTTCTGAATATTTCTCTTTTTGACTGTTATCCCTGGTTATTGGCTCCTTTTTCACAAAATCAATCAATTCGGTTGTAATTAAATAAAAAAAAGGATTATGGATTAGGTAATTGGAAATAGTATTTTCTTTTCCTTAGTATCCTATCCAAATTTTGTTAAAAAGGTATTGAAGTCACATATGACTGCCCTCAGGAGAATGCAAATGCATTTTACGTTTTGTCTCTCTTTCTCTCTGAAGTAGATGAGTACTACGCTGCCGGATAAATTCTGGAAAGTTAAATATGTTGTTGTTATGATGTATGATTGCTTTTCACTTCTGCATTTGATTTGGTTGAAGTCAAGTGAGTAACCAGAAGGTAAGGGAGTTCTATCTAAATTTATAGTCAATTCATTATATGAAATTCATTTATAATGATGAAATGGGTTGGACAATGAGTGCATTCGAACAACAATCTATAAATCAGTTCATATAGATGCTCTAATATGTGATTGTTTAGAGAAAATACTCCTTTTAATATTTCCTAGATTTGGAATGAACTCTTTTCTTTTTTTTGGGAACAGTTATGAAAATGGTGATATATACATCATTACATGTTAGCTGTTATAGAAATTGGTGCGTTGTTATTTATTAGTACTGTTTGACTTGATGCTAATTATTGAAATTGGGTTGTTAAAATTGTTCAACCTTATTGGTACTTAACTTTTACGTGATGTCCATCTCAATTATGAGACATTTCATAAAAGCAGAGTTCTTTTATTGAGACAGTTAGTCAAGAGCACTTCATTTTATTGATAAGTGCTTAACATGCTCAGTTCAATGAACTGACCCATGCTAGTAACTTTTGCAGATGGATTCCGTGAGTAATAATGAAGACATGTTGTTTTATGATGTTTCCTCTGATTATCTAAAGGATGGATCTTTTCTGAGATTTTATCATTCTTTCCGAAGGAAATGGAAAAAGGAAAAGTTGTATTCTTCTTCTTTTTGAGTTATCAATGCTTGATTGGCATGAATGAAGTTCTGCTGTTCGGATTAGCGAAATGTATAAATTTTATCTAGAAGAACGAAAGAAGGGAATGGTGTGTTATTTTAATTGTTGTACCATTGTTGAACTGTTGAAATATGATTGAGAATATATTCTTACTCGTTGAAATTGTATTCATTCAAATGATGGTTGTTAGATTTAAAAGGACATAACGTCTATTCTTCACTTGAATGCAACTTTTAAGTTGGGATGTGAAAATGCTTAGTACTTAGGTCAATATGGATTTTTAAATTGACATTAGTAAAAGAGTAAGATGCATATGAACTCTTTTATAAATGAAAGACGGAATTAGATTCTACTAATGAATGTAAAGGAAAGGACAAATGAAATTTTGTATTCAGATTTCGATAAAACTCCTTGGGATGTCTTACCCAAAGGATATTCGGAAGGAGGAATCATACGCCTCTTATCAAACCTTAGACTGATGTAAGGTAATTGTAAATAAATGAAAACATCTATATGAGGAATAGACCTCATTCAAATGACTTCTAATAAAATGGAAACTTGAATTTAAAATCAGTTGCGGATAAACTTGATTAAGCTTAGTAAATTAATCTTACTTCTTGTCAGTAGTGGACTGCAAGTCCGAAGCTTTAATTAATGAACCAAGAAAGGAATATACAATCCTTCGGTATGGAGAAGTGAAAGTATATTAAATTACGAGACAATTCAAGTCATTTCGAGTTATGCAACTGTAATGAACTATGAGGTTAGAGGATCAGCAAGGTTGCTGAAACTGATTCTTAAATATTTAAGATAAGAATCTAATCAAACTTTTAGCTTTGGATGTGAAACCCTTGATGGGAGGACTTCGTAGGATGTTGGCACACGCCACTCTGATAATAAGGTGTCTTCATGAAGGCTAGGCCTTCATGACGACACAATGTTGCAGCTGACATGTTACAACACCCTTCCGAATCAAATCATCGAGGTCTACATAAGCTTGGACTTGGCCTCAGTTTTACTTTGGACCAAGCTAGGAATGTGACCTTGTATACGGAGTGACTCGCGTAGACTAAAGGTAACTAGACACACGCAGTCGACTAGGGTCGACGAGGTATGTCTGCATACCCTTAGTCACCTCGAGTGCCTCTCTATGCTCTTTCATGTTGCTATCTTGGGTTAAAGTTCAACCTTGGACAAGAGGACTGAAGTCGAGAAAGACCATTCTAGATAACAAATGAAGTGGGGTGAAGGACGTATTCCATCGACGAGTATGATGTCTAGGAATATGATCATGCTAAGCATGTGAAAATCTTTGGCCAAAGTATCGCAAGCTGTTGATTGCGTTGTCCTAAATCACCTAGTTTAAGAAGTAGGATTTCAGATGAATATCGGTAACAGATATTCAGATAGGCCTCTTAAATGGAACACTTCAATAACCGAGAAGGTACAGGGAACCAAGTATACGTAGTATACGATGCATGGATTAACATGAAGGATCGGTAAGTAGCCGAGTCATGAAATGAGAGATCAATGAAACTCTGAGCCATGAAATGGGAGATCGGTAGTTCTTCGAGTCATTACAGAACATATGGTTATCTATTATATGATTGAATGGCATGGAATGTGTGTTCCATATTATGAATATGCGAATAGAGAACATTGGTTTTAAAATCCTTGTGTGTTCTAAAACTACGTCATTTGGAATAGAGAACAATTATTAAAACTTGAACATGTGTTCTGAATTACGTAATCTAGAGCAGAGAATGTTATATATATATATATATATATATATATATATATATATATATATATATATATATATTTCCTTGTTCTAGTGTCTTAAAATGGGAATGTTACATTTTTGCTTTGAATAGTGTTTGGAATTAATTAATTTGGTGAAACAACATGAATGCAGAAGTAAATATCAAATACATTGTCACACTCAATTCCCTCCATAATAAATTTACAATCTAACCTCACCGGCATTGATTGCAACTCATGTGCAATTGCTAGTTGTAAGACACAATTATGATAGTCGCCAAACTAAATCAGGTTTCATCATTTGGTCAAACACTGGACATTTATCTATTAAAACTTTCGAATCTCAAAAATTTTGAACAAGATATATGACCAATATTATTTTCCAAAAAGTAAACTATAGAATTTACTTTATGAAGAATAAAATCAAAATAAAAAAACTTTTGAATCTCAAAAACTTTGAACAAGATATATGACCAATATTATTTTCCAAATAGTAAACTATAGATTTTACTTTATGAAGAATAAAATCAAAATCAAATATCTAGGATAGTAAATATCTAAGATTGTAGAAAAATATCTAAAATCCGGCAACCTTTAAAATATCTAAAATCGCAAGACAGTAAATATTGGAACCGCCGGAATTTGACACTTTCCAGCAAGGGCATCTTCAAAGTAGACGCCTACTACCGCGAATTATGTAAACTAAATAATATATAAAATGTAATTAATTTGAGTGAATTATTTAATATTTTTTTAAACTATAAATAATGTGTACATGGAAAATTTTAGTGGTGAATATTCGTTAATTCATGAATATTCCTGTTTTTAAAATTTGAAATTGATAAATTTTTCAGGAAGAGAGTATGCACGGTCACCAAATTTTTCTGGGTAAAAATTAATTTTAGGAGTTTTTCGTCATTCCCGAAAAGAGAAATTCACAATATTCGTCTTAATGTTGTCGATGGGTAGCATATTTTATGTTACTGACCGGTAGCATATAAAAAAGCTACCGTTCGGTAGCAATAGACAAAAAAAGTATGGGATTTTTTTTTCTTGCGTCATATTTTGGGAGGATAGATTTCTCATTGAGACGATCATTTTAACTGCTAACATAAAAAAATCAATAAAAAAATCCCATACAAAATTAGCAAAAAAAAAAAAATTTCACAAAAAATCACTTCTTTTATTTTTTTTGTTTGCACCATATTTTAGGAGGGCGGGTTTCTCGTTGACCCATTCATTTTAACTGTTATTGTCAAAAAATGATTTTTAAATTTTTTTCATATATTATTGGCTGACATTATATACTATTAACCCACAACATAGTATATATTGTCGACCGGAAGCATAAAAAATGCTACCAGTTAACAACATATTAGCGCGAAAGTCAATTTTCCCAAATTTGCCTATGAATTTCTATGAATTTTTTTATTTTGGGGTCTTAAAATTTTCCTTGATGACACGACAAGGTTAAAATGAGTGTTTAAGGAAACTACCAAGTGAGTGACATCAAGTGAAACTTATACGATTTCTCATTCTTACATACATGGTGCTCTCTATGAAGATCATCCTCTAACCCCTTTTGGCTCCGGAATTCTCTGCAGATGGAATCAACTTCAAGATACTCATAGACCTCTTTACTCATATGCCTCTCATGGAGATAGATGATTCTTTGATCCTTCACATATGATGGTCCTAAATGCGTCGGTAGCTTGAATATCTCATCTTAGCTTGTTCCTTAAAGAGGTTTTAACATGATGGTAGATTCAATATATGATGATCCTCAACTCACTCTATGAGCTTCCCATTTCACCTTTGAACATGATGACACCCTTTTTAACTTCACAATTCACTTCCCTGACCAAGATGTCACATGAGTGGAAACATGATTATAGTATCTGGACACATCTTCACTTGATTTATCCTCATGGAAATAGGTTTCCTCCTCTATATGGAAGGATTGATCCCTGAATGAGACTTGAAGGAATGTTTGAGGGTGAGCTCCATCTTCTTGAAATCTAACTACATTGAAGCACTATGAAATCCACTCCCTAAATTGCAAGATGTGAGCACATCATCGAGTATTGATTAAGTGTTTAGAAACAATCTAAAGAGATATAAACCATTTGTGAGCTTGAGATGACTACCATCGCCACTCATGGTGATCCTTTTTCATCATGCTCATGATGATCATTCCCTTAAAGACTTGAATATCAATAAATTTTTTGATGTTTTATATCCTTCACAGAACCTCATGATTCTCTTGATTACACCGATTGTCAAAGTGACTTTTTATTACAAATTTTGATGCATATTATTTCTCTATAAACTCATTTGGGAACTCCTAGAATCTTCCATAGAACACAACATTCACTATTGAAGCTCTCATTCCCTATACTTTGAATACCGATGTTGAACAAATGGATCCTAAATCATATTTTCTTTCTTAATTTTTCCTAAACTACTATAGAAACCTTAAATTCTCTTCAAAATCACCCTCATATGCTTTAGAATTTCACTTAACATTCCCAAAGTGTGTTTACAGTACTGCAAAATGGCCAAAAATGTTTTACTGCACTTCAATAAATGGAATAATGGACGTTGTTAAACATTTTTCAAACTTATACATGTTCACCCAATGCATTAGGAATACCTTCAAGGACAAGGTGATCATGATACAGGAGGAAAGTTAGCCCAAAAAGGGATTCAAGAAGATTTAGGAGCAAGATTTCACATTGTGGCTTGGTTTTCATGGTTGAAGTTTTGCATTTTTAGGAAAGTCAATTCACATGACAACATCTACATATGAATATCATCCTCTTATCCTTCCAGGATTTAAAATCCTCCTTGAATGGAATCAGATTTAAGATTCTCATACACTTGTTTCTCATATCCCTCTCATGAGAATATGTGACTTCTTGATCCTTCACACATGATGGTCATGGATGCCTCAATAGCTTGACTAGCTCATTTTTATTTGTTTCTCGAAGAGATTTGGATATAATGGTAGAGTCAAGATATGATGATCATCAATTCACTCCTTGAGCCTCATTTTTTACCTTTGAACATGATGATCTCTTATTCATCTCATAATTCACCTCCCTGCCCAAGATGTCACCTGAGTGGAAGCATGTTTATGATGTCTGGACACCCTCTTTCTCAATTTCTCCTCATGGAAATAGGTTTACTCCTCCTGATAGAAGGATTGAACCTTGAATGAAACTTGGAGGAATGTCTAAGAATGAATTCCATGTTCTTGACCTCCGCATGTATCTTTGAAACACCGAAATTCCACCTCCTTGACTTGTAAGATGTGAGTTCATTACCAAGCATTGATTAAGTTTTTAGAAACACTCTCATAAAATATGCATTGTTTGTGAGCCTGAGATGATTTCCACCATCACTAAAGACAGGGTACAACTAGGGATTAGGTTTTTAAAACCCAAATCAGGGAATTTAGACCCCAAATTTGCAAGAATCAACAAAGACAAGGTCCTTGAAAGGAATATGATGGAATTTTAAGTTTTCTTTGGTCAAAATTAGAGATATCATTGATAGTTAGTATGCACAGTTACAGTCACAGTTTGAAGATCTAAAGGGAGACTGAGACAAAGGGTTTTGAGGGATGTTTTGTAAAGAAGCACATATTGAAATCTTGCATAGAGGGAGAAGGCATAAATGGGTATCTAGAAAACCAATCAGTATGGTCTGAAACCCCTAGATTGAAAGGTACACTAGAAAATGCACAAGACCAAGGCTAGAAGAGAGTTAATAGGCTAAAAATTAGAAACGGTGTTGGAATTATGTGTCACTTGTGTTGTCTTGTTGTCAAGTCCATTGATGTCAAGTGGTCTAGGTGATCTAGGCATGTTGGCTAGGTGATATAGGTATGTTGGCTAGGTGATCTAGGGGTTCGCTATGTTGCATTTGTGTTGCTTAAGTCTCTCAAAGGTGGTATTAAGGTAAAACAAGTTCCATGAGGTGAGTGATACATGTCAATGAATTTGTAACATGTCCAAATGGTTTAGTTAGGTAATAAATGGTTCAATTCAAGTCATTCTAGGCCTTGGCCTAATGCAAGTACATGGTGTAAATCAAGAAAACATGCAAATCCACTAAAAAAAGGATAAAAATCATGGATATAAAATCATGAGGTGGTACAAGAGAGATATAGAAGGTGATATAAAACTCAAACCAGGTGGTTGAATGTGAAACAAATCAATATAGTGTTTTCTTAAGCTCTTCCACAAGAAAGCAAGGTGTGAAATGATAATCTAAGACATGAATATGAAAACAATAATTTTTTGATCATGGAATGGTGTTTTATGAGGTTTGCAAGGCTTCATAGGTGGTCAATCAGGTGTTTTGAGCACTCATACGGTCAAACTAGTAGAGCAGATTGTGAATCAGAGACCAAAGGGTGCCTAGATGAGATGAAATGGAAGGATTTAGGATGAAACAGAGAAAAAAATCACTTGGAAGTGTTAGAGGGATATCTCCTTAAGGTGTGAGAAAAATTTCAGAATTTGGGGATGAATATTTTTTAAGTTATGCAAGTATTTCCAAAACCGGGTTTTTCAAAGTATGCAAATTGAGCACAAAACTTCTTAGCAGTCAAGTGAAATTTTGAAGCCTCCTTCGAATAAGTAATAAGAGAAAAAATGGATTAAATTTGGATCAAAGTATGATGCAAAAATTATTTTGGTGATTGGTTAATTATTTTAGGAGTTCTATCCATTTTTGTGAGCATGTTTATAGTCCTTCAAAACCCAGATTGGACTAGTTTTGAAAAATTGAGTTGGTTAGGTGACCAAACTCAACTATTTTTCTTAAAAAATATTCAAACATGTAGAGAACTCCTAAAATCACATTTCAATGGTGATTTGGATTCTTGAAACTTGGTGGGATCCACTCAAAAATAGGACTTTTACGAAGATTTCAATGTGGACACATAAAACTTACAAAGGATCATATGCTCAAATATGAGGTGGATGATGTTGGGTATATCTTAATCAGATTCATAAAGTTACGTGAGTAACCTATTTGGATAAAATTGGATTATCTTGTGCTTGTTTGAGCTTACTAGCAAAGGAGTTTATTTTGAGAAGTTAATGAAGGAGAATAAAGGTATCCATGTTGAATTACATTGTACAGATGTTGTTTCTTGTATTTTTCATCATTTTTACATGAAATATGATGTGTGGAAGTGCATATTTTAGTTTGGAAAGGTCATTTCTTGCTTGGAGGTGATTGTGCCAAAATTACTTATTTAGGCCTCTTGAGAATCTTGTCAGAATGAGATGGTAGGTGAATGTTTATCTATTTTAACTATAGATATATATGCTTGAAAATTTTGTATACATCCAAATTGAAGTGTTAGAGGTGATAGGGATCTCTGAAAAGTTCCTTGGAGGTGTTTGACCACATTGTATAGAAGACTAGTTTTTGTGATTTCAAGACCAACTAGATCGAGTAGAAAGATCCAAGTTTTTGGAAGCATTATTTCATTAATTGGAGTAGTATGATAGGTGTATGAGATATTATAATTCATGATATTTTCATTTATAGGTTACTTGACTTGTGATGAAGGGATTTGAGGTATATACCACCTAAAGTTTTGAAGACTAAATTTAGAGATGTCAAGCCAAACCATACAAGTCTTGCAAAGTTATGTTTCTTGGCATGTTGAACATTGATTTGGCTATTGATTGTAAAGTTTAATGAAAGTATACATCATAAGATTAATTTTATTATATTACTTGGATAATGAATATGAGTGGAAGTAGTCTAGTTAGATGATTTTTCGGGACTTTGTTTTATAAAAGTTGATTTAGGCACACCTATGAGCCTGAATGGATACATTGGCTAATGTGTTGAGATTATAAGCATAAAATAGAATAATTTGACTTGATGGGACCATGTACCACATGAAAAAAAATATAGAATACTTGTGGATGAGTTTGAAGAGCTAGAAAACAAAAGTATGAGTGAGTTGAAGAGTCTTGGTAAGTCGAAGATAATATGTCATGTCTAAGAGGTATATCTATTCATGTAAGCTCATCTGTGAGTAGGTTTTGATAACCCCATTTATATTTTGTTGAATAAATATTTTTGTAAAGAAATAAATCTTGGTAATAGCCCAAAATCCCTAAAATATTTTCAGTGTCTGTAGCTAGTTGTATGAAGATGATGAAGTGCTTGTGATAGGCATGGTTGATGGAAGGGAGAAAATTTGTAGTTGTATGTTTGAATTCTAATCTTGATCGTATCTCTGTAATCTGATGATATTGATCAAACATCAAGTCTCTTTTTTTTTTTAATGAAGAATTTATGAGCATATCTTGTTGTAGATACCAATTTTTGGTATAGCGCCCCTCTGTCATCTCACATTCATGCAATTTCCATTCTCGCTTCTCTTTTCTTAAATTAAATGAAATCCTATCCATTTTCTTAATTAATTATCAAATGGGCTCCATGTAGACCCATTTGATAATTTAACCTTTTGATATCATCCCCATCTCCCACAAATTATTAATCCATGAGTATTAATACACCTATCTGAAACCTTTTTTAAATGGAATCTTTTATCTCACCCACCATGTCAATCATGATCCCCACTCCATCTAATAATTCAAGTTGTGGTCCCCACATGATCACATCAGATCTCTTAACTTGGGTTACTCTACTCAACCCCGGTTACTTGTTAACCCCAATCTAACCTCACATCTAAGTTATAAATATGGGTTTTTCCCCATATTTGAGAGAGGAAGAAAAAGTTAGAAAATTTGGGTGAATGCTAAGAAATTTTAGCCATTTTATCATAATATCATTATTATTCTATCTTGGTGATAACATGTGGAATTTCCATGATACTCTACTCATGATTTGGTTCATGTGATGAGATTCATGTTGCACGCATCTGATCAATAACACCATCTGCACACCGATATCTTCCAGGTTCTTTTGTTTATCAATTTGTATGTTATTTGTTTTGGACTCTATTTTATTATTATTCTTATCGCACGGGGTTGACAGCCACCGAGGGAGTTAACGCTTCCCAAATCTACTTTGTTAGGCAGCCCCCGCATAAAATCTCTAATCAATATTTTTCTAGTGTATGTGAACTACAGGTTTGTTGGGATCACACCGAGGATTCCGATATCAACTTTGTGCTCGTATCATCCATCATCATCTCCAAGGTACTAAGCCCTTGTATACTTGACGTTGTTTAGTGTTTCTTGATTACTCGTACACTCATTTGGACATAGAGCTGGAAACTCATAACAACATTTGGCACGCTCGGTGGGACCAGATCCAGGCTCTGGTCATGTTTTTGTTTGTTTACCTTGTATAGGTGTCGTATGTATACTCACTTGCTTGTAGGATCTTTGGTACTATCTTTGTCCATGTGTTGTGGCATGTACAGGTAATTGATTATGTCACCATTAAGGTACGTCGATTTCTCATTTGAAAAGGTTTGTTATTAATTTGTTTATAATCAAGGTAAAATCTTATTGTTATTGTTATTTGTTAATAATATATATATATGTATATATAATAATAATAATAATAATAATAATTAATTAAAAGTAAATAAATATATATTTTTAAAAATCATCTAAACCCTATCCTAAACAACCCTATCTTCATCTTCCTCCCTATCCCCCCTAACTGACCTACCCTTCTCCTCGCCGAACTCATTCATTTTCTCCGCTTAGTCACTCCTTTGCACAGAGCTACTGGCCTCCTCGTTATCCAAAATTCACCCCTCAAGGTAATTTTGATAACATGCATCAAATTCTTTAGTCCCAAGCAATTATATTGATTCAGGGTGAAAGGTCATGTTTCTAGGGTCCCCTCATATTTTTCTAACTCCCCTGTCCAAGTAGAAGAGAGCAAGTTCTGAGGAAATGTGAAAAAATTGCAAAAAACAAGCTCGGGCCAGAAAAAATCATGAAAAATGGCTAAGTCCTAGTCCTTGCAATATTCGGGACATGAGGGACATAAGGGCGCGAACCGGCCGAAAGGCCGCCAGTGGTCTGCGCAGCATTTGGGACAAAGGGACGCGCGGGACGCGGAAATCTGAACTGGCCGAAAAATGGAAAAAATTGACTAACTGTTGAAACAGGCAGTCTGGGACATCTGGGCAATTAGTACGCGAACCGGCCGGATCGGCCGAAATGAGTCAAGGCAGCCCGGAACAGTTGGGCCGAAGGTACGTGAAGTACGCGAACCAGCCGGATCGGCCGAAATGAGAACTTTCAGTCCGGGACGCGCGGGACAAAAGTACGCGAACCGCCGAACCGGTGAATCGGGAAAATTTGTCCCAGACGGTCCGAAAGCAAATGGGACATCTGGGCCGCGAGTACGCGAACCGCCGGTTCGGCGAAATGGGAAATTTCAACACTATGCCAAGTGGGATAGAGGGACGCGTGGGACGCGAAAATCCGAAGCGGCCGAAGGCAGAGGAGAAAAGTCAACATTTGACCCGTGGAACTTCAAACGGCCATAACTTTTGACTCCGAGCTCCGATTTTCACAAAATTGGACTTTCTGGAATGAGCACGACGTCCTCTATGCCACAAAAATGAGGGTAGATATATTTAAATAAGTGAAACATATTCAGCTCCAGTCAGTCAATGCTCATTCCCATCAAATGACAGAAAACGCCCGCTGCACCCAAAATAGCCGCTGCGCACTCAAAAGGCCATAAATTTTGCATTTCTTAAGCGAAATCGCACGAAATTGGTACCGTTGGAATCGTGGTTCTGAGCCCGATGCACAGAAATCAAGAAATTCCATATTTGATCAGAAATTGATTGAGATTTTTAAGAAAATGTGGCCGGGTTCAGAACAATGTTTTATTTGGTAGCTGGGAGTGCAATTAAGAGGCATGGTCATCATTCTTTCTCTGCTGCAACACATGGGACAGTATGGGGAGCCTTTTTCAAGTAATGTATAACCATTTCACTCAATTTAATGCCTCTTATAGGTGGTTGAAGGACAGATTTTGGGATTTCCATTTTCCCTTCTCTTCTCCTTCTCATTTTTTCTATAAATTGGAGTGTTGGGCTCATTGTAAAAAGAGAGTTTTTGGGTAGCAAAGCTCTGCCAAAATTGCTTTGTGAAGCCAGTGTGTTACAAGCCCTTGTAGTGGACTCCTTGCATGGTGATCCAGGCCCTTATCTTGTAATAGATTGAACTGTGCATATCATGAAGCAATAAAATACCAGTTTGTGGATGTATCTTCCCATGCTGTGTTTTCTTGCATTCTTCTTGCCCCTTTAATCTTTCTATAAGAATATTGTGTCTATTTATTATGTTCTTGCAGGGATTCATTAACATTGTGTATGCTTGGAATATTGTTGTGAATGCATTTTGCTAGATTATGGTGAACTGTCATCACCTCTTCTAGTGTGCACTTTGCCTCTGTATTTCACACATTTGGAGATTACTCTCACACCCTCCTTTTCTGGTGTATCACCGCTTTAGTGTAGGCTTTCATTTTATGTATTCTCTCTCCCTAGTCCCTTGGAAATTTAGATTAGAACAGTTAGCTTATCCTGCATTAGAGTAGATTGTGGCAGGTAGTTTAGGAGCAAGAACCAACTTTCTCTGGAGGTCTATCTCAAGTAGCAAGTCCCACAACTTGGAGATAGTACCCATGTTATCCAATCACACCGTGAGTTCAAGTATATCTCCAGGGGTGCTGTGATTCGGTGATAACAATTCTGGCACGCCCGGTGGGACCTTAGAGGTCTTTACTTTCATTGCAACAAGATTGATGTGCACTTGTTGTAAGTTTTAGCTTTGAAGGAGCTTTAAAATCACACATCTGGCGACTCCCAAAGAGGCATAATCCGCTGGTTTCTGCAGTCCAATCCTGGTGAATTTATGAGAAGAATACAGACCAGATCAAGAACTAGGGAGGAAGGATTGTTTGTTTATCTGCATCTATCTCCAGGCAGAGAAAGAAGGGGAAGAAGAGCTCAAAGATCTGCATCTCCACCTAATAGAACTTTGTCTACACCTCCACCTGGTAGACCTTTTCTCGCATCAACAAGGGTTCTCAGACCAATCAGAATGGCGCAACCACTAAATCCCTTCGTCAATTTCACTGGCAGCAGCCCACTTGCCCTCAATGCACAGAATCCAGTTCCAATTGCAGCATTGAAGAACATTCCATTTTTCACTGGAGAAAATCATACCACTCCTGGTGATCATGTCAAAGACATTGCTAACGCTCAGGTGCGATCCATGAGATAAACGAAATGGATGTGGTCACAAACCGCTAGCATCATCGTTCAAAGGGAAGGCATTGCAATGGTTAGGGAGCCTTGAAGTCGGTTCTATCACGAATGGAATCGCTTATGCATAGTTCTCCATGAGCAGCTTTAGAGAAAAGGGAGACAATTTGTCTCTACTAGAACAATTGACAACTATCAAGAGAGGCCCCAACGAGCAAATTGATCCGACTTCAACTTCAGATTTCAAAGGTCTTGGGATAGGATTCCAAAGATGTGATCAAAGCAACAGCAAAGGTGCTTTTCTATATTACCTTAAAGCTTTGAATTCGACATTTCTATGTTAATTCAATCTATGGGAGGCACAACCTTACTGGCGCTTATAAGACTGCCATTAGAGCTGAAAACTGTCTTATTCAAGCTGGTAAGCTAGCTCCTAGGCCTCCCATGCCCTTGTATCCAAACTTAGAAAATCCAAGCACTAGTCAAGCACCCACTTTGGCTCCTATTCCCACTCCTAGAAATCAAAGTTCAAATGAGACTTCTACCTCATCCTCTAGTGCTTCAAATGAACTCCAAGAGGTCATGAAACAATTGCAAAATTTGGGAAATGAGCTGGTTACTATCAAAAGATAGCAAGCTCAAAGTGCTAGACCGTATCAGCCTCAAGCTCAGCCTAACAGCAACCATATCAACCTCAAAGACCACCCAATCCAGCTACAAATAAAAATCAAGCAAGGCCTCCCGCTAATAGACCATTTCAGCCCTATAATCCCAATGCTACATCTGCATCTAGAGCTTTGGTGCCAGTCCAAAATAACATGGCCCAAGAATATGATTGGTGTTTCCCGTGCAGTCAGCCACATAACCAATCAATGTGCTTTAATGGTGCATTAAATCAGGCTCTAATGGTGCAAACCATTGGTGGGTCCAAGAATCCAAACACGAAGAAGACCAACAAAGAAGGGGCACCTCAAAGAAGGAACATCTCTCGAATGAAACTACTCTTGTCAATTGGCAGTCAAGATTTCGTGGTATGAATCAAATACCCTCTCAAAGTGTTGCAGCCAACAACACAAAGGTCAAAGAGGAGAAATTTGGGTGAAGAACATCCATTGGCTTCGAGTGATCCACAACCTTCTACCACTCCAAAAGCCACCAAGCAGGATCGTAGTTCCGCATACATACAAGGAGCGTCCAAACCATCTCCTAAACCAACTCGGATGCTATTGCTGCGCGCTCATTTGTAAGGAACGAATGTGCAGGCCAAGGGACAACAGAGGAATACTTCATCTCCATTCAATATCATTGATCAGATGAAGAAGAAAAATGTAAACATATCCATGTGGGATTCACTATCTATCCCAGGACAAAGAGATTTGCTACAAGCTGCCATGAAGGACTGGTCAACTTCAAATCAACAGGTCCAAATGCAAGAGAAGGTGCTCACAAATGCTGCCCAGCCTGAAGGAAATCATGGAGGTCAGCAAGGTAAAATGTTGAAGCCCCCTCCATTTTATGTTTCATTGATCATAGGAGATAAGTTGGTGCATAATTGCATGATCGATTCGGGAGCAAGCAGCTCAGTCATGCCAAAACAGATAGCTGATCAGCTAGGACTCCAATATGAAACCATCTCCAAGGGTGTAGTGCAATTAGATGGGACAGCAGTGACAACGGTTGGAGTAATCAAAGGTTTGAGCCTCACACTGCACGCATGTCCTAACGTAACAGTGTTACAAGATGTGTCAGTCATAGACCTACCACCACTCTTTGCATTGTGCTTGTCAAGAGACTTCACTGCTAAAATTGGAGGCTATCTTTCGGCGGATTGGTCACACATGTTGTTCAGAACAAGATATGGAACCAAAGCCACAATCAGGTCTGAACCTATTGCGAACTTTCACATTGAGCCTTACACTCCAAGCCAAATCAATACCAACTATTCAGCGTTTGATCAAGAAGATTGTCCAAGCACTGATGAAGCTGACACCAAGGTTGGAAGCATCCCAGATTTGACTCTTGATGAATGGGCAAGCAAGGTGCATGCTTTTGATCCTTATCAAGAAATAGAAGAATCTGAGCTGGGAGTCTATTGTTTACATGAAGAGAATCAACCTCTCCCCAGCATCACCAAGCCAGATCATAAAGACAAGAATGAAGTATGGCAATTGTTCTTTGATGGATCAAGGAGTAGACAAGGTGCAGGAGGAGGAGCTATGCTCATTTCACCGCAAGGTATAAGGTATTACTCAGCCTTCCGTTTCCAGTTTTCCTGTTCAAACAACACAGCTGAGTATGAAGCCTTAATTCATGGATTACACTAGGCAAGGAAGAAAGGCATCAGGAATTTACAAGTATTTGGTGATAGTGAGCTGATTGTAAACCAAGTCAAAGGAAAAAATGCTGCCAAAAATGATCTGTTGAAGAACTACAAAAATCGGGTATGGGATCTTATTGAAGATTTTGAAGCTTTTAGCATCATTTCCATCCCAAGAAAAAAGAATGAAGCCGCTGATAGACTGGCAGCAATTGGGGCTGCGTTTGATGTTGTAGAAAGTATCAAAAGTGAGAAAACTCAGCCTCATATCAAAGTGGTTGTGAGACCAGCTGTTCCAGATAACAACACAAGTTGGCAAGTCTTCGAGAATGATCAGCAGATTGTTAATTTCCTACAAGAAGAAGCTGAGTTCTCCGCGAGAAATCAAGACAAGCTGGAGCAGCAATATGGTGACCAAGTGGTGCAGCTGAGAACTAACAAATTACCAAAAGGCCTCATAACCTTGGAGTCAATCTTCAACCCGAATGATTAGTTCCGGAAGGAGAAGGCGAACATTCAAGTAAAGGGTGAAGATTCAGAGCCTATTTTAGTGGAAGAAGGCAAGACATTGCAAATTGGCAAAGTAAGTACTCCACAAGAGAAATCTGATTTTGTTCAGCTTTGTCAAGAATTCCCAGATGTCTTTGCTTGGACTTACAAAGATTTAAGAGGTTTCAACCCAAAGTTGGCACAAAGATACTATTGAGTTGGATCCGGAATCCAAGCCTGTCAGAAAAAGCAAAGGCCGGTAAATCCCCATATCGAACCTCTCATGAGAAAAGAGTTAAGCAAGCTCATTGAGGCTAGTATCATCTTCCCCATCAAACACTCAAGTTGGGTTGCAAACTTGGTGCCGGTAAGAAAGAGAAACGGAGAAATAAGATTGTGTGTGGACTTTCGTGATCTAAATAGAGCATCACTCAAAGATCATTATCCGCTTCCATCAATGGAACAAATATTACAGGTTGTAGCTGGTTCAGAAAGGTTTTCATTGCTAGATGGATATTCAGGCTATAATCAGATAATGGTAAAAGAAGAAGATCAATTCAAGATGGCCTTCACTACAAAATGGGGCACGTATTCTTACAAGAAGATGCCATTTGGACTGTCAAATGCCGGAGCAACATTTCAACGAGCTATGGATATGGCATTCAAAGGATTAATCAACAATATAGTGCTTGGTATACCTAGATGATATCACTGTCTTCTCAAAGAATGCAGCAGACCATCTCTTTCACCTCAGACAAGTGTTTCAGAGGTGTAGAAGGTTCGAGTGTCGTTGAATCCAAAGAAATGTATATTCTTGGCACATGAAGGCAAACTATTGGGCCACATTGTCTCTAGGGAAGGGCTAACAATTGATCCTGAAAGGGTTGAAGCCATCCGAACGCTTCCATTGCCACACCACAAGAAATCTCTCCAAAGCTTCTTAGGAAGGATAAAATTTGTCCGCAGATTTGTGCCTAATTTTTCCACTCTTGTGAAGCCCCTAACAATGATGTTGAAGAAGATTCTGGCATTCAAATCGATGTTAGAAGGCAAAGAGAGTTTCGAAAACATCAAGCATGCAATATCACAAGCTCCAACTCTTATCAACCCAGATTTCTCAAAGGACTTCATGTTGTATGCTTTTGGAGGATCAGATACAATCTCAGCCTATCTTGACACACAAACCTGAATAGAGAAGGTTCTGAACAGCCCATAGCATTCTTCACCAAACCTTGAAGATTACGAAATAAAGTATTCTTTCATCGAAAAGCATGTCCTTGCTTTGTCATCGAGGAGCTTGAAGAAGTTCGGACATTTGGTCTCAAACAATAAGATCCAACTACGGTGTCTCATGTCAAGGCCAAGGACTTCCTCCTAAACAAGGAATTAAATGAGAAGAGAGCAGGTTGGATCACTCGGGTGATGGAATATGATATTGAAATCAAAGTGACCAAGCTAGTTCGTGGCAAAGGCTTGTGTGAGCAGCTCGCTTCCAAACAACCAGACGGGTCAAAAGGAGAAGAAGATGCTGTCCTATTGCTACAGAATGATCAAGACCAACCAGCTGATGATGCACCCGTCCCATGTTGGACTCAAGACATGGTGCATTACCTCCAAACAGGCTTGTGCCCTCTAGAAGTGAGCAAAGCAAAGAGGAGATACTTCAGATTACAAGCCATTCCATATGTGCTTGTTGATGGAGTTTTGTTTAAAAGGGACATCAATGGAGTTCTATTAAGATGCATTGGAACAGGCCAAGTTGAGAAGATCCTACACAAGTTCCATGACGGGGAAGCAGGAGGCCACTTTGCTCCGCGAGTGACAGCTCTCAAAATCATGAAAGCTGGTTACACTCCCTTCTCAAACTCTTCCCAACGCCTCCACTCATCCGCTCTTATCGATGCTGCTCTCCATGTTTCCCTCTCTGCCACCTCTCTACTAGCCTTCTGTTCTCCACTCTGCTCCACTCCCTTCCCGAGCTACCAGCCTCCCTCCTCAAACTCTTCCCAACTCCTCCACTCAAACGCTCCTACCAATGCCACCCTCCACGTTTCCCTCTCCGCCACCTCTCTACTAGCCTTCTGCTCATCTTCTCCACTCGATCCACCGCCCATAGACCCATTCAGCCCATCATCCTTCCTCAAACTCTTCCCAACGCCTCCACTTAGCTGCTCCTACTAACACCGCCCTCTAGGTTTCCCTCTCTGCCACCTCTCTACTAGCCTTTTGTTAATCTTCTCCACTCTGCTCCGCGCCCACGTGCCCATTCAACCCATCCTCCCACCTCAAACTCTTTCAATCCCTCACCTTCGTAGACACACCTGACCCTCTAATTCTTTACGCAGCTCCCCTCATCCAAAGCATGCACATCTTCTCCACTTTGCCAACACTTTATCAACCCCCGATCAGAGTATTTTTAGAAAAACCAGTTCTAATACAATCTATTCTTTATTCCATGGCTTAATGTTTTTCATTATTTCTAGCGCCATTTTAATTCACATAAGCTTTGTGTATCACGACTAGTATTTGGCTCACAATTCTTTAGAATATATTTGTTAACAGTTGCTCACAAGTTTCTATAGCGGATGGATATATAACTTATTGATTTTACAATCTCCTGGTAGAAATGGGCTTATAATTTTTTATTACAATATCATTATTTCAGGTTTATTTTGATGTGATTTGCTTTATGTCATCATACATTTAAAAAGTGGTATCCCTATGTAGTAGGACCAACCATGAAGTACCTAAAGTGAACGAAATTGATGTCAATAAAAAAGCTAGATGAGATATTTCTTTTTCCTGTCCCATTAATTAGACATCTTACCTCATTGTATAATCTATTAACATCTGACATTCAAATATATATCATTAGTATATACGTATATATTAGTTTTGTTAACATTTGTTTAGATTTGATAGACAACTAAATAAATGCAACATACATAATCACATGATTTTTTAGTTTGCCGTTTAGGAGCTTAATTTTTATCGTATCAATTTCTCACTTATTTTTATAGTCTAAAGTTGATTTGTCATTTGAATAGTGCATGTCATAATTTATTATTTTAAATACATTATCACATTATATTGTTTATTGTTCCATGTTACAATTTACATTAAGTATTTATTTGGGAGTCATGATCATCATCTGTTCATTATTTAATCATAGTTATTTCATCGTTAATTTATAATTTAACTTGTATTTGAATAGTCCCGATAATTTGTTTATTCTAATTTATTCTTTTTATCTCTTTTGGGTCATATCCACTAATTTTCATATTTGCTTTTACAGGATTGCCTTTCAAAGATAAAATCTTAAACTCAAACCACATCACCAATCATCTCTTGTCAATCTCATCTACAGTCATAAGGTCCTTGGACATTCCCAATCACCGATTATCGCTTTCAAACATCGTTTACCTAGATACAAAAAGGTGCTTTCCAGATCGCTTAAAGCTTACACTTGGCTCAACTTGTTGTCAGATAAAAAGGAAAAGTGATATACAGGTATTCTCTAGTTTTCCCTATTTCCTCTTTTCTGCATGGTACTGTCGTTATTTTGGGTGATTGTCAGCATCAAATTTCATATTTTGATTTTGGGAGTAAAATGAACTGTGCATTCTGCCTACTCACATAGTGTAACTAGGGGTTAAATTTTTGCATCACACCTATCATCACACACTACCTAAAATTTCAAAAATTAATCAACACATCGAAACATTCCTCGCACCTGGTTCATTGATTGGGATTTGATCACCCAATAGAACCGTTTCAGACATTTCCCAGCCATAACTTACCTGAAACCAAACATAGTTTACCTTCTTCTAGGTCCTCTTCCAGCCATTTTATTTTTTCCTTTACACACGTTCTTAATTAAAAAAAAAAACCAAAAAAAAAAATTGTTTGCCTCACTTGTTTGTTAATATAACAAGTAATTTTTTTTATGCCCGTAATCACTCGATCCACTACTAAAAATATGGAACATAACCTCTCCACACACACTGCTTCATCCCAACCAATCACTACATCAACAACTTCATCATCTATGCTTCTTCCTATCTCACTCATAAACACCCATTCTCTCACTAATATACCTCATTCAATATCTTTCAGCCACACTGCGGTATTAGACCAACATTCCATCCCATCTAGGCCAACCACTTCACCCTCTGTTAGATCAGAGCCTATTGATACTTCCATCTTCCCTCTCAGGGATCCAAAATTTAGATAGATTCTTGATGCCAACCCTATGGCCCTTCAAGACTATGTCTTAAGAAGATACATACACCTTCCTCTAAATGGTCCACCGCTTCAGCAAGTCTATCCTTATAGTACTAGTTTTGAAATTCCTCAATCCATGGGCTTACATGATTTTACGTCATCCTCCACCAACCCATCAAGACACCAAACCAGCCAGGTAGTCACGCCCATTCCTCCTAATCTTCCTCACATCCACATGACTATCGTGACTGCCATCCCTATCACTACGACAACTTTGACGGTCATTGGTACCTTCATTCAACCATCCCATGTGTCAAATCCCTTATCCAAACAACAAATTCCTTCTACATCACAAGTCTATACCCTTACTTCTCAACTTCCTCCAACAATACCTTTGCAACATACAATGTCATTTCCAATCTATCAACCCACATATACCCATATCCCCACTTAGTAGTTACCTCAACAACCTGCACAATCTCAACAATCATACCATGCCCCTGTTTCCCACCAACACACATATTATCAACAACCACCTCAACCACAACACATAGCTTACACTCACCCATACCAAGTCCCTCAGATACCCACACATATGCAAGTCCAACCACCACCTTTCACTGCTCAACAGGCACTTCCTAATGACCCCATGCAAATCTTGATAGGTCGGTTAGCCAACCTAGAGGCTACTACGTTAGGGTCCAAAGTCACATTGTCTTATGAACAAATATGTAATGAACCCATCCATCCATCCGTGCCCATGAAACCATATCCTCCACACTGGGAATTGCCAAAGTTTGCCAAATTTAACAGCAAGGAGGACCCTCAACAACATCTCCGAGCATTTAAACATACGTGTTATCTCATTGCACACAACCAAGACTTGATGCTTCGTACTTTCCCCATGTCTTTGGCTGGTCCCACCTTAGAGTGGTATAATAATATTCCCCAGTACTCCATATTTTCTTTTTCTCATCTTGCACAATTATTTCTTGAGCATTTCTCCATTAATATTGCACGCAAAATAACCATCAATGACCTGTATACCATCCACCAATTCGAAGATGAATCCATCATGGATTTCATCACACGATGGCGCAATATGATAAATCAATTATCTTTTCCACTTCCTCAAACTGATCTCATCGAGCTCTTCGCGTGCTCTTGCGCTAAGAATATTTCATTAACCTTGCAAATCCAATCATTTCACACTTTTGAAGAGGCTTTCACCATGGCCCGCAAGCTTGAGACACGTGCTTTAGAACATGGGAATTTGAAATTAAAACCAATAAGCCAAAAACCAAATTTGTCATACCATCCATATCAAATGATAAATCAAAGACAACTACCAACGCCGTCATTGTTAGATCATCTCCTACCCCGACATCTACCATAGTAACTCAACAACAATTCACATGGCCAATGCCCAATTATAATCCCTTAGGAGAATCATACAATGCCATCTTTGACAAATTGATAACAACACACTTGATCACACTACCACCTATCCAACCTGTTAACAAATCTAGACCACAACATGTGTGGTATCAAGAGGATCACTATTACAAGTATCATCAAGTCCGAGGACACGACATAGAAAAATGTCAGACATTCAAGGATTTTGTCCAAAGATTCATCGATCAGGGAGAAATTCAAGTGGATAACCTGAATGCCTCATCCAATCAGCCTTTAGATATTTTAAACAACCATTTCCAAATCATACACCCACATCAACAAACTAGACTGCCTCTAATTCTATACCTCAAACCCCTAGTACCCACACCATAAACACTATCCACATTGGTGATAAAAGTTGAGTTTCCTCCACAAGTTTACCATCTTCATCGACCATTACACCAGTCTCCTTTGACACATTCTCTACATCCAAAACTCATCAACATTCATCTCCACACCAAAAATAATTACATCTATGCCCACTTCGGCACCCCTTCCTATACTAACACCTATCTCCACACCTACCACCCCCTCCTCAGGTGCAAATATCATTTTTGTGTCATTTCCTCTTACATCTACTCCATTAAATCCAAACACCTTATCAGAAACTATCCCACCTCTACCTGTTATCTCATCCTTAGCCTCACTTCTAATCCCTCTTTCTGTAATTTTACCAACACCTACTACATCTACTATTTTACATTCATCTATCTCATCTCCCTCTTCCACGGCCATGTCATTACTTGATGATTTTTGGCAAACATTCCAGCTTTCCTTAATTTCGAATTATCGTCCCATTTCTTCTCGTACCATTAGATACTCACATATTGGCATTGTGAGTCCCCACAAATATCCACTTCAATATCTTCAGTTCCTTCAGTAGAGATTCTTCTCATTCTCTCTAACAATCCCCATTCATATACAAGACCTAGACCCCCATTTCCCAAGCATTCTCCTTCACATCCTCGTCCAAAAGTAGACCTCACTATTCCCGATAGAAGCTCCCTGGAAACCACACCGTCTCCTTCTATTTTAGGACCACACCCCTCATCTTCCTCTTCCATTTTAGGAACCTTCCCTTCACTAACAACCCATATTACTACTAGAACAATGCAACCACCCTTTTCCAACCAATATCTTAAAGCAAATTCAAAGGTGTCTATGTCTTCCACTACTATCCCGCATCAAGCACATTCATCTTCCCTTTCCAAATCCAAAACAATGTCCAAAGCCATTATTACATCACCACCTTCCTATATGTCATTCCAAAGTTCTCCGTCAATAACACCAGGTTATTATACCACTATGTTTCACCAACTACTCCAAGCCTCAGCCATCACCTTACCGCCAATTAAATTTTTCGATCCAAATGCGCCAAGGCCTTCTTGGTTTAATTCCAATCTTGTTTGCACATTTCACCATGCCCTGGACATGACACTGAACATTGCAAAGCTCTCCAAGCCATCATGCATCATTTTTTCAATGAAAATATTAACAATGAAAAACCAATTCTACCATCTCCTCCATCAACTTCCACATCCCAACATGCATCTGTTCAAACATCTCGACCACCCTTTTCATTAAGAAATCCTGTCAGTATTCCACTACCAAATAAAGATATAACCAACAATGCCAACAACATATTATCAAAAGAGGATGATCCTAAGGATCATCCTCCTCTTGTAATCAATGATGTTCGGATAACCACCCATTCAAATCCATATAACTCTGACTCTACCTCACCATCCACCCCTAAGACTTATGTCATTATCCCTCCTCCTAAGGAGCTTGCTGCCTCCGCACCTCCATCACAACCAAAGGTTGTCATCATTGCTCCTACCAATCATCCCACAACAACATCTTCATCTTCTTCTAAAGCCAAGGTATCTATTCAGCCACCCCAAATCCTTCCTCCATTGAACATACCATTATTAAACAACTTCACCAAGCCCCTATCAAAATGTCACTCTACGAGCTTATCCAAAGCTCTCCACACCATAAACAAGCTCTTATGGAGGTCTTGCAACAGATCCCGGTATCCTCCAATGAGCCCCAACCTTTCATGGCTTTAGATCATGACTTTGCAACATCTACTACCGTATCATTTGAAATTTCATAAATCCCTAGGATACCACAAGAAGAACATGATCTACCGTTATTCATCATAGTCTATATCAATGACACCTTCATCCGTGTCAGACTATGATTGACAATGGTGCTAGTATCAATATCATTTCTTCTCATACCTTTAATCAGCTTAAATTTCCCAATACCATTGTTGCCAAGTATCCTACCATTCTTCGCGGCTTTAATGATTTTGTCACTCCCCCATTAGGAATGGTTGTTCTTCCTATCCGTGTTAGCCATAAAATCTTCCATGAAATTTTCTACATCATTGAAGGAGAATTCTAATAAATCTCTTACTAGGACGTCCTTGGATTCACGCTATGCATTGTGTTCCATCTACTCTTCATCTTTGTATCAAATATGAACATGAACATTGAATTCCAATATAAATTACCCAATACTTATGCTCTTCGGTTGAGATATTCCCCCTTCTAAGACATGTCACATGATCTATAGACCTAAAGATTTCCTTGTTCCTAAAGCCAATTTTTCTATTGATGCATCCACCATTCTTTGTACTTCCATCTAGCTTACCTCATACATGGATTCTTCGATACTATAATGCAAAATCTTGCTTTAGGGAATATCAACTCCTCACTCTCAATACCCTTCCTTCTCCCAATCACCTTGGCCACCCTGATAAGGCCCTATGTATCAATCAAATGTTGGGGAAATTTTCTCATTTGGCCCTTCTTTCCTCAAAACTAATTTAGTATATTGTGGCCTTGATCAACCTTCCTCTCACACTGAAAATCATGTTCACACCAAATGATATATAGGTGATTTCATATTTCTTAGTAAACCATATTTCACTCACACATACCTCTATCATTGTGCATGGAAAGGGGTTTAGTTTGGGGTGTTATAAACAAGGCCCTCATGGAAATATCTTTTCCCAAGCCCATGAATCATGCCAAAATTTGGTTTAGGATATAACGATCCCACCATACGCCCTTCCAGCACATCTGCATCTTCTCCCATTCATCTTGATTCATCCACTTCTTCTCCATCTAGATATACTACCAATTCAAAACACACTTCTTCTCCATTCGACTATCCTACAGATTCAAATAATATCTCATCTCCTTCCAACTATCCTTCTAGCTCAGATAATGATTTTCTCCATCCAATTATCTCACAGATCCAGATCAAGATGATACGGTTCCTATTCCCCTAATTTTTTTTTATTTCCACCATCTTTCTCGACCGGTGACTTATCAAGCCAAAAATGAAACCCAGTCTTTTCCCCTTAAATATCCAGAGATGGTAGAGGAATATTCCCCTATCATTGACATTCTTCAATGCGATGATGACACTTCCATTCTCTCCTACATGGGAGCCAAAGGTTCTCAAGATTAGAAAACTCATCCGCCAGAAAAATCCAATCTCTTGAATGAATCCACTATCGAAATTACTATTGGAGCTCCTCAGAACACCACATCCTTAAAATAGGTCAGTCTTTGACACCTCAAGAGCTTAAAGCCTTCACTTCATTTTTATTCCAAACATAGCCAAGCATTTACATGGTCATATTTGGACATGTCGGTCTTGATCCCTCCATCATTTTCATCCCTAATGCCAAACCAGTTAGACAGAAGCTTCGTCGAATGCATCCTCGAATTGTTCTTCTTGTGAAAGAAGAATTGCAACATCTCCTATTTTCCAACTTCATCATTCCCATTGATTATCCCTAATGGGTTTCTAAGATCATACCCATTGTAAAAGCATATGGAAAACTTTGTTTATGTATTGAATTTCGAGATCTTTACCTCATATGTCCTAAAGATGATTTCCCTCTTCCAAGTATTGATCAACTTGTAGATCTTACAGGGGACATGAGATGCTCTCTTTAATGGATGGTTTTTCTAGTTATAACCAAATTCTGATTGCAGGACGAAGATTAGCAAGAAATCTTTTATCACCCCATGCAGGTACCTTTTGTTATCGTGTCATGCCCTTTGGTTTAAAAAATGTTGGGGCTATATATCAATGAGCCATGACGTATATCTTTCATGACCTCTTACATCAAACTATAGAAGACTATGTTGATGACCTCTTAGTAAAATATAAACATAGATATGATCATCTCTCTATCCTTGAGATAATTTTTGAGCATATCATTAGTTTCTTCCTTTTCCTCAACCTAAATGAAGTCTGTTTTTTGAGTTCTTACTAGAAAAATAATTGGCTTCATTGTCTCTATCAGAGGCATTAAGGTTTACCCCGCAAAAATAAAAACAATTCTTGAAATTCCTCCTCCTTCCAATCTCAAGCAACTTTGCAGTCTTCAAGGTAGACTTCAATATGTTCATCGTTTCATATCGCAACTTTCTGATCATTGTCATCCCTTTCATCACCTTCTTTGAAAAAGACATAACCTTTGATTGGGACCAAAACTATCAAAAGGATTTTGAAGATCTTAAGCGATATCTTTTATCTCCACCGGTACTCACACCTCCACACGAAGGGGAGCCCTTCTATTTATATATTTTTGTAATTGATCATGCTCTAGGAGCTATGTTAGCACACCATGATGATCAGGGATGTGAACATGTTGTTTATTATATCAGTCATACTCTTCATGATTGTGAAACATGATACTCTGAAGCAGAGAAATTGTGTTGCATTATTTTCTTCGTTGCATCAAAACTTTGACACTATCTTCTTAATCATAAAACCTATATTGTTACTAACTTTCAACCTCTCAAAGTAATGCATTCTAAGCCATATCACAATGATCACATCACTTGATGGATCCTTCTCATGGCCAAATTCGACCTGGAATTCATTCCTCAAAAGGAAATTAAGGGTCAAGCTATTGCTTGATCAATTAGCAGAGGCCCCTCTTTCCAATACACAGACTCCTTCTAATCACTTCCCAGATGAATCAATCAATCAATTTCATCATGATCCCCTTAAAATGACTCTTTTCTTCAATGGTTCTAAATTCCAGCAAGGCAGGGGGGTAGGAGTTGTTCTTATTCCTCCCGGGGATTCCCCAATCTCCTTAGCTTTTAAATTAGATTTTGAATGTACAAACAATATGGTAGAATACGAAGCCCTTATACTAGGACTAGAAACTACTATATTTCTAGGCGTTCATATCCTTGACATTTTTGGTGATTCTAAACTAATAATAAAGTAGGTCACTGGAGAGTATCAATGTAGAAATGATATTTTACAACAATATCATGATATTTCTCATCATCTTCTTAAAGCCTTCGATTCTTACACTATTCAATTTGTCCCACGTTTGACCAATCATTTTGCTGATACAATGGCGTCCCTTGACTCTTATCCCTTGGAAAATGTAGATTCCAAGCTTTTGGTTATTATACATTATCATAAACAACCATTCGATGACATATCTCGAATTCATCTGGTTGCATCTAATTTGTCAAACCTCTGGTATTCATAATTTTTTGATTATTTATCCAAATCCATTACTCCCCTTGATCTTTCTAAGAAAGCTAAGAGATGTTTCATCCAATGTGCCACTCATTATATAATCCTTGGTGGTATTCTTTATAAGCGTGGGTTTGATGGTATCCTTCTCCGATACCTTCAATCCCATGAAGCATCTAGAGCTATCCAAGAAGTCCATGATGGTATCTGTGGTGGGCATTTTAGTGGATTATCTATTGCCAAATGTGTTCTTAGTCTTGGCTATTATTGGCATTCTCTAAATCACGATTTTTGTGAATATGTCAAGAAGTGTGTAAGATGTCAACAACACTCTAATCTTATTTGTATTCCTAGCCAAGCTTTACAATCTGCCCAAGATTTATGGCCCTTTTCACAATGGGGCCTTGATCTTATTGGTCTAATAAATCCTCGTTCATCACAACAACATCATTCTATCATCACTGCTACTGAGTATTTCACTAAATGGGTGGAGGAAATACCACTCACCTATACTAAATCCAAACCAATCATTAATTTTATAAATCAACATATCATTTGCCGCTTTGGTGTTCCTCATAAACTTATTATGGATAATGGGAAGTCCTTTAAAAACAAGGACCTTAAAAAGATCGGTGATGCATTTAAGATCCAACTTAGCTTTTCTTCCCCATATTATCCTCAAGCTAATGGCCAAGCTGAGGCCACTAATAAAACTCTTCAAAATATCTTGGCCAAAACTATCGACCAAGCGGGACGAAATTGGTCTCCATTCCCTTTGCTCTGTGGGCTTCCCTTTTCTCACTTCCACACAGGCTCTTTTCTGCACTAGCCCTTTTCCCTTAAAAGTCTAAATTCCATCTTTACGTGTGTCTCTTCACAACTTCATTTCTGATGAATATTATCACCAGGAACATCTAATGAAACTTGAGTTATTAGATGCGTCACCTTCTTTCTCTTGAGCATCATCATGTCTATCAAGATCATATCCAACGGACCTATAAAAACATATCAAAAGCGTGATTTTAAAATAGGTGACCTGGTTTTAAAAGAAAATAAAATGTCACTACCTTAGAAAGGATCCAACGGGAAAATTTTCTCCCAATTGGATCGGACCATATATTATCACACATAAGTATTAGTGGGGCTTATCGTTTAGCTTCTCTTGATGGTAAACTAGAGATCGAACCCCTTAACGCATTGCACTTACGGTCATTATATTGTTAGTACACACACTTATGAGTATAGTATTATCTTTATACCATGTCTCCACCATTATCCACTTCCATATATCATGGTAATGATATGAATTATGTGGTCTACCATCATTACTTTGACATGACCTTAAATATAAGTACAATGGCTCTACTTATAGCATATTCAATATGGATAAGTTCTCTCATTCAGTGAGAACCCCATAATCATTACATCCATCACCCCCTCATTCTCTTATGGCAGTCATGTAAAGGTTATCGGGTGTCTCCTATCATCATTATCCCCTCTTAAGTGGTTTACTTTGCTATCCCTAGGTCTCCCCATGTAAAGATAACATCCATACATGCAAAAAGAAGTAAAAGTTATCCAAAAATAGACTGATCCCTCGAAGGACAGCTATAGATGTAAAAAAAAAAAAAAAACATACAAATCAAAATCAAAGAAAAATTAAAATATACCGATCCCTCGAAGGAAGGCTATCATTCTCGCCATCTATGTTGTATATATAGTAGACCATACCCTCAAAGGATGGCTACTCTGTTTTATGGCATTTAGAAAGCTTCCCACATTGATCAGCTTTATTCTATTATTGTTATTTCCCTTTCCCAGAGTGGGGCATAGACTTAAGGAACACCACCTTTGGAGAACCTTCTTCACATATAGGTTACATCTCAAATCCCTCGTCATGTCGACATTAATATTATGAGAATATTTCATCCATATCTTCCTCTTGGTCTTGTGATATAATCAAATCTCATTAGTTATGTACTAACACCTACTATCGAATGCAAGTGCAATGTTTTGAGTAGTACCTTTTCTTTTTTATCTCTTATCCGGTTAAAAGCATAACTTTCTTACATGGCCCTTGCTATGGTTATGTGACACCCATCTCATCAAAATTATTTTTATTACAATTATAATCAAATTTTATATCATTAAATCTGTGTCGATATTTTTTTACTCTAAAGGATGTCCCATATCAATATCCTCCATGAATCTATTAAGTCTGTTACTGTTTCTACACACTCTCTTTAATACACTATTCGGTTTGGGAATTCTACTTGATCTCCATTGTAGTTTGTGAATTCTACTTGAGATTATCTCTCAAGTATCATTCATTATCTAACAACTTCTCATCCTCCACCATGACCAATGTTATCTTCCTCCATCCATTCTCTTCCATCATCCTTCTCTTCTCTACAATCATCCACCAATTTTCTTTCCCATTGCTCTTATTTTTGTTTGTCATCTAGAACTGACATATCTTCATCATCATCGCAAACCTTTCATCCCTAGCTTGGCACATCTACGTAATTCCCCATGTAGCATAGAAATCCTACTCGAAGTAAACATGTCATTCTAACAAGCTCATTTGTGATCATGTATGTTGACCATTCCTTCCTCCTAGTCCTCTTTATCAACCCAATTTTCTCCTAAAATTCACCTCATCTCATTCTCTACTGCTCTTCTCACCCACTCCATCCTTCTCCGTTGTTTGTTCGATACTTCACATGTCCACCACATGAGCCATTATTTTTGTTTTTTCTCTTAATATTATTTTACTGCCATCTATTTTATCGATCCATTTCCCTTTCATTTTTCTTTCAGATTGACGATCCTACTTAACCACCCATTCCATGCAAGCTTCTTAATCATAATGCAACTCTTTCTTAAGATCCTGCCACTATAGAAACTCCTTCATTGTTTTCTATTCCATTCAACACTAGAAACATCTTCCTACTCCATAACTTTTGTTTAACGCTCTGACATCATCACTCGTACAACATAGGCATCCTAATTAAGAATTCCCCTTACACTCTCCATCCTACAATGCATACATTCCTCCATCCACTCATGTCACACTCCTTTGTTTCCTTGTTATCACCTCCTTTCATTTCCTATTTCGTTTTGGTATACACCACTCAGTATTTTCATCATTCTTTTTCTTCTTCGGCTTGATGATCCTACTTAACCATTCCTACGACATGGCGATCTTACTTAAGAGTCTCTCTTAAGAATGATCTGTCTTCTTTCCTTTCCTCTTTCCTTCATATTCCCATCATCCGTATTTTCTCTTCATTCCCCACAAACACATCCTCTTCCCTTCTCTTTTTCCTCACACAAAATATCTCAAAATTCCTCAAATATCATCTCCATCATCCCTCATTTGGAAATCTAACTTAACCACTTCATACCATTTCTTACTATGTCTCGTTCCTTCACCTTTACTTCTTTCATCTTCATCCACATCCTCATCCATTACATTCTCTCCTCGCCTTCATCTTCCTACATATCGTTAGCCCTCCTTTCTTTACTCTTTCCGGTCCATTTTCTAGAATACTTCCCCATATCTATCACCATATTTACTCGTCATTATCATTGTTCATCTAACATTATGTCATCATCATCTTCCATTCTCACACTAAGAATTATCGATGGACTTCTCCTAAAATTCATTTATCCCCATTCTACTAATATCGGTTCACTCTTTTTACCTCCTCCATTTTCTCTTCCTTCCTTTTTTATTTTGTGCCCTCTAATCATTATTGGAGGATTTCTCCTAACATCCCTCCATTGGTATTTCCTTTTCATCTTCCCTTCACCTTCTTCAATATCTCTAATTTATTCATCACATACTACCTTTGCATCATTTTCTTTGTTGTCCTCTCCTCCTTTCTACCTCTGGTTTTCTTTCATTTCATTTGTATCATCTTCATCTCCTCTTCTCCTCACACTTTCATCCTATTTCTCCATTGATAACCTGACTCACCAGCGTTGTCCCATCTTTTTAATCATCCCACCATCCACATGCATTTCCATGCATTCTGTTTCATATTCAATTCCCTTCCTATTTTGGCTCTATCATCTCTTCTTTCCCTCTTATTTTCATTTCCCCCATTACTGAACTTCTTTCTCTACCACCCCTATCTTCCTAGATCCTCATAGTTCCTTTCCTTATATTTTACATTCTACCTCCTCCCCATATTCTTTAACTTCTTATCTCTTCATCTTTCCATCCTACTATACATATTCATCTCTCCAATCATCCTTCTCTCATATTCTTCACAACTTCTCTTTCTCGGTTTGTCATCTCTTTCATGATCCAATCTTTCTCTCCCTCTTTTTTGATCTCCATCTCCCTTTTATCCCTTCTTCTCATTTTTCTTGTCTTCTTCTTTGTCCTTCATCATTTTTTCTTCAACAATTTCTCCTCTTTATTATATCTATTGCTTCTTTACTATGATATATCTTCATACATTCACCTTCCCTTCTAATTTATTTTCCCTTTCTCATCTCGTCTTCTTCTTGTTTAGACTTCCTCCCTCCTTTCTTCTTCTCCTCTCTCTTTCTCTATTTTATTTTTCTCCAGGTCCCTAGTACCTTACCTATTTATTTCCCCCTTATATTTTTCCAATACCCTCTTATTGAATGTCATTCTCTCTCTTTTGTGCTTTCATCGATCTTCTCACCTCTCTTATCATCCTTCTCTACTATTTGATCCCTCTCCTCCACCATGTCTTTTTACCCCAACCATGTCTGCTTTCTCTTATCTCTTTCATTTATCATCCACATCTTTCATCCCATCTTCCTGGGGCATTTTTTTCTTGAGGATACCATAATGATCAACATCTATATGATTTTGAACTCTTCCATGAATATTTTCTCTTATTTTGTTTTGTCACAAAAGTATCTTGAACTCTTATCCTACTTACCGAACAAGTAGGATTGATTTTATCTTCTAATTTGCTAACACATGCATATTTCATATGAAACATGATTACCATCATATTTATTACCACTTTAGGGCATTTTATCTCATCTTTCTATCTTATCTGGTCAACATGTGCACATTTATGATAATTCCCCTGGGAAATTTTAATTTAGACATCCATTTCTCATTATATCATCTTTGTACCCAATCTTGGGGCATCTTTTCATCTTATGCTTGTCAACACATATATCACTTTGGGTCATTCTCGTGCCATATGCTAGGGCATCAATATCTTCATCCTCGTCCCTTTTACAAATGCATGATTCCTCTCGAGACAAAGGATTGCAAACATCTTTCACATTTAGTTGCACATATTTTGATGTTTTCCTATAACCCATTGGTCGTCTTGGTTTACATCCATACTGCATTCGTATTCACCCACTCACTAGTCTGTATAACGTTGTTATCTATCTCCATTGAGACTGCAATCATCCTCTACCGATGTGATATTAGATTCACCGCCATACATTTTGTTTTTCATTGTTATTGTAATCCTTTTTTGCCCGAGGCATCTTTCTTTTAGTCATATATTCATCCATCCTCGAAGCATATCTCATCTAACCCTTTTTGTTTTTTTTCATGGCTTGCTATCGTGAACCACTCAACAAAAAGGCTAAATGTAGATACCAATTTTTGGGTATAGCACCCTTCATCATCTCACATTTAGGAAATTTCCATTCTCGCTTCTCTTTTTCTTAAATTAAATGAAATCCTATCCATTTGCTTAATTAATTATCAAATGGGCTCCATGTAGACCCATTTGATAATTCAACTTTTGATATTATCCCCATCTCCCACAAATTATTAATCCATGAGTATTAATACACCTATCCGACACCCTTTTTTAAATGGAATCTTTTATCTCACCCACCATGTCAATCATGCTCCCCACTCCATCTAATAATTCAAGTCGTGGTCCCCACATGATCACATCAGATCTCTTAACTCGGGTTACTCTACTCAACCTCGGTTACTTGTTAACCCCAATCTAACCTCACATCTAAGTTATAAATATGGGTTTTTCCCATATTTGAGAGAAGAAGAAAAAGTTAGAAAATTTGGGTGAATGCTGAGAAATTTTAGCCATTTTATCATAATATCATTATTATTCTATCTTGGTGATAACACGTGGAATTTCCATAATACTCTGCTCATGATTTGGTTCATGTGATGAGATTCATGTTACACACATCAGATCAATAAAACCATATGCACACAAGTATCTTCCAGGTTCTTTTGTTTATCAATTTGTATGTTACCTATTTTAGAATCTATTTTATTATTATTCTTATCACACGGGGGTTGATAGACACCGAGGAAGTTATCACTTCCCGGATCTGCTTTGTTAAGTAGCCCTTGCATAAAATCTCTAATCAATCTTTTTCTAGTGTATATGAACTGCAGGTTTGTTGGGATCACACCGAGGATTCGATATCAAATTTTTACTCCGTATCATCCATCATCATCTCCAAGTACTACTAATCCCTTATATAATCGACATTGTTTAGTGTTTCTTGATTATATGTACACTCATCCTGACAGGGAAGATGGAAACTCGATCAACACTTTTATTCATTTCTTGTATGTGTTCCATGAAAAACTATATCTATTGATGTTTAAACATTCTTGACTAAATTCTATAAGAGTGTATGCGTATGATTGAATATTCATTGTTTGAAGTGTAAAAGAAAAAGTTTTCTCAAAGCACCGATTCACCCTCCCTCTCGAGTCCATATTAATTCTAATAATTGACATCGAGTAGGCCCTTGGAAGTGGTATTAATAGGATAAAGGGATATCTTTGGTGACAAGGATGGGAAATATTTATTGGGTAAAGAATGGAGTAGACTCATGTGAATAACTATTGCAAAAATTGTGTGTATCTCATGAAGAAATTATCAAATGTGTGAATATTCAACTCAAGGAAGCTATGGAAGAGATAGAAGAAGCTGAAGAAAGAGGATTAATAACTGAAGAAAGAGCTAAGGGTCATGTGATAAGTAAGGTATCATCTTTTCAAGAAATCTCAGAAAAATTGAATAAGATGTCAGGAAAAAAATAAAGGCATATGGTGACAGAACAGTGACTAGGTTTCACAAAATATTCATACTATTTAGAGAATAATGAAGGTGAATCAAGCCAAGGTTCAAATAAAAATGCATTCAAGAAATGGAAATAGTCTAAAGTATTCATCTCATGGAAAATCACCTGTTAGGCAGCCTAATGCATTTAGGCATGTTGCTTTTCATGGAAATTGCTACAAGTGTGGTGCTTATGGTCACATGGCTAGTTTTTGTAGTCCTAAGGTTGAGAAGAAGAATGATGGAAAAGGAAAGGAAATTTGTGAAGAAAAGAAAGAAGAGGAATGTCAAGACAAGAAGGTTGGTCAAAGATATGGAGCTGAGTGTTATCACTATCATGAGAAGGGACATCTAGAAAAGTACTACAAAAATGAACCATCAAACACAAGAAGGTATGAAATAAAATTTAATGGCTATTGATATTCTTGTAATGAGTTTGGACACAAGGATTTTGAGTGTAAAGGAAAGTAGGTTGAATTTCTTAGGTGCCACAAGTTTGGGCACATTGCAAGGTTTGTGATGCAGGTAAACTAAAGAAAGAAATCCAAAAACCCAAGCAACAAACTCAGACATACAAAAGTAAAGAAGAATCCAGTTAAATTTATAAAAAGGAATCCAAGAATGTGATTGAATCAAAAAAGTCTATAAATCAAAGAGACAAAGTAGAGAAACCTAAGGTTTAAGAAGAGGGTTTGAGACCTTGTTAGGTCTCTCATCAAGCTCCTCCATGGGATATTTAGATGCAAAAGAAGCATTGGAGTGAGGGTATATATTGGAGCATGAGAAAAGTGTTATAATATTATCTACAATATGTGTGAGTAAAGTATAGGCTCAACTCAGCTCCAAGAGTTAGTTTTGTATGTTGGTCAGAAATAGTGTTGAGAACAAACAATGTTCTAACATGAAAATGAGATGGGATAGAAACATTTAGACCTATTATTTTATATAAATTTTAGGATATGATATAAGAAGGTGTCCTAATGCTTCATGAAAAATTTTATGTCAAAGTTAGGTCATTTGTTCAAGTTATGTGAGTTTTTGTAAAATGGCTTTTGAAAAACTCATTTTGAGTTTCCTGGCTTCTTAGCCCTCAAACAAAATTATACGGTCTCCTTAGAATAAATCATATAAGGAATTTTTGGATTAAATTTGTATAAAAATTATGTGAAAAAATAATTTTCTCAAAAGGAGGTGTGGTTGAAAAGTTATGAACATTTTGGTGGAGTGATTCTTCTCCATTTTGACATGTATTTGGTCCTTAAAGGTAAGACTGAGTGATAGGTTTTTTTATCTTTAATAACTTATTGAGTTCTCGGGATGATTCTAGAGATCTCTTTCAAGGTATGTGTGCATCTATGTTGACCACCAAGTGAAATCATAGGTATGTAGTTGGTCCCTCCATGCTACTCTAGGAGAATGAACTCAAAAAACATGTCAAAAATCACTGTAGCCATCATGATTTGAGTTTTTTCTTATCAAGAATGTTACCTACAAAGGTTTGAATCCTCCCAATTCATGATAAATATTTTTAACCTTAGTGAACAATCTCAACATGAAGAATTAAGTTAAAAATTTAGTTTACTATGTTTTCTGGTGTTTATCTTATCTCAAGAACTTTTAGCTTGTAATGAAATATCAAAATGAAGATGTTCAAGGTAGTGTACTTGATTCCTATTAAAATATTTGATGGTTTAATAATTCCTAGTGGATGAAGTTTGAGTTTATCTCTTTGTTGGTCAAATCTATGTTGTTGCAAAGAATCATCCTTAATACCATAGCTCATGCTCACCACTCTTTCCTGCCAGATTTAAGTGCAATATTGACCTAACTGATGAAGTGTTTCTCTAAAATTAAAGTATTAAAGATCCATGATTCAATAAAAACCTAATCACTTGGAACAATGCCTAAGTTTTTCCATCAAGTTTTCTTATCCAAAAGGCTACATATACATCATTTGCTCTACAAAGGATTCTAGGTATGAAACAATGTATCCTTTCAAGAAAACTCAAGGAAATTCTTGGCTTAAATCATTTAGAGAAGGAGATATTCAACTTCATGGATCCTCATAAACTTGCATACTCTAATTTCAAGTAAAATTGTTTAATAATTGGATTTAAATGCCTTATCAGGATCAGTATCTATAGTAAACCTTGATTTAAGGTTTTTATAAAGAAGACTTAGTCTTTTTTTCTCACATTCCTCCACTAGAACTTCATGAAAATTAGACAGAATGCATGTGGGAACAATATTAACCTGTTGAAAAATATTGCAGGTGGATTCATTAAGTTTAGACTGAGAATTTTCTTGACAGTTGGGCATCAGAATCATATAGGCGAAGAAAACATATCTTTAACCTTCAATTAAATTCATTGTCGAGGATTGAGAAGAAAAATGATCATTGACACATCTTGAGGACATTGACAAAGGTGAAATAGGATATCTCTATAAGAATTGTGAGTGCATGAAAAATTTCATGGGCTATGCAGAGATCCATTCAAGTGTATGTTGATTCAGTTGAGTCAAAAGGTTTAACAACCTAGTCAAAGTTGAAATTTCTTACAATAATATGCCTTATCCTAGTTAATATTGTATCATTCAAAGCAATGGAAAGGAGCTCCCAAAGATCACAAGAATCATTCAATGACAAACTATTTCTTTGAGTATCTAGAAATTGTTCTTAAAGGGATAACACAAAGAATAAAGTGTACTTTGAAGTTTCAAATTGTCTCTTGGCGAAGTTGAAAGTTCATGGACCCTCCTATTCAAATAAGTTGACTCTTAGAAAATCCAAAAGGTATTAAAACTGTTATAAACCTTTTCCTCTCCCTCTTGAGCTCTATAGAAGCTAAAGTGTCATTAATAGAGAAAGGTTAGGCATTCCTTTTGTAATATGTAAAATTGTGCAAAATTGGTAGATGATGAGTAAGTTGAAAAGGAGAAGTATAGTGATTGAGTGTTGTATGTAAAATCGTAAGAATTTATAAGGTCTGAAATATTCAAGGAAGATGAACTTGAAGAGTTAATGTTAAGATGAAACAGAAGAGACTAAGTTCTTTAGTGAAGAATTTCTATAATTATTAAAAAAAATGATGAAAGGAAAACGTTCTTAATTTCAAAGAGTTTGGAGCATTAGTACATGAAATTAGTTGATCGAGTGTGAGAAAGTTTAGAGAAAATGTTGTGATTTCAAAATTTAGAGTTATATATAACTAATGCAAGAAAAGACAACAATTACAAATGGAATATGCAAGGATAAGCTTATTATCAAAAGCTGTGAAAGGGAAATAAAAAGGCAAAAACTATAATGGCTTTATTGAAGGTTACATAAACCAAAAGTCTTAAAGTTGAAGAGTGAGTCTAACTACTTATGGAGCTTGAGAAATTTTTTTGTTAAAGTAGGAGTTCAAAAAGGAAAGTTTAGAGATGAAAAAAATGATTGCAAGAAGAGATGTTTAAGTCAAGAAGTCATTCATAGTGAAGCTTGATGAGTTTGAGTTAGATAAATAAAAGGTATGAAATTTTCTTGACAGTAGAAGATAGAGATTGAAACAATAATAATATTCATATAAGAATGAGCTCATGATATAACATTGATTTGAACTTTCATCAATTTATGTGCTCATGACTATTATAGTACAACAATACATGATTGAGATGAAGAAATAATAACTCCTACAAGTACAATGTTCTTGAATATGATTATAGAAGATTAAGGTAATATTTTGAGTGTTATGAGACAAACATATTGTGTGAGCAAAGCATCTAGAAGTTTTAATTTGCTTTCCATGCAAAATGAGGTCAACTTTTATCGTGTGAACACTCGGTCTTGGTATGAAGAATTCTTAATAAACGTGTTATTTTATTTGAAGAGATGATTTGGTGCATGAAACCCTAGGTGTCAATTCAAACAAATCACAATGGTAAGTAATCTTATGATCTAAACAACTATAATATCATTGGCCTAAAAGAATGAAGAACACTAAAGGAGTATCTTAGGGAATATGAAAAGTGGTTTGAGCATATTTGTGCAATGCGTCTTAGATCTACTATTAAAGGAAAAATTGGAGTTCTAAGCATGATTAAACCCTAGAAAGTGATATAAAATATGAATAAAGGAAAAATAAGGTGGATATTAGGAGGGGAGCTTTATGCAGTCTAGAAGATTTTTTTGTTATTGAAGTCAAAGTAGAAAATTCTCACTCCCGTGGGGAGTTTTTAGTCAAGTCCACTTTTGAGCTTTGTTTCTATCATGAATCATCCTTATTTATCATTTTTTCATGTCAAGTCAATGCATGCATTTTTCATAGATGTCAAAGGGGGAGAAGTGTGTCAAGAAACATGCAAATGAGGTCATCCAAGTGAGTCAAAATTGCCATCAATGTTTCTAGGTAGGTTGTCATCAATGACAAAGGGGGATTTTGTTGGAAGTATGTGTCACTTGTGTTATCATTTATGTCAATTCCATTTATGTCAAGTGGTCTAGGTGATCTAGGCATGTTGGCTAGGTGATCTAGGTATGTTGGCTAGGTGATCTAGGGGTCTCCTATGTTGCATTTGTGTGGCTTGAGTCTCTCAAAGGTGGTATGAAGGTAAAACAAGGTATATGAGGTGATGATAAGGCATGTAAATGAGTTTGTAACATGTCCAAATGGTTTATTCAAGTAATGCATGGGTCAACTCAAGTCATTCTAGGCCTTGGCCTAATACAAGTACATGGTGTAAATCAAGCATGAAAATATGCAAAAGGAAAAAACCATGGATAAAAATCATAAAAGCATGGATATAACATCATGAGGTGGTAAAAGAGATATAGAATTTGATAAAAAAATTAAAACTAGCTGGTTGAAGGTGAAACAAAGCACTCATACATGTCAGACTAGTAGAGTAGTTGAGAATCAGAGACCAAAGGGTACCTAGATGAGATGGAATGGAAAGATGTAGGATGAAACAGAGAAAAAAATCACTTGTAAGTGTTAGAGGGATGTGTCCTTAAGGTGTGAGAAAAATTTTAGAAGCTGAGGATGAATATTTTGCAAGTTATGCAAGTATTTCCAAAATCGGGTTTTTCAAAGTATGTAAATTGAGCACCAAACTTCTTAGTAGTCAAGAGAAATTGTGAAGCCTCCTTTAGATAATTCATAAGAGAAAAAATGGATTAAATTGGGATAAAATTATGGTGCAAAAATTATTTTGGTGATTGGTTAAGTATTTTAGAAGTTCTATCCATTTTTGTGAGCATGTTTGTAGTCCTTCAAAACCCAGTTTGGACCAGTTTTGGAAAATTGAGTTGGTTAGGTGACCAAACTCAACTATTTTTATTGAAAACATATTGGAACATGTAGAGGAATCCTAACATCACATTTCCATGGTGATTTGGATTCTTGACACTTAGTGGGCCCCACTCAAAATAAGATTTTTAAGAAGATTTTAGTGTACAAGTAAAACTTGCAAAGGATCATATGCTAAAATATGAGGTGGATGATGTTGGGGATTTATAAATCAGATTCATGAAGTTACCTAAGTAACTCATTTGGAGAAAATTGGAGTATTGAGTGCATGTTTGAGCTTACCAACAAAAAGGAGCTTGTTTTGAGAAGCTAGTGAAGGAGAATGAAGGTATCCATGTTGAATTGCATTGTATGGATGTTGTTTATTGTATTTTTAATAATTTTTACATGAAATATGATGTGTGGAAGTGCATATTTTAGTTTTGAAATGTCATTTCTTGCTTGGAGGTGATTGTGCCAAAATTGCTTATTTAGGCCTCTTGAGAAGCTTGTCAAAATGAGATGGTAGGTGAATGTTTCTCTATTTTACCTATGGATATAAATTATTGAAAATATTATATATATAAATTTAATTTTTGGAGGTGATAGGGAGCTCTGAAAAGTTCCTTGGAGGTGTTTGACCACATTGTCTAGAAGACTAGTTTTTGTGATTTCAGAACCAGCTAGATCAGTTGTAAAGATCTAATTTTTGGAAGCCTTATGCCATGAATTGGAGCAGTGTTATATGCATATGAGTTAGTATAATTCATTATATTTACATTGATATATTACTTTCCTCATGATGAATAGATTTGATGTATGTATCAGCTAAATGTTTGAAGACCAAATTCAGAGATGTTGAAACCAGCCAAACAAGTCTTGCAAAGTTGTGTTTCTTGGCATGTTGAACATTGATTTGGATCTTGATGGTAAAATTGAATGAAAGTATACATCCTAAGATTAATTTTTTTATATTACATGGATCATGAAGATGAGTGGAAGTATTCTAGTTAGATGATTTTTCAGGACTATTTTTATTGAAGTTGATTTAGGCACACCTATCAGCCTAAATGGATACATTGGCTAATGTGGAGAGTTTCTAAGCATACAAGATCATAATTTGACTTGATGGGACCATGTAACATTTGAAAAAAATCTGGAATACTTGTGGACAAGTTTGAAGAGCTAGAAGACAAAAATATGAGTGAGTTGAAGAGTCATGGTAAGTGGAAGGTCAAAAGTCATGTCTAAGAGGTATATCTATTCATGTAAGCTCATTTGTGAGTAGTTTTTGATAACCCCATTATTTTTGTTGAATAAATATTTGATACAAAGAAAAACCTCTTGGGCATAGCCCAAAATCCTAAAATTTTTCAGGTTTGTAGTTGGTTGTGGTTGTATGAAGATGATGAAGTGCTTGATAAGCTGGTTGATGAAAGAGAGAAAATTTGCAGCTGTATGTTTGAATGCTAATCCTGATTGTATCTTGTAATCTAATGATATTGATCAAGCATCAAGTCTTGTGTTTTTAATGAAGAATTTTTGATCATATCTTGTATTCATTTCTTGTATGCATTCCATGACAAACTATATCTATTGATGTTTAAACATTCTTGACTGTAGTCTATAAGAGTGTATGTATATGAATGAATATTCATTGTTTGAAGTGAAAAATAAAACATTTTCTCAAAGGACTGATTCACCCCCATCTTAGTCCTTTTAAATTCTAATTAAAGGTGATAACAAGATAAGTTTAAAGGGTTGAAATTTGTTGCATTGTACTTAGCCTAAAGGGTATTAGAGGATGTGTTTGATTTAGTTGTGGATATGAATAAATGTGCATAATCATGGATCTTGCATGTGAATGGCCCTTAAGACCTAAAATAGGGAAGGATTGATTAAACTTGAGAGGATTAATGATTTCTTTGATTAATTATCACTTTTGTTGAATGGTTTCATGTTAGTATAAGCATGGTGAAACAATATAAAGAGTTTTAAGGAGCAAAAGGAAGCAAAAAGTCTAAATTTGTGCTTGATTTGGAATTAGGATACTTAAAAATAGTGAGACGAATAGAGTGGAAGTATGAGAAAATGAGGTTTTACAAGAAAATGAGTCATTTTAATAGTTGATTGGGCTTGTGTACAAAATGTGAGAGCAGGATATGGGGTTGGAAGGGTAAGTTTTAGGTTGATTTTTCCATTTTTGCATATTTGAGCCTATAGAGCTTATTGGAAAGACTTCTAAAAATAAGATACTAATGAGAATGATTGAAATTGGTTGTTATGAGTTGATGAATGCATGTAAATGTGTTGGAGCTTTGCATCACCTCATGATGTTTCAAATCCTTCATAGACCTCATGATGACCATTCCCTTGATTATTTGAATTGATAAAAATATACATATGTGTTTTGATTTATTATGTGTTATAAGGAATTGCATGAGTCCATATATTTGAGAAATGGTTGCTACCTTTGGTAGTTGTGAGGTTTAAAATATACATTTTTGACACATCTAACAGATTATACAAATGTCAATAACCAATCAAGAAGACCCCAAAACCTAAACAATGAGTATATTATTTCACAAAATAGATATCAATTGTATAATTTAAACCCTAAAAGCTTTGGGATGAATGCTGAAATCCTGAAAAATACCTATGTACTAACTAGATTAGAATCTAAAAAACTATCTTCTAAACCATGATAGATGGAGCTATGAGACTAGTTCTATAAGGTGTAGATTGACCCTAACTTCTTATATTTACTAAAATAAATTTAAAGTATAATTTTTCTTTTATTAATCTTTATAATTTATTATTAAAGTATAACCATTTATTTTAGTAAATATATCCATCCCATAAGCACATATACCACATAGAAAACAAAAGTGCGAGCACGTTATAATGTGCTCACATTTTAGGCTTGGTAATTTCCAATCCTATAAATTCATAACACGCTTGCGCTTTCCTAAAACGCACTTGCATTTCACTTAAAATTGAAAATGTGTCCGCTTTTTAGCCCCCCATCTCTGTGAACTTTCCTGGGCATAATAATTTAAATACATGAAGGTATTTATATTGTTGTTATTTCAGAACATATATCAATGACAATCATTATATAATTTAGGAATATATTATAGATTCATTCAATCATGTAAGCACGAAAATTTTCCTTTAATTACCTAAATTTTTGTAAGAAAATTTATACATTATTCCTTACACCACTTAATAACCCATTAATTTGAGATATTTAACACTTGCTTCCTCAAAATGGGTTTATTGAATTGATAATAATTACCATACTCTTTATTAAAAATAAGAGCAACAAAAAGGACTATACTTCTAAGCGAATAGCTACCCTATCCGAGATTTTAAAATGCCCATACAACCCTAGTTGGTAAGAAAGTGATCCATTTAATTGTCAAACAAAGCAATGATGGAGTTTTTAGTTTCATAATAATAGAAATAAATCTCATACCATGAGATACTAATTTCCTTTGTGCAAGTACTTTTTAATTTTATTACTCTTTATTACACATACACATATAATATTGATTTTAGATATAATATCAAAATTTTAAGGATTTTAGACCCTTCATAACTATATTATAGTGTAATAATGAGTGAAACATACTAAGGAAATGAATTTGGATCACTATTAAATGTCTCCAATATTTCAGGATGGGAGTCCCCATTTGTGACTCGATGTGCATTCTATATTCAACCATAATTTCATTAAATTTGTACATATTCTTGTCCATATTTAAAACAAAAATTATCTATATTGATTTTATTAGTATCAAATATTGGAATTCATTTTTACTATAATGGGATTCTGTTTTAGAAATGTTTGGAATTAGATATCACCCTTTTTGGATTTCAATTTGTAGGGTTTATGCTTTTAGTGTTAAATGGATAAAAATAATAATTGTTAATTGAAGATTCATTAAATGTAATTTATTTACATCTATGACATCGTTCATGTATAAAAAAATTCTTGAACAAAACATGTGAGAATGAGCAATTGCCTATTATGAAAAAGGTGAAATATTGGCCTTTATTGATAAATAATATTTAGTTCGAACACACCCAATGATAATCTTTGTTTTTTACAATCTATAAGGAAAAAATAATTTAATACAAAATTAAATTAAATTCATCATAAAATGTGAAATTTATTTTTTACAAATAATCAATTATGCACTTAAAAGTCATTACGATTGAGTATTAAATTTAACCAAAATATTTATATATAAAAAAACAATTCAATTGACTATTAAAATAATCAACTTCTAACTAAAAATGGAAAGCTAAATATAATTTCAATCGACTATAAAATTTAATGAATTTATTAATGTTTTTTAAACAATGTAATAGTGTCAAGAAAACTCAATTAAGGTCAATAATTGTTCTTTTGTACATTTCGAAGAGAGAAGCATATTTGGGTGTGTCCCCACATGATTTAACCATGTACATAAGTGTGTGAATATTTTTCTATCGAATGATTTGTGCCATCAAATTTCTAGGACAAGAAATTAAAAGGAATGGGCTTCTTTATGTTATGAACAAAACTTGTTTTTCACCTACCAACAATATGTTATCTACTCCATACGTGTGAGTGTACTTTTCTAGAACATGTTGTCTAAAATAACACCCATACCCTTTTGACAACTTCATTTAATTCAAGGACTTAGTTTAGTCACAAGATCATGAAATTTAGACATTATTTATCCCAGTCTCGTACTACTATTTAGAAGGTTCTTTAGTGAAGAAATTACTAATTAATCCCCATCGATGGTCATCTTTTTTATTTTATTTCATCATTAATGGCTATTTTCAACCACATGCCTAGTCTATTTTGGTAATTTCCCATTATTTTAGCCTCAAATGGGGCGCCCATGAGCGCCTGGGCCCCACTAAGGGCATCCCGGTCCCTTTTGCACTTTCCCACCGCTTTTTGGGGTCTTTCTAGCCATTTTATATCATTATCTTTCCTTTGGTTAGCCTTTTCGTGGATAATTATGAAATTAGATCAAGAAAACCCTATAAATATAAAGTTATTAGACCATAATGAGGGACCTAGCATCATTTACTACTATTACTCCATATAGAGTTGCATCTATCCATTGTATTGGAGATCACTTGTATCCACATAGCTACATCATCAAGGCACACGGTTAGGATGTATGCATCACACTTCATAGGGGAGGGATTCTATTCTATATCATGTACATATTCTATTACATTTTCTACATGTAGTTATGACTAGATACTTCACAAAGTATGAGTGGCACAAGATCACCCTAGGGCATGATCACACACACTTGCACATAGAACTACATCAGGTTTAATATGTAGTGCAACGCTCGGTTAAGTAACTCCACCATTGTGGCGCTTGTGGTTATTTTGACCCCTTTATATGCATTATTATTTTTTAGGGTTTGATGATTGTTTTGGGGTATTACAGGTCTTTCTTTCATCTTGGGGTATTGGCAACATCTGAAGGAGCACGACGAATTTGATACGACACACAATGAAGTTTCTAGGTCACTTTCCATCCCTACGGAGATCATTTTATGAGGTCTTTCTTTGACCACGGCATCTAGATTACAAACAAGAGTGCCCACAGGCCCTAGTCCTCTAGGCACTCCAAAGTCATTTACTAGATCATCCAGATCCACCCTTTTCGAGACTTCTACACAGTCGTTCCTTCTTCCTGATTTTCCAGTCACACCTGCGACACAATCCCATCACTTAATCAAATCATCTTAATTCTTTCTTCTTCCTTCTTACATATTAGTGATAACATTTCCTTTTTATAGTTGTTTAGCTTGCTTGTATACTTCTTTACTTCATTTATTTACTTTATTTATAGTTTTTCATAGCTTAGATTAACTATCCCCTTACTACATAGTTAGTCCATTTTTATTTAATCATTTTGGTGAACTTGACATCTTATCATGGCTAAAGATACTTCTTCTCTATCTCCAATCATTCTATAGTTTGATAGTTTTGGTCGTGCCTTTGTTGAAACTCGGCTGATTTTTCTAGTTATCGACCTTTCCCTTCGCTTATTCATTTTCCATCTTCTAACATAGATAATTAATCTCTAAGTGATGTTATTGTTTCTTATATCTGTACAATCAATCCTACTATTTCAACACAAGTCCTAGATGAGATTACATAAGCACAAGTTACTCAAATTGATCACGTAGTTACATCTCCAACTCTTCTGAATTTCTGATGCTTCACATTCACCTCACTTGTTAGTTCTCGACTTTTCATGTTGATGATCCTCTCGATGCAATCTTTGGTCCTACATCTGTATCTGATACTTTAGAGCCACAAGCTAATGATGCTTCACTTTCTTCTCATCTAACTGATAGAGGAATTTCCCTCCACTTTCATCTTTGCATGATATTTTTACTAGCACTATCCATGACTCACCCCATCTATCAATTCTTCTTCTCCTATTATTTCATCTCCTCTCATTCCATCATTCATGCCTATTAGTTCATCTTCTCCCATAGTTATATCTCCATTGGTCACCTCATTACCTATGTTTTTCTTATGTTAGTCCTACCATCGTTATGGATATTCCACCTACATAGTTTACTATAGATTCTTCGACACCTACTCCCAGTGTGCCTTTAACATCAGAATCTCCTCTATCATCTCTTGACATCCCTATGATCACTCACCATGAGAATTTTCAACCTCTTAATACATTATTATGATCATCCACTATTCCTTCACAAGATATTATCCTTCTCATGCATCTCGTAGGTCAGTCACAATCTCAAGTCCAGATCTTACTTTATCAAGTACATTTCCTATGCTTCTATTAACAATAACTTATTACATGGTAACCTTATTCCTAAGAAGATTCATACTTTGAAATTTCCTAAATTCACTTGCTTTGATGGCACTGGTTATCTTCATGCTCATCTTCTACATTGCCACATGGATATGACCTCTTATTCTAATGATAGATTATTACTCAAGGCCTTTTGACATAGTATTATCGCTGAGGCATTATGATTACACTCATCTCCCCTTTGGGTCCATCAATACTTACTATGACATGAAGGATTCTTTTCTTCGTCATTTCATCCTTCACAATGGCCCTCGAATTACTTACGATTACCTACCTACTTTACATCAGGGATTTATCTCATTCACTACATAACATTATATTGCATGCCCATCTCCAAATGCTACATCCAAATGGGCTCCAAAGACTACTCCTTATGCATCTATTGAGCATCATGCCACTATTTCTAGTGTTCCTTCTTTGGCCAGTCAATATCCTCCTAAGAAACCACCTACTTATTCTAACACATCACATTGTATGTTACTCAAAGAAAAATATACCCCTTGATCACCTACTTGCGCATCGAATACATGATCACATCATTCAACTAGTCCTACACATCGGTATAGGACTATTCCTCGAAAACTTACTGCATCTCAACATAGATCACCACCTCAATTTATTCCACGCAGATCTTCTTCACCTCCACATTCTACATCACATATATCTCCATCACCAACGCATTTTGTGAGTCCACGACCTTTTCATTTGTCATTCCTCACATGTGCATAGACTTCATTCACCAAGTAAATCATTTTTCTACCATACCACCACTATTAGATCATGGTCCTATGATTTCATCCTCATAAACATCGGGTGGAGGACCTTCGTCCTTCACTATCATTGGTTATTTTACTCATTTCTATATACTTGGGGGGCATGGCACCTAATGCACCTTCTCCCCATTTCATCATAGCATCTATTATCTTTTAATTTTCATTTTTCATCATACATTTTAACAGCGCCATTACCCGATGACATACTATTGTGCTTCGTTTCACACTTGATTGTTGAGGTATTACTACTACGATGAACCTCACACACCGCATTATAGGCATCACACATTGCTTTTAATCACATATAACACATCATACACCATACATTTTATACCTCATCTAAAACATTTTGATGTTTGCTCATTTACACATCGTACACCATACTAGTATTCATTATACATACTTGCATCCAATATTTCATACTAATCCTCATACGTACTACTTTTAGTATACACCATACATTACATCTTATACATCATACATTACACATCACATGGTCATCTTTCATCATTGCATATACTACATTGTCTTCTACACATTGCACTTGCCACCCTATGACACACTTTAGTTCCTCGATCCATACTCGACTGTCGAGGGTTTACAAATCAAATGGACCTTACACTCATCACACATTTATTATTCTAACTTTCATCATGCGACATTTACATCCTAGTGACATACACTTTAGGCTAAATTGTTACCTATTCAATCATTTTTTAGTGGTATACACCTTAGGTTACATCATCACTCCCTCTTTTCATCTAGTAGTCTGATATACGCTTAGGGCTAAATCATCACTCATCCATTCATCTCATAGTGATATATGCTTAGGATAAATCATCACTTATACATTCATTTGGTCGTGATATACACTTCAGCTATAGGGTTCACACACACATCATTTCTAGGTCGCATCTCATCACTACAACTATACATTCATCATAGCATGTTAGACACAACACACACTTCGACCATTTCCCAATGATGCAATCTCATTTATAGTTCATTCTTGATTGCTAAGGGGGAAAATAAAATGAACCTCATTTCATACACTTCCATTCACTTAGGGGCACACAGGATCCTATCATTCCATCTTACATTCCATTCCATCCATCTAAAACATATTACATTGTCTTGGGGAATTTACTCATGTTTACTAGTGTTTTACATGATCAATTTACTACACATGTTAGATTGATAAATTTTATATAATTATCTATACCATCCACACATGCACATTCACATCTTTTTTTAGTTGTGATCACAGATACAAATATTTTCCACGTAGCATTGATGCTCACCTTCTACCTTTCCTACACTAGTCGTTGGGGACATCCACATTCGTTCCTTCCAGTGCTATTGTTTCATTTTTACTTAACATTTTACATTACTTGGTTATTCATGATTTGACATATCAGGTATTTCTCTAACATGTTAACAAGTGTTCCATATAAAGAACTTGTTTTTCAAGATTACACGTTTCTATGGCTACTTCTTATTTACTTATTTATTCCATTGGATGCCATTGTTTGCTTTTTTATTTAGGCCCTACCCTATGTTTGGTGTGCACACTTGTTTGTTTTTTTACGCAAATTATGGCCTTTGCATGTCTTGCGAAAATGTGAGTAATGTCCCATATTTTCAACCTACTTTGTGCGGCTTACTTTTCACCTTGTGTGTTTACATTACTTTGTTTGGTAGTTTACACACTTTGTTTGCATACTTTACACTTGTTTTCTACATGCATGCATTTTCATAGTAACACTTGTCTTTGGCTAGCCATCTTTGTTTGTGCATGCCTTGTTTTCTACCATGTAGGGTAGAGTTACAGAGTACATGTGTTTGGTCCTCTTTTGGGGCCAAATTCTCCTCCCAAAGTGATGTCGTATGCACCCCCAAAGAGGGGGGCATCATTTGGGGTTTTTCTATACATAACACATAGATTCTACACTAGTTCGGTTCGGTTTCACATAGTGAGTGGGTTTAGAAAATTCTACGAACCCCATATATACAATATTTTATAGGACATGGTGTTCTTAGCATTTTGGGAAGAAATTATAGGCTTGGTGGTTACAAAGGTGGTTTTCCTCCCTATACTACTTTGCCAAAGGTGGTGTCGGATCACCTAAAAAACCAGGGATGATATAGAGATCTCTTCACATACATTCGGGGAAGCGATTCTGGGAAAAATAATAATTCAACTTTCTTCCTACACTTCTACGACTAAAGTGGTGTGAGATCTCCCAAAAACATCGCAAAGATATGGGATATCCTTCTACACTCTCTTTCTTGACTTGGATTAGGTGCACATTTTCCATTTACATTTGTATATTTTACATTTACACGCTTTCATATACATGCATATTTTATATTACATATTTACACATACATATTTGACTACTTGATCGTTTTCTCCTTGCAAGTCAGGCCATATGAGAAAAAAGTAGTCAAATTGGGGCAATAACAACAGTGTCAACAAAAAAACTTTCGTCAACACACCCTTAACTAACCATGAAGGTACGTTACACACGAAGTAGATACACATGCGTTCCACCCTAGGTTTACTCTCATCATTTTTTCTTTACACATTTTTCATCTTTAGTTTCCATGATCCATCTTTTTTTGTCATTCCACACTTTTTTAGTCCTTGAAACATTTTTACTACATTCTTTATGGACATCAAGTACACATATCTATCTACTTTATGTTACTAAGCTTTTCACTCACCAACATAAAGTGGGGAAAAATGTAGTCAAAATCATTTATCTCGGTCTTATACTACTATTTAGAAGGTTATTGAGTGAAGAAATTACTAATTAACCCCGTCTTTTGGAAATATTTTTTTGCATTCATCGGCCCTTTTCATCCACATGCCCAGGTATATTTTGGTCATTTCCCATTATTTTAGCCTTGTTGAGGCACCCAAGCTAATCTTGGTGTGCCTGGTCCCACTAGGGGCACCTCGGTCCCTTTTGTACTTTCCTTGGGCTCTTTCTAGCCATTTTACATCTTTATCTTTCTTGTGGTTGGCCTTTTCAAGGATAATTACGAAATTAGATCAAGATAACCCTATAAATATATTGTTATGATACCATAATGACGGACCTAACATCACTTAATACTATCACTCCATCTAGAGTTGCATACATCCATTGCATTGGAGATCAATTTCATTCACATAGCTCCATCATCAAGGAATAAGGCTAGGACATCGTATCACACTTCATAGGGGAGGGATTATATTTTATTCCATGCACACATTATATTATTTTTTCTACACGTAGTTATTACTCACTACTTCTTGAAAAGTGTAAATGGTACAAGAGCACCCTAGGTAATGTTCACACACACTTGCACATAGAACTACCTCGGGTTTGAGATGTAGTGTAGCACTCACTTAATAAGTCCACCATTATGGTAGCTAAGGTCGAGTTTGACCCCTTCATATGTATTATTCATTTTTTAGGATTCGATGTTTGTTTTGGGGTCTTGCAGGTCTTTCTCTCATCTTCGATTATTGGTGACATCTGAAGGAGCATGAAGAATTTGATACCACATACAAAAAGTTTCTAGGTCACCTTCCATCCCTACAGAGATCAATTTGAGCTCTTGCATAGACCAAGGCACCCAGATTGCGGACCGAGTGCTGCGGATGCCCCGATCCTCCTCTAGGCACTCCAGTCTGGCTAGATCCTCCATATCCACCCTTTTTAGAACTTCTACAAAGTCATTCCTGCTCCCTGATTTTCCAGTCACACATGCGACACAATCCCATCACTTCTTCGAATTAACGAAGTTCTTTCTTCTTCCTTATTACATATTAGGGTTAGCATTTCCTTTTTCATAGTTGTTTAGCTTGCTTGCATACTTATTTAATCCATTTATTTACAACTATTTATAAATTATATTAACTAACCACTTACTATATAGTTAGTCCATGTTTAGTTAATCACTTGGAACCGTTTTGTTAAAAAATTTACGTAGTTAAAAAACTTAGTTTTCCACTAAAAATCAAGAACTTAGTGTTCCACATGTTTCTAAAGTTGCGGAACAAAGGATAAGTGTTCTATGGAGTTCGAGAAACATTTAGTACTTTACATTATTGTGCGGGAAAATTTATTGTTCCACATAAATGGAAAATGTAATCTTCTACAAAAATGAATAAAATAGTGTTTTGCATGGAACTTAGGAACTCGATGTTCCATGGAATGAATAAAGTGTAGTGTTCCATAGGTTTTCAAGTCTACATAACAAAGGAACACATAAAGTCCATGTAAAAAAATATATATCTTTGTGGAACAAAGGAAATAAATAGAACAAAGGAAATCTACACAAGGTGGAGAAAGCCACATATCAAAGAGAACCCTTGGAACAAAGAAAATCATAGAAAAAGTAACGCAATAAAGGAAACCCGTGGAATAAAGAAGTGGTTTTACGTAAAACAAGAAAAATTAAAATCCATGTAAAAATTTGTTATGCAAAGGATTCAAAATCCATGGAAAAGGTGGTGGGAGGTGATGTAAAAGAAGAATATTTGAGTAGAAGACCCGCACACAAGAAGACACCACATAAACTAGAGCAATCGTTTATGGATCGAGGAGGAAGTCGAAAAAAAATCCACGAGTCATCAAAAGTTCATCAACTAAATAAATCTATGAAAGAAATTATCAATGTGTTGTAACATCAGAATTCCATGGAGCACAAAAATCCACACCTAACTTAGTTTGATAATGTTTTTTTATTATTATTGCAAATAGTTTTTTGAAAGGGACTATACCCTTGAATACAAAAGAAGGCCTGAGAGCTGGAATAAGAGTGAGAAACAGAGAGAATGGATCAAGATCCAAGTGTTACAACGAAGCTCCAAGTAGCTCAGAAATAGCTACTCAACCGAGACAAAACAACAAAAAAACAGCAAAAAAACAGCAAACCGCAGGCGAGAAAACAACAAAAATCAGCGGAAGCTCCTAGAGCTACTTCTTGGTAGCTTTATCGATACTGATCTTGATTTTATTCCAGGCATGAAACATACCCAAAGTAGTCATATGGGCAGCATCAGTCTTATCGATACTTAGTTTGATAATGTTAACCACTCCAACAACCACAATTTAATGACACTATCCTTGTGTATTGGTGTTCTAATAGGGTGTGATTAGAGAGATGGTAGGAACCCATACTTGGCCTTCAAAATTAATGGTTATTGGTCCTTAGTTGTTGGCCCTCTTCAATTCTAGAGTGATATGATATTATCCCTTTCTCTCCTATTCTTATCTATAAAAGGAAACTCAAAATTAATGCTAAAATAATCCTCTCTTAATGTAAATTCACCATGTCAAAATGGTGGCCGAGATTTCACAAGTTGTAGACATCTATTTTGGTCACATGTAATGCACTCGGTGTCATTCCCGGTAATGTAATGGACTACATATTTCCTTATCAATATAATATTTTCAATGTGTCTCGTATTGGCCCTTTACTTATATTCATACCGTATCTTACCTATCTATTCATTATTAGCATATCATGTGTGGGTTTTATTTACATGTTTCTATTTCTCTTTCTATAATGCACGGGATGGAAGGGTCCATGTCGTTTTGATCGTGGCATGTATCTACCCTCTTATCCAACATTTTATTTTCTATCCTTCCCCGGAGAGATATCCCTTTTTTTCTAGAACCATCATCATTTACTTATCTTAGGTTTCATTTTATGAATTCCTCCTTCCCCTTTTCCCCGCATATTGATAGCTTATCTTAGGATTAGTGTTAGTATTAAAATAGATAGCTAGAGGAATCTAACCTTATCTAGAGGTTAAACTCATACAATTAAGTTCCATATTGATATATCATCCCATATTTCACTAAGGTACTTGAGTCTAGCTTTAACAAAGGGTGCAACTTCAGTGACAATTTTTTTGGCACAACTGGTGGGATTAGTTTGATGAGATTTACATAATCTTCACAAAGACTAGTATGTGTCTTGGCTAAATCAAACCTTTGTTTGCTTCCTTTCAATACATATGGAGACTCCAATGACCTAGAAAACCCATTTCTCTCATCCGTAAACCATTTCCATTCATCTTTTTCCCCTTCTCATGAATTTATGCAATCATGCCTTGATGCAACCTATAAATAACTCTAGTGTGTTGGCACATCACTCAACCTAGGCCGAGTGCTCACTTGAAGTGTGCAAATGTACCAAGCCCCTCTTTAGGGTTGGTTGTGTAGGATGTTAGTATGATGAAGACTTAATACATTCAGATCCATAAATAACATAGCATTCTCTAGAGCATATTCTAGATCTAGATCTAGATCTAAGGGTAATGTATTTAAATAATGACCATAATGAATTCAACCATGCAAGAACTAGTTATACTCATATTTAACACCTTGATTCATCTAATACAATCCATCTTATTAAACATAATAAATACAAAGAAGCTTCTTATAATAAATAGTATCATAATCTCATGTGAGCATCGATATGACAACATAACTTCAAAATAACTTATATACAGTCCCTCCTATACTACACATGTATCACTACATATTTATAAGGGTGGGGAATTTCCCTTCACCGCTTACATAATTCCAAAAATAGGTCGTATGCTAAAAATAGCCATACACCTTTACAATAATAGACACACATGCAAGTGTGCTAATAATAGATCTCTTCTGGTTAACTGGTAGTAATAATTATATTAATAACTCGAACCCATGCAAAGTGATTAGTAGCCACTCTTCCAATAATAGCCCATGCATGTCGTGTAAGTCTTTATCCAGTTTGTGTGCTCTACACGCTATCTCCAAAAATAGATTGTACATGTGAAAACAACTAAGTCCCAAATCTGCCCTTGTCTTTTGTGCATGTGTCCTTCCCTATCCTTCCGTATCTTCGACTTTGCTTTACTCCTACGTGCGAATATTCTATGCAACTTCTCCTTAGTATCATACTCTTGTCTTCTCAACATTACCCCACACTAAACTACATTCCCGCCCCGGCAATGGCTGATCTTTGAATAATAAAGAATAAGGAATGGAAATAAATGAAAGAATTTCTATGCAAAGAATGAACCATCACTCTGTAACATTCTCTATCTCAACCGGAAGAATTAATTATGGATATTCTTCTTTTATCTCATCTTCTTAAATCTACCATTTGGTTAGCATGGCTTCTATATTCTCTAGAATTTCCATTGCAATAGATTCTAACTCATCTTGGGCAATCTATCCCTTCTCATTTTGTAACACCAAAACAATGTTGGACATAGCAGACATTATTCCTTCCAACAGATCCATCTTCTCGCACTATACGGTTTCCAATCTCATCCAACCGTTTCTTATGGGGTCATGTCTTCTTTGTATGGGCCTCATGATTTTTCTTGACTAGTTCCAATATTTCTGCGTATCCCAATGTATCATCTTTCATTTCCTTCAGAATTCATTTTCTTCTACTATTGTCCTGATTCTTATTACTGCCTCTGGAGCTACATAAATATTCAATGCTTGGTACACTTTTTTCAGCTCCTCTTGCAAGGTTTGAATCAATGCCTCGTATGATGAAATATTTCTAACTACTGAAGCCTTTTCTCTCTCGCCTCATGCTCATGGTCCTTTGGTGTTGGCATGTGAATTGGTCCATCCTCAAGCACCAAATTAACTAATGTATGCACATAGTGCATAATCGAAGGGAGCCTTTCAGGTACCTTAGACTCCAAGTGAAGTCTTGCTTTCATGACATGATCACCAATATCCTCTGCCATACTGATGAATGCTTAGTTCTTCTTCTATTATAAGTCATTGTCTCCCTTCAGACGTGCTATTTTTTCATCTTTAGCTTTGATATCTTCTGTAGCACTCGATAGTAGTGTATTTGTCTATGTTCCTTCGTGCCACCTCTGTAGACATTTTCACTAAGGCATTACTCACCTATTCATCAGACATAACAATGGGCTCTATAGTTTTTGTCTAGTCTAGTCGGGGTGCCTTCTTCAATCTTCTTAACATATAGGACACTTCTCATACATTGAAATTTGGCTCGTCCATATGTGTGTACATAGACCAAGATAATTGATTCCTTGTGCACGTGGTGGCCATGTCTTCATCCATCAGCTCCCATTCATACAATTTCATAGGGCTCACTGTGCTTCGGAAATGGGCATGGACAATTTAACTTTTTTCTCAAAGATAGCCTAAAGATGGAACATTATACTCTACACTCACTCTTTTTGATCTTGGCCCCTTTGGAACTGGAGCGCCAAGATTTGGAGTCGAATCTTCAACATTATATGCAACATCACATTTTGTTCCTTCTACTTCCTTTACCTCCTCTTATCCATCCTTCAAATCTTCAACCCAGGGTTCTTCTATTTATTTTATCGGTACAGGGGTACCAGTCGCACTCTCTATAGACTCCTCCACCTCCTCATTCAAATTTAACTTTCTCCTTCTCTTCTTAGTTACCTCTTTCTAAGGAGAGAGTTATGGTGATCTTCATACTGATTATGGAGTAACACCTTGAGTTATTGTTCATTCTGAACACCCTCTTAAAGTGGCATTCTTCAGGGACTGCTCCTACTTCTAATTCTTCATCTTCTTCTTCTTGTGCCTGGGGTGGAGTACTTGCATGCTCAACTTCTACCTTGTCCATGGGTTTCCTCCATCCCCTATGATCCAAGCCACCATTTTCCTCATGTTCTTCCTCCTCATCATCTACCTCTACCATTTCTATGGGCTTTGGGTCGACACGTTCTCCATTGTATGCTTACCCTTAGGTGGCCCTGGGAGTGCAAACTCATTTTCTACATATTTGTTACCCTCCAACTTAGGCTTAAGCTGAAGGTATATAAGCACAGATCCACTGTCTCTAATCACCAAAATCACAATCTTGATGCTTATCGTGTCTAAAATTAGCCTCTCAATATAGGCAGGCTGAATCGGATATACATATGTCTTCCTTAGTGTGTGGTAGTCACAATCTACTTGATCTCAGTAACAAAATTTAGGTGGCACACATCTGTAAAATAGTGGACTGATGCCTAAAAGTAGTGCACTATGAAGGCATATAGAAGTTTGCACCAGGGGCTCCAAGTCCCATCCTTCATTACAAAACATGTGATGCAAAATTTCTGGTACACCGCGAACAACACTTCCTTACCCACCACCAAAAGTAACTCCTTGGGGATGCACCACTCCTCTTCAAATTCCATGTAGAGCCGATCATACCACATCTCCACCCTTTGCTTGAATGGCCCACTCATTGAACCTTCACATAAGTACTTGTCAAATCTTTCTACAAGGGACTTGTTTTGCATGGGATACTCCCAGATCTTGTTCTTTGGCCCATCAAGCACTCCAATCTCCATAAATACAAGGGACAATAGGATAGTGCCGAAATGTATTTTATCACCTATGCACGCTTCCTTGATGATAGTCTCTACAATATAGCCTAATATTTTATAAATTACTCCTTGTGACATTCTCCTTGCAATGTCTAGCCACATTGTATTCACCTATGACCATCTCTCTTGATCATTCAATTTGGTCACTAGATGTGCAACTTCCTGTACCACTGGGTACTTCTTTAATTTTTCAATAACCATTCTGTATATAGACCCTTGGTATACCTTAACTCCTTTTGTGTCTCCAATATTGTTGCTTTATCTGTCAAGTCACTATCCAAATCCACTCATGTGCCCTTTAATCCTTTTATTGTTAAACTCAATGCGGTCAGTAATCCTTACCCTTCGTCTAATGAAATAGAAAAGTCTTCATGTACTCTACTCATCAACCACTAGTACAAAGGTTCATATTTTCCAAAATACGGGAGCTCGTACAACTAGTAGACTCCAATCTGCTTTAACAACTTCTCTCTAGCATCATCATACACTGACATGTCCTCTATTGTGCACTTGTTTGTCTTCGTACTCAACAACGCATCCAATTCCTTTTTATTATCCGATGTGTGGTGGTTATAATCACTTATCTTACACTTATGAACATGAGAATCCCATTCTTGTCCCACTATCACGCCTTCTGGGTATTACATCTATGAGAAATTACTCTGGGGAGAAATTTAAACCTCTTGCTTCCACTTTCTTCTTTCCCTTGGCTCCTACGGCAGGTGCTTTCTTTGGTGCCATCTGTAAATCACAACTTTTTGTCCTCTGTAGTGTGCAAATTATTTCCTTCTATCTTCTATAATGAGCAAGTCCAAACCCTAGCTCGAATCTACATTCCCTAGTTGAAATCATGTGCCCTATCTCTTTCACAATGCTCTGCTTTGCTCAAACCCTTCACCAATGGGGATGTAAGCTTCTCCTAGTGCACAAATCTTCTCTCCATGTTTGGTTTCACACTATCCACACCTAAACAAGATTTGCTCAACTCGTTTTCACTTAGCTCATTCAAATGTTCATGATTACAACAAAAAATGAACTCGCATCCCATCCTTACATATATTTTTAAAAATTTAGTGCATTTATTGCTCCTTCACCTACCAAAAATCCTCTCAAATTGACCATTTTCACAATTTTCATGTGGACATCTTCACACCTCATTTATAACATTTTAGCGTGCCTTCGTACCTTCTCGCTACCGAATTCTCTTTAGCGCACTTTTATGTGCCTGAGTACCTCACCACTGCACCTTCTCCTGGTAGTCTCCATGACTGGTTTTTACCTCGCATTATATTGTTTCTTTGTTTATCTTTATCTATGGTCCTTATTTAGAAGCAATATTTTATCCATGAACTCTCCAAACTTGAATAGCACGTATAGTAGTTTGTTCCTTTATGTGTACCCATTTTTCAATAACCACCCCACACAAATGGCATATATAGTCCTTTGCACATAAAAATACTACAAATGGTAATTATCTTCTGGCACACAAACATGCTTATTTCACAAAACACCAAGAAAATTGATAAAGCATAGCGAGAAAGAAGGAAATACATTAAAGGAATACATAACTGAAAACCTAATCTAAATGGTAACACTTGTCTTATTACAAACACTTTGAGAAGACTTATTTATATTAGGGCCTCAACCTACTCTCGTTGAAGTAAGGGGGTAACTATATTCCATTAAGCAATTTTAACTAACAAGCTATTGTTTCAAGTATGTAAGTGATAACATATGGTCCTAACAAATGTACTTTGAGTTTTCCTGGACAACGCAGAAACTTAGAATCATAAAGAAGCACCATCTGTCCTATCTCAAGATTTTTGTCCTTGATGTGCATGTCATGCAATGCTTTCTGCCTAGATTTTTCTTGCTTTTGACTCCAATGTGCTATTGTTCATTGCTCATCCATCTTAATCATTTGTTCAATTCATTCTTCCAATTCTTTTTCATCAGCTAGACTACCAGCGTGTGAAATATGCAAAGAAGGTAACATGAATTCCATAGGAAGAACTGCTTTTGCACCAAACACCAATTAAAAGTGTGTGGCCTTGTTTAACCACTTTTAGGTCATTCTATATGCCCAAAGCATGACATAAACATTATCATCCCAATATTTTCTCCCAACATCCCAAAATTTTGTCAATATCTGGCTCAAAATCTTGTTGAAAGCCTCATGGTGTAGTCTTATGGTATGCATTCATGAACTCATCAAATAGAATTCTGATTGTATCATTCAAAAATGTGTGCCCCTATCACTTGTCAAACTCAATGGGCATCCATACCTTGTAATAATATTTTCCCATATAAACCTAGCTATTGTATTGATCTTTTGTAGGTGCTACTTCTACCCACCTTGTTAGATAATCTATGCAAGTGATGATATAACATGATCCAGTCCTATACGCGTGGCTGGTGAAATAGGACCCACAAAATCTATAGCCCATTTCTCAAATGGTTCTACACTAGGAATAGGTCTTAAAGGCATTTCATCTCTTTTGTCCTAGTTTTCCAAGGCTCGATAGTGATCACAAGCCTTGCAATATGCCTTACAATATTTATACAAGGTCTCCCACCATAATCCAACGAGTAAAATCTTGCACGCAAGTGGTGTCACCTACATAGTGCCCACCTGCAATACCACCATGAGCCTCTTCCATGATATCTGTGTGCTCATGTTCTAATACACATCGACATAATACTTCATCTCGGCCTAACTTATACAGGTCACCACTAATCAACATAAATGGTGCCGCGTGAATGGAAAGTTGTTTCTTCTCTAAGGATTTCATTCCTTCTAGTGCCATACCTATACGTAGAAATACAAAAATGTCCTCTAATTCCAATGGTGTGTGTTGTAACATGTATAACTATGCATCGGGCATGGTATCTTCAATTGCATGCACATCTTCTCCTAACTGTATTCTGGATAAATGGTCTAGTCTAGAATTACTTTTCCCGGTTTTACCACAATTGTAAAATCAAATTCTTGGAATAAGAGTACCCATCGGCATATGTGCCCCTATAAAATGGGATTGTTTACCAAATAATTCAATGCCATGTGGTTGGTATAGAATAAAAATGGTTTTTCTAGTAGGTACTATCTAAATTTATGTAGCACATAGATCATTAACAAAGCTTCACACTCTGTAGTTGTATAATTATGCTCTACAGAGTCAAATTTCTACTAGAAAAATAGATAGGATGATCTATAATACCTTCTCTAGGTTGAGCCAATACCGTGTCAATGGTCGTGCTAGGAGTGTTCACATGTACATGAAATGGTTGGTCCCATGAAGGAAAGCAAAAATAGGCATTGTAGTAATTTTTTCCTTTAATGTCTTGAATGTGCGCTGCTGCAGTTCCCCCCAATATAATGTCCCTTTTCCTTTTAGTAACTCCTCCAAGGGTGCAACAACCTTAGCATACCCTTTAATAAATTTTCTATAATACCTAGTGTGACCTAAGAATCCACGCACCTCACTTTGAATGGTAGGCTCTTTCAGGATGATAATAATTGTAACCTTAGTTGGATTAACCAACAAACCTTCCTTGCAGATGATGTTCCCTAACAATGTGCCAAAAAAATTTCTTGATGTTCAAAGAGATGCTTAATTGGCGACATCTTTCAAAAATTAAGCATAAATTGTCACAAAGATCCTTAACAAGTCCATACACCGTTCAATCATCTAAATAGGCTTGTAAGAATTTGTGAATACAATATTTGAATGCTTGACAACCATGCACAAAAATATAAGAGGCACGTTTTTCAGACTAGAAGGTATCACCGTATAGGAAAAACTTCCCCATTCGGTGGTAAAATTATCCTTTTCCTGATCCTCCTGTGTAATCCTAACTTGATGATAACCAGAGAATCCATCTATAAAGGAATAGATTTCACACCCTATAATGCCTTCTAATATTTCCTCTCGTGAATGGTGTAGGAAAAGGATCGATCGCACATGCAGATTTCAGCTCCATGTATTCCACACATATCCTAATCCAACCATATTTCTTTATACTTGATCACCATCAGGCTAACCCATTTTGATTCATCTTGGGGCTTGATGATTCCAGATTTCAACATTTTTTCAATTTCTCCTCTTTGAAATTTTCATGTAAGTTGGGGTTCATTCTATAGGGTCTCTTCCCCGATTGGGTACGCACCTTCCTTAAGCTTTATCTTCATTTCTCCTAATGATTCATGCACGCCTTTGAGTTTATGGTATCCCCTAGGAAATAAGTCCTAATAATATCATAGTAACTCAATGATTTTGGACACATTAGAGTCAGAAAAACAATCCCTAATTATGGCCTCCTTAGGCTTAGCATCCGATCCAATATTCACTTTCTTTATTTTCATAGGTTCATGATAGGCACGCATGGTCTTATCTACAATGTCAAAAACATCACGCCTACTTGTTGAATGGTCTACATCCATATTTTCTACTTCTTCATCATCCACTAAGTAGACCATATTTCATTTTTCTTTCTCAAAGCAAGCACACCTAAGTAGTGTGGCATTTATCTCTGTTTCTTTAGAAAAACTCGCTCCTAAATCATTTCCATTAAATAACTTCTGAATGAGTTCTTCTACCTTAGCACTATCTCCCATAGTTAATAACTTTATAACCATTAATACCTCTTCTACTTTGGAGGTTCGGTAGATAAATATTCAAACATCTGGATCATTCTTGTAGTCAAATCCTACCAATTTCCAGATCTCTATGGAGTTCTCGCATATACATACAAAGCACATACGTAACCTTGTAAAGTGGAATAAAATTTGTGCACCCAGAGTGAAGGTGGTAAATCTCCTAGTCCCTCTGTCCGAGTCTCTCACACTTCTGAACGTGGTGATGAACAGGTTGATTACCATGATAAGTGCAGATTTGAGTAGATGCATTACTCTTGGAAAACTTAGTAAAAAGAGCTATCCTTATTTCATTCCATTCTGCGCAAGATTATCTCTGTGAACACTCTACCAAAGGTGCGTTGCTATCCCACGTAGAGTATATACTAGCATATTCCATCTCTCTAACTGGTCTATCCATTGTTCCTCCATGGCTTGAAGAAATATTGTCGGGTCCCCTTCTCCAGTGTATTGAGGTACCGAGTTGTTACCTATTCTCTTGATACAACGTGGTCTACTGTCCCAAGCAAATGTGGTTCTTACTTTGCGACCTACTAACTCATAAGTACCATGAACCCAATTATCACAAGAAATACTTGTGGTATCACTGACTGACTGTGCATCTTCCCACTAGAGAATCCCTTCCTTAGATGGCTCAAGGACCTCTGGGTCTCAAATGGTGCGCACATAGATCCGGTTCAAGTCTTCTTCACTTAAAGGTTCAACATAAGGCATATATTTTCCGTCTGTTAATGGGATAATAACTCTTTCCTCCTTATTTTCAAAACTGATATATCCCTTGTTGAACCATAGATCAACATTATTTGCATAGCACCAAGGGCACCCAAGTAGATCTGGGAAGCTATCTTGCCTCTGCAAGCGCTAAAACCTCAAAATCCCCAATGAACTTGGATCCCTATATGGTAATGGATGCATATTTTAAAAATCTAATGGGACTGACCTTAGTTCAGTTAGCCATGAAAAATACATTCAAAGATGGTCAGTAATGGAGGTATCCCCATCTATACCCATGCATATAAAGTAATAACATTGACTTTTGTGCCTATATCAATCAATATATTACTCAAAATCCATCCATCCATAACAACATTTAGAGTTATTTCCTTGTCATAGTCTAAGCCATGTGGGGGAAGATTTGTATGTAGGATTTACCGTCCAATCTCATTACTTGCACACGGAGTGTTTCCTTTAGAAAATTCCATAACAATGGAATGATATTCCCTAGAATAACATTTTGCACACTTCCTTCAATTCATCAATATCAAATTGGATAGTCTCTGATGTTTTCTTTTATTCCATCTTTTGTGATTGCTCCTTTAAATACTGTATTTCATCCTAAATATTTTTGAGAACCTCTATGGTTTCTTGATACACCTCCTTCTGATGGACAGGATCTGGGTACCGTGCATGTAGAACCTCCTCCTTAGTGATGGTAGGCTTCTTCTATAATGCTTCTTTGGCATGCACCACTTCAGCAAAGGTAGTGATATTTATAGGCAATACCTCAAATTCTGGTTCCAACTTGGGAATCCACTAATTTTCCATAGCACATTATATCCTAACCATCCCTGTGCCTTTTTTTCTTGTTTATTCTACTTACTGAGATTTTCATGTAATTCCGGGCATTCCTCATAGCTATGATTTTTTCCACAGAAGGAACAAGTAATATTCTGAGGACATTCACACTGTAGTGGTCAGGAGATCCACATGTATAACATGTTCTATGAGGAAACTCACCTCATCCACCACCATAACCTCATCCTCTGAATCCACCATGGTATCCTTGACCTCTACCACAACCTCCTTCAAAATTCCCTTCATTTCGATCATAGCACACTTGATTTTGATCCCGATCCTGATGCTCATTCTTACCTTTAGAGTTATCTGAGACTCCTATCTGTCACACACCAATATCTATAGCATCATGGATTTGACCAATCAATCTACAGTCCTTTGTATCGTGAGTTGTGGACTGAAAAATCTTACAATAGAAGGATACATTCTTCCTTATTACACGTTGCAATAATGGGAAGTGGCTAACATCATGGTTCAAATGACATATCTCACAGTCTAGTAATATTGAATGTACTAATATGCAGGGAAAACTATCCTTGGTGTGCCCTTCCACTTCACAATTTGTATACCAAATCCCCTTGCACGTCTCATGTGCTTAGTTCCCGATAGTTTGTCCAACTACTTTTCCATAGTTGCAATCTATGCTTCCAAGAATGTGCTAACCCTAATGTTTATACTTTTGACTTCCGTAGCACGTAAATATGCTTCAAATGCTTTACGTGGATCAATGTATGTATTATGTGATAGTTCCCTTCTAAAAGGTGTAATCAGACCTCGAACAAACCATTGTGCATGTTGGCTTGTGTGAATATCATAATAAAGCTTAGATAAAAGTATTTTGAAATGGGCATGATACTCCCTGACACTCTCACTACTTTGCCTTGCTTAATATCCTTAAGCGTGCTTATAATCTTTTGATCAAACTTAGGGATGTGAAACTCTTTAAGGAAAACATATTTTAATGGTGCATAATCTAAACAAGTTTGATCAGGGTCAAAATTTTTGTACCAGTTATGTGCACGTCCTTGTAACGTAGTGGTAAATTGACTTGCCCCGCGCTCGAAGTCATCATCCATTTTTCACACCACACTATTTCACACATGCACATATGTTTAAAATAATTTTCTATGCCCCTATATTCTAGAAGACAAATATAAATCTCCATGTAAATATTATGGGGTTGGTGCGGACCTTTCCCACCTGATCCAGAACCTCCTGTGTTTCCTTTGCCTCCAAAACCACCAGATCCACTAGAACTAGAACCACCTATACCTCCTGATCCTCCACCTATAGCTAGAAGTGGACTAGTGGATGTACTTCCTTGTGTCCTAATAGTAGTACTTGAACACCTATAGTTTGTGAAGTGTTACCACTCCCATAAGTGAGTCTAAAATTCTACTCGCTCGAATTCTGTGTGGATGATGCACCTGAAAAGGTACCCCCAAACAAGAATGAAGAAATTTTCCCTACCATCGATGTAATTTCTATGTGACTTAATCCTGTTATACCACTACCTAAATTAGTTTTCGACTATTTTTCATACTAGATACTAGAAAACTAAGCGCAAGGGCTAGGTTGTCAGGTAGATTCAAATGCACACCCACGAACCAAGTTGTCTCTACTTACACGCTTCCATGTGAGGCCGAGGGGGGTTCCTATCATGCTTTCCTAAATGGGGGAGTTCCTGATGCTCCGATCTATGCCTTCTGTGTGAGCTCCAAATCCTTCACGAGCCATCTCTCTCCTCAACGCCATTTTCTCTGTAACATCCCACTACTTCTCTATCTCCCTCTCGCGCACATCATTATACTTAAGCCACCTTTTCTTCTCTCTTCCTTTCTTCTACTAGTTCGACATCTTTCACCAAACTTTCTCGTACCCCCATGCGTGGTGAGGTTTAGTTAGCCATCGGTTTGCTTTCCAAGTTCAGGGTCACCATTAAGATTTTGATCGCTAATGGAATGCCTTGCAAGTAAGTTCCCCTGGGATATTGTAAAAAATGGAATTCCGCTACCTCTGGGAAAGAATAAGTGGAAATTGAGTACTCCAAAATATAACTGTTCAGAACATCACAAAACCAAGTATCCACAACGTGTGTCCAAATCGAGATCAGTATCATAAAAGGTCTGAAATTATTCATGTGTCCAAACAAGTACGTGATACCTGTAATCCCTTTTTGACACATAATAAACAAACCACTTGTACAGTTCTACTAGAAAAATAGTGAAGAAGCTCTCATACAAACTATCATATAGATTTTGTTCCACCCATACGTGTGTGTTAAACTTAGATCCGGTGTTGAACCTCCATGCATATTCTTCTTTTAGATCTTGTTTCCACTCCTCAACACTTGCTAGGGTCAAACAAGATATTTTCATCACGAACCATCCTGAAAACAACTAAAAAAGAGGTCCCTTAATAGAACTAATGATTTTGTCTAGAATTTACCATAAATAAACCAAGTGCGCTAACACATCACTCAGCCTAGACTGAGCACTCACCCAAAGCGTGCAAAGGTACCAGGCCCCTCTTTAGGGTTACTTGTGCAAGATGTTAGCATGATGAAGACTTAATGCATTCAAATCCATAAATAACATAACATTCTACAAGAGCATATTCTAGATCTAGATCTAAGGGTAATAGATTTAAATAATAACCATAATGAATTCAACCATGCAAGAACCAGATTATACTCATGTTTAACACCTTGATTCAGCCAATACACTCCATTATATTAAACATAGTAAATACACAAAAGCTTCTTACAATAAATAGTATCATAAGCTCATGCACGCATCAGATATGGAAACATAACTTCATAATAACTTATATCCAGTCCCTCTTATACTACACAGATCACTACATATTTATAAGGGTGGGGAATTTCCCTTCACCGCTTACATAATTCCCAAAATAGGTCGCATGCTGAAAATAGCCATGTGCCTTTACAATAATAGACACACATGCAAGTGTGCTAATAATATATCTCTTCTGGTTAACTGGCAGTAATAATTCTATTAATAACTCAAACCCATGCAAAGAGCTTAGTATATGCTCTTCCGATAATAACCGATGTGTGTTGTGTAAGTTTTTTCCACTTTTATGCTCTACATGTTATCTCTAAAATAGACCGTATATGTGAAAATGGCTAAGTCCCGAATCTTCCCTTGTCTTTTGCGTGCGTTTCCTTCCCTATCCTTCCACACCTTTGACTATGCTTTACTCCTACATGTGAATCTTTTGTGTGCGTACTCCTTAGTATCTTACTCTTGTCCACTCAACATGACTTCATTTCCTCATTAGAATCCTCACATGAAGGAGAAATATTATTCCCCTCCACCTCCACATTTCTTAAATCCCCCTCCATATTAGATCTTATACTAGCCTTACTATGATGAATATTCATATGATCCAAGCCCCTAATGATCCATATGATTATCCTATTAAACATTATGTTTTTCAAGAGAAAGGACATGCAGATAATTGAGGTTGTTTCACATCTAATGATGATCTCCAGATGCGAGATCCAAAACATGGAGAAGAAAATGAAAATATCTAAAGATATATTTAATATTATGGAAAATAAGCTCCATATAATTAGAAAACCATGTCAATGGCATGGTCCTCTACCAATTTGGTTTAGTTCTAAACAAAAATTTGAAATTATGACTAAGGAGTTAAATAACATGATGTTATTGATTGATGAAATGGAATCTTATCAATCTTGTTATATGGAACCCAATAAATGTGGTAATCCTTCACTACCATCATAAAACTCTCACATTCCTTATTTATAACCTACACCATTTTAACCAAAGCTTTAAATACCTATATTCCTTAAATCTCCTCTTGTTAGTCATCCTCCTTTATAAGATGATATTACACCTCTTCCATCATTCTAACCCCTACAAAACTATTTAAAATATAAATCCTTTCCCCCTCTCATATATCCAAACCCATTTTTCTATATATTTGTGATCAAATGACCTTGGGAGGGAAGTCAATTAAAGATCCAAATAGAGAATTTTTGCTACATAGTTGCAAGGATTGGATTCAAGAGTTTAAAGTCAAGAAATTTGTTCATCAAGAAGCTAATAATTAACCTCTTACAAATGCATAAAAATCAAATGAGTTGAGATCCATTAGTGTTAATCATGAGATATCTGTTTAAGAATTGAATGTATCTAAAATCATAGACAAATAAATGACCCAACCTTCTGAAAATACTCATCCTATTTTTATTGATCAATCTAAAAAGGAGGATGAATTAGATGAGATCAAAAGGGAGGATGTTGAGGTTTAAGATCACATGAAAGAGGAGAAAAATAAATATAAGGACTCATATGTAGAAGAGATCATTGAGAGCATCCTACTTTATTTTGGAGGTGAATATGTTGATCAATCCTTGCCATCATTCGTAGAATCATATTTGGACGATATCATTCGAAATAAGGAAGCTAAGGAAGAAATTGAGCTTGAAGATAAAAAAAAATTGTGATGAGGAAAAAAAGGAGCCTAATGTTGCATCATAGCTGGTCATTAGGGTGGAAACAAATACAAATAATTTTGAATAGCTTACAGGTCCCTCCCAAAATGAGGAAAATGTGTTAGATATCACTGATCATGGAGTGTAATAGGAGAGAAATGGGAAAATAAAAAGATCATTCCATTGGTTTTGAGATTTTAATGTCCAATATGATGTTTGGCTAGATAAGAGCCAAAAATAGAGTATCCTCCAGTCATGTTCACTTCAGAACTTGAGGAGAATTTTTAAAGTGCTAAAGGTTAACTACAAAACCTACCCAAAAAAATACAAAGCAACTTGAGAAAAGGTGTTTGTTCTTTTTGAAGCTGATACTTTGAGAAAAGAGGGATTGTGGGCCATGTTTTCACTTCTACAAATTGATTTAGTTACATAAATGATATCATGGCCACATTTTGTAAGGAAGGGAAGTTACTTTCCCCAACCAATATCAGAATTTTTTTAGTTTTATTTTCTCTTGGTTAGAGTAGGAGTAGTTGAGGTTTACTTTTTGTAAAACAAGTACTTTGCACACTCTGCATGTTTCCATTTAGATCATGTATGATTTATGTTTTGTATATATTTTTGTGAGCCTCTTTATGGTTGTGCACAGTCTAGATCATTCACCTTCATGGGTAAAGAATAAGAGTTTTAGGGCGTTTTCAATTGATCAAGATATTAGACAAAGATTTGATGTAGGAACACCCTCCCTTATGATTAAATAGGGATTGTTTTCATCAAATTTGGCTTGTTATTAATTTTTAGGGTCATGAGGTTAATAGGATTCCTCTAGGTGAGTTATCTTGGTTTAAGTCCTTCAAAAATGTTATCACCAAATTACTTGCACTTGCGAATGGCACTCAGAAGGTGAATACGACATTCAACGTGATTGGGTAACATGGGATCACCTCTCAAGTTGTGGGACTTGCGGGCTTGAGGTGAACCTCTGGAGAAGGTCGGCTTCCTCTTCCTAAACTAAGCACTACACTACTCCTAATGCAATAAGAACAACTACCTAGACCTATACTAACATTTCAAGGGGATTAGGGAGAGATATTTGCAAGAAATAAAACCTAAACTAGAAGTGGTGATGCACCAAGAAAGGGGTTTGCTAGACAAAATCATGGCTTGCCAATGAAGAGATATGATCATGAGGAGGACAAAGATACATCACATACTCAATTTACATATAATACTTCATTCCTTGATAAGCACAATAACCTCATAAAATCTCAAAAGGCACCAAGGTTGAACAAGACACCTGTAGACACGAAGAGAAGAAAAATGGAAGAAAAAAAAATAATGAAAGGAAATATAATTGATCAAAAAAAAAAATTTTCATTACTCCAAGCACTTGCAAAATGCATCATTACAACAAGAAGAAGTAGAAGATGCCATTACAATTTTTGGAAGAAAGTCTTGAGATCCCATAAAATCACAACAAATTAGCTTGTGAAGAGAGGGGAAGCTTGGAAAATGTCTAACTCTGAAATAATGCATTCCCTTTACATTTTATAACATTGTTGAGTTGTGTGAGAGAAAGAAGGAAGAATCCTAAAATTTAGGCTAGAATGTAACAAATCATGGAGCATATTGTTGGTTATGCTTGCTTCATTAATTGCACCAGAACACTCTCCTCCGTTATGTCTCATAAATTAAAAAATTTGAATTTTCTCCATTTTATTTAAAATACATTTAAAATTTATTCAGAGGTCGAAAGTGATCCATGGTGGGACCCTAAAGTATTGGATTTGCATTTGAGGGGTCTTGGAAGCTAGATCGGTTAATGGCTCACTAGCCAACTTGTCGAGCTAGCTAGTGAGCTACTCCTTCAAAACGGTGAGCTCTTTACATATTGTACATACCACACTCTTACTCAATGAGTTGTTCATTCGTTGCACCAGAATTTACACAAATTTCCACATGATTCTATTGGTTGGGACCTCATTTCATTTTCCATGGGATCTTCACATTTCATGGCAAGTTATACTACCATGCGATAATTTCTTCATATACTTGCATGCTCCATGTTTAAAAACCACCACCTTTGTTTTAGCAAGCTCATTTTATTATCTTAGCTCGAATGATCTCATCCACGAGTACCTCTGCTATGTTTACATCAGTCTGGTTGCTACCACTATTACATTAACTTCACCCCGACCTTCCTTCAAAATTGCCTAGGTGTTGATCATTTGGAACTCACCACGTGATGCACCTAACACCATCCTTCATGCGAGATGGCTCCATGTTTCATGTTGAAAATGCCCCACTTTACTTTTCATTGGGTACCTTCATAGCTTTTAACTCGGTGACTCGGTCTACCCCTTGACACATCGGCATATAAATCAGCTATGGACCTAGACCTCAACATCAACCACCACTTTAAATTCCCTCCCAATGTCTCGAAAACACTCTAACTCAAGTCTGAAACCCGATCTTGAAGTCCGACACAAAAATATTATTTTCAGACTTTAGGAACTAGGACTTTGGAACCCCCACTCACATGGTATTGGCCGAGCCACTCTAAATTTTAAAGACCGGTCTCCCAAAAATGTGAACTCAATATCTCTCGAACACAAAGTGACTCGATTTTGGCTCGGTCTCAATGAATCGCCCTAAACTAATTCCATCTAACCCAAATTCGATCCATTACTTCTTCACACAAGAAGTTGTTCTAAATCCTGATCCTAAGCTTGGGCCCCTGAGTTCTCCCGTGAAGCCCCTCGCGGTCTAAGGGTCCTATTTACCCATGTTGTCCAATTTTACACCTCGCGGATGCTTTCTGCTAAACACTAGTCCAATAGCCTTCAACAAATCCATTGGGAATGACATCACTGTTATTCCCAAAATTGATCCTTAACTTGGACCAGACCATTTGAACTTATCCCGAAATTTGATGTTGTTAAGTATGAAACACATTGGAACTCATGACTTCTTGGAATGCATGACACACTGTAGAAATTTAAGTAAATATCTCGCAAGTTTGGGACATCATGAAACTCTATTAAATATCTACCAAGTTCTTCTAAAAATTCCCTTCCAAAACACTATGCAAGGGAAACAAAGACGAAACACAACACACACATAAATCAAAATCATACATGCCTCAAATGAAACACGTAGAGTGTGCCATGCACTTACTCTACTAAAAAAAACCTGCACCTAACCTACACTAGCCAGAAGCAAGGGGAATTCAAACAAATCTGGCAATGGGTTATGAGATGTAGCTGCCCTTCCTCAAAATTGGTAGCCATGCATGTGATTTTACATTGTTTATGGCTCCTGACAACAGTGGAAAGTTGTCTCAAAGTTGACTTTCCATTTTTGAAACCAAGGTAGCAGTAATAAACAAGAGACACACCTTTTCAAGATGACTTGCATAGGATTCTTGGAGTCTTTGATACTAACCCTTGGTGCTTTGAATCTCTAACTCATGCCCTGAAGTGGGCACAACTAGTTGTGGCTTCTCTTTTGGCTCCAATGAAGCTAGGTACCGAATTAGGAAAGGCCTAATCCTTTTGGTTTTCCCATTCTTTTGAGACTCTTCCCCATATATATGGTCATCCTACATACTTTATTTTCTCAAGGAGCTTGCTTTGAAATTGAATTGTATCTTGTTTTATTTGCACAAGTAACTTTGTTTCCCCTTTCATCGATCTTTGGCGTTGGGATTAGTTCCTCACAAAGCTCTTAACTTCCCATTCCTCTTGATTTTCCAACAAAATTTTTGATAGTTCCAGACATTTGGAGAAATGAGGAACACTTCACTCAAACAATTCATCTTCTTCATTTTCAATGAATTCTACCTCAAGGCCTTTAGAACCAATAGTGGTTAAAAATATTTATTCCTCTCTAACCTTGCAAACTTAATCCTCTTTCTTACCTTCCTACCCTAAACTCACTTGAGGTTCCTTCCTTTGAACTATTTTAACTTCTTCATCCTCCCAATCCGAATCATACAAATCTCTTATTGATACAAAACTTTCATCTTTGATAAAACTGGTTGGAAGGGAAATGTGGGAAGAAGACTGCTACTCTTCCTCATGTCTAGGAAATGAGATTTCATGCTTGAGTGAATGAACTTGACCACTTGGAGAAGCCAAATGAATCTCCAAAGCATGCTCCTTATTTTTCCAGTATGTTACCTCTCAAACAATTGCATGATTTTTTTGTAGATTTTTTCCAGGTGGTCATGTAAAGGCATATCCCTTTCTCCAATGGCATAACATGTCTCCCTTTCTACCAATATTGTAGGGTATATTGGTTTGGTGATGTCTAGGTAGAAAGTAGGGAAAACATATTGGATACCAAAATCCCTGGGAATGTTAGTGTAAGGCCTAGAGGAAGTAAGTAGTGCAGCTTTGGGAAGATATGGGAGGGTTTTCGTAAAGCTCGGGGCATACTTTAGGCATGAAAACCTGTGATTCATCAAATGAAGAATGAGGAAATGGAGGGGTTTATTTATTTTGCAAGGAATGACGAATTTTTATTTTTTTCACATGGGGAGGGAAGAATATGAGGTGGTGAGGGAGAGATTGCAACATCATGGATGAAATTTCTCTTGCCGGCCTGAATCAAAATCTTCTTTGCTTGTGATGCAATGGAAAATGCGTGAGGAATATTGCTGCCCCCTAATTATTGGATCAATACAACTAAGTCAACATTAAATGACCTCAAATAATAAAAGATTTCCATACCTGGTGGGGGTCTACATTCTTAGGGAATTTTCTGCTAAGTCCTTATGAACCTAAGGTTGAAATCTAGGATGAACTCCATCGGGTATCATTGTATTTTACTGAGGTGTTCGATGAGAAAAATGATATCTAGATTCTCCTCAAACATGTTGTGCAATTTTCCACCTAGCTGATTCCAGGTAGAAATGGATTGTGGAGCCAAAATTTTGTACCAATCTTTAACTTTTCCTTTGAGAGATGTGACCAGAAACCTGAGGTAAAAATTTTCCTGTGATAGTGTAAATGGAACAGTGGCTAGAAACATCTTGAATGTGATCAATTGGGGACTGATCTCCATTTCTCGTAGAAGAGAGGAATATTTTTAGGGCCACTTTAGGAATGAAATCCAACTACTTAAAATGAAGAGGATTGGAACTGAAATGTGGGAATGGAAAATCTCCTTGGATAGCCATGAATGAAGTGAAACATTACCAACAAGTCTGCAACCAAAGGTTTATTGTTACTAAATTAATGGAGTCATCGATTGTGATTTTCATGTGCATCAAAAGACAATGATCAAATCAAGTACAATAAATTCATGATATGAAATGAACGCTGTGTGCACACCTTGAAAGGATCACAAATGGTTGTGGAAGTTGACTGCACAACCGATCCTCTCGAACTCCTGAAATTCCACAAACTTTGAAATCTGAAGTGGAAGAACTTGAAGTCCAAAATACATGTTACCACTAAAATCCTGAAATGAGAGAAGTCCAAAAACTGAAAGCCTTAAAACTATGAAATCTAAAATCCCAAAATCTTGAAAATCTGAAACACAAATTTGGAAAAATCTAAAATTTCAAAAGTCTTGAAATCCCAAAATTCAAAAACTTTGAAATTTTGAAAATCAAAATTCTAAAACTTAGAAATTTTGAAAATCAAAATTTCAAAAATATGAAGATATCCTTTTGAAGTTGACCCCCGATCTATCATCTGGTGAAGTTTGATCCCATTTTACACATGTTAAGCCTTCCAAAATTGATTTCAGACTTTGACCTTGGAGTACTAACTTCTAAAATCCAAAATTGCAGCTTCCGAATGTAGGAAACCTTAAAAAATGCTTGTTTTTAACTTGGCTTGATCTTGACTTAGATTTACATGTAGAAAATCTTTGCGAAAAGAAAACCTTGACTTCTTTATTGTCCCATTGGTCATGCCAAAATTTTTATCACCAAATCACTTTGCACTTCGAATGGCCGAAAGGTGAACACGACATTCGACGTGATTAGGTAACATGGGATCACCTCTCAAGTTGTGGAAATTACAGGCTTGAGGTCAACCTATGGAGAATTTTGGCTTCCTCTTCCTAAACTAAGCGGTACTGCTCCTAATGCAATACGAACAACTACCTAGACCTATATTAACATTTCAAGGGGATTAGGGAGAGATATTTGCAAGAAATAAAACCTAAACTAGAAGCGATGATGCACCAAGAATGTAACATCCCCATTTTAAGATACTAGAACAAGGGAATTTTTTTTGTTTTTTTATAACGTTCTCTGTTATGAATTATAAAATTCAAACACACATTCAAGTTTTAATAATTGTTCTCTACCCAAACAACACAGTTTGGATCACACAATTTCTTTTAAAACTAATGTTCCTGTTCGCATATTTACAATATGGAACACACATCCAATGCCATTCAATCCTATAATAGATTCTATATGCTGCTGTAAATGACTCGAGGAACTGCCGATCTTCCATTTTCATGGCTCGGAGTTTCATCGATCCTTCATTTCATGACTCGGCAACAACCGATCCTTCATGTTCGTTTATGCATAGTATATTATATATACCAGTTCTCTTAACCGTTTCCGGTTATCGAAGTGATCCATTTAAGAAGCCTATCTGAATATCTGTTACTGATATTCATCTGACATCCTGCATCTTAAATTAAGTGATAAGGACAACGCAACCAGCACTTGTGATACTTTGGCCAAAGATTTTCACATGCTTTGCATGATCATATTCCTGGATGTGATACACATCAATGGAATACGTCCTTCACTTCACTTCACCTGTTATCTAGAATGGTCTTTCCTGGTTCCTACCAGTCCTCTCGATTTAAGGTCAGATTTAAACTTCCAATTTCCAACTAGCAATATGAACGAATATAAGAAGGCACTCCTGGTAACTAAAGATACGCAGACATACGATGTCGTTCCCCACGACTCCGTGTGTCTAGTTATCTTTAGTATCCCGGAGTCACTCCGTATACCTGATCATACTCCTATCCCCTGCCAAGAACTTCACATTCAGCCTATGTATTCTTGATGTTTTAATTTAGGAGGGCATTGTAATATGTCAGCTATAACATTGTGTCGTCATGAAGACCCCGTCTTCATGAAGACACCTTGCTATAGTTGGCGTATGTCAATGTCCTACGGAATCCTCCCATCGAGAGTACACATCCTGCTCAAGTGATTTGGATATGATCTAATAATTAAAATCAACTTTCAGCAACCATGCTGATCCCTTTATCCTCGTTCCCGTTACAGTTGTATATAGCTAAGAGAGACTAAATCCATCTTCTAGCTTGCTATGCATCTTCCTCGTACCGAAGGGTTGCATTTTCTCTACTTGGTTCTCTACTTAATCATTGGATTAAGTGGCCCGTTACCGACGGACGTGATAAGTTTAACCTATTAAACTTTAACCAAGATTTTCCCAACTGTAACTAAATTCAGAATTCTAGCTTATTAGACGTCATTTAAACGAGGTCTAATTCCCAATAAATGTATTCATTTATTCTCCTTAACATTACATAGTTAAGGTCCATTAGTTATGGATATACTTATCCCATATCCTTTATTCTGAATTTAACATACGAGGTCATTAATGGAGTTCGAAAGCGAAGTTCGATTACTCCGAAGTTAATTGATATTCCTTAGCTACCAAGCTAATCTTGAATACCTATCAGTTATGGATTCATATTCTTCCTAATCCTTTTTAATGTCAATTAAGAATTCATCTTTACCCAAGTATGAACTAATTGCACATTTCAACTTAAAAGTTGCATTAAGGTAAGAATAGATATCTATTTCTTTTTAACGTCCATCCAAGGACAATTAGATAAATCCAAATCAGGAATAACATTATATTTCCAATTTAGTCAACAATATCAAAATGATATAGTCATTAAAATATCACACTTGTATTTGTATTCATCAATTCATGTCATAATCCATACATTTGCCAATCCAACTGAATGGACATTGTTTACATAAAACATCATTACAACTCATAGATAGAAGAATATACTTTCTTCTTTTTACAACTCCTCAAAGAGGAATAAAAGTAAACAAATAAAATTCATCTTCAACCAATCAAGAAGCATCGAAAACAGCCATGTCTTCATTCTAATCAGATTCCATCTGCAAAATTGCTTGCATGGGTCGATTGAATCGAGCATATTAAGCACTTATCATTAAAATCAGTGCTTAACTAACTGTCTCAATAAAAGAACCACGCTTTTATGAAATGACAAGAAGACATCAATCAAGAAATAGGCACAAGAAAAATAAAGATCAACATAAAAACTGAACCATCAAAATATCATCATAATCAGCCAAAGAACTGTTGTCCCATTTTCCACATAACCGTTGCGAGTTCCAAATTGCAGTATTTGAAAAGTTTAGAAATACAAGTAACATACTACTGATATAACATATTGTTATCCTTTCCACACCTTTCATTAATAATAAATGCAAAGGTTGAAACTAACTGAAACGTAAACCCATTACCTTCCTTTCGGTTCATGCATCATATTAGATTCCAAGCAATCAAGCATGCATAAGAAAGCGAAAAACAATGCATATAGTTGCTCATATTGTAGACACCAAATTTGTGTCTTACGACCCTTGTGACCCGCATCGCATTTCGCAACCTAACCTCACCACCTAAACCTTACACAATTATTTAATATATACCTTATAATTAATAAATCCACATCACCATACCTGCCACCTCATGTCGCCACCTCATCGTGACCTAGTCTTAACCCTAAACTAACCTAATTAAGACCTATAACTTGGTCCAATTCCACACCTATGACTAATTACTCCTCATCCGCACCTAAAACCAACTTCATAATGACTTGACCAAGCCCACTACCAATCCCTCGGAAGAAAAGGAGGGAAAGTTGGCTATTTTACCAAAAATAGCCCGCTTTGACCGGACCGATACCGGTTCCTACTCGACCGCCGTCGGTTGCGTAACCGCCATCGGTTCCCCGTAAATGACCACTTCCAACCAAAAACAAGGATCGAATTTTTCATTTGATCGGGAGAAGGAGAAATCATCGAGAGAATCCAGATTTTGCTTGGCCGAGTAGAGACAAGTGAAGAAACAAGAAGAGATTGCAGAGAAGGACATCAAGCCCAAGATTGCAACTGCACAACCAGAGCCCTGTGACACTCAGCTGATCATCGTGAGGGAAGACATCTCATCTTCTGATCGTCAGGATGTCCTATCTGAGTTCTACCTTCATCACCACAGTTCTTGGACCTGCATTCTCGTCAATAAACAGTAAGTAGAACCTTGTATGTCTCTTTGTTAACATTTCTTAGACTTTTTGAATCATAGCCATCATAAGTTTATTCCTAGATCTACTACCAACGATGACATACCGTACTTAACCTTCATCCATACACCCGATATTGCCCAAGGCCATTTTACCACACTCGAGTCTTCCCTATCCTCCCATCATTCCCTCACCATCCACCAATCCTAATAACCCCACAATCACCTTGCAACCAACCAACTATCCGTAAGCACTTAGATTGCTGCCCCTACCGGTATCGTTTATCCTCTCTAAGCAAATGGTTATCTAACCGTGGTCGGTTACCCGGTGATCGCCGCTCGGTCCACCGTGACTTATACCCCAAAACCTTTTGCTTGCCTATTTGCCACCTAACAACCCCAAATCCATCCCGGTTTATCCCTATAACTCAACTCAACGTATCAACGTCCGAAGGCGAACAAACAAAGTGGCGCTTTATTATTGATAGTTTAGTTTCTATTGCTTTGTAACAAGATACCTAAATCGTGATTTTGCAATAGCTTTCTATATTATCATTTGTGTTAAATCGTATTAAAAGGGGAACCACCACCTTCGAAAGGAAGTTTTTATATTTCCGGGCCTAAAGGAGATCCTCTCATTTGTTGTCTAATTAAAATCTTGTGGTCTTGTATTCTTACTTGCAGGTAGTCCTTCCAAGACAAAAAGGAGTTCTTCGCAGTCGATCTGATCTCTCTCTACGGTACGCGCACACCATCTCAACATTCAACAGGTATTCCTCCTAGCCCTAACCCTTATCTGTTTTTCAAAGGAATGATAGGATAGAAGCAAGTCTATTCTGCAGAGCCGAAACATTCCGTGCGAAACATTTTGGCACGCCCGGTGGGACCCATTTCGGTTTCTGTTTCTCTTGCTTATTTACATTTTAGGAAGCATACTTGCTGTTGCTGTTTTTGTTATATATTTAGTAAAGAATTTGTCTTGCTTTCCTAGTTTCGCATTAGTGAAAGTCATCTCATTTGCTTCATCGAATATCATTTTTGATTTGGGTTTAAAACACGTGCATTACATTCTTGCTTGCTATTTTCAATTCTAGTGAACATAGACTAAGTAACAGGTCGTACACGTGGGGGTGATTTCCACGGTATTGACAGGAAATTAATCTTACTTTCACTGCACAACACATACCGAATCACTTCACAATTAACACAACAGCTCAAAACATCCCCCCTTTTCCGCGGTATTCCTCCGCCCGATTGAGGTAACCTTATAAGCCAAAACAAACTTGACATTTCCCCTAAGTCTTTTGTTTAGGATTGACATCATTCCGCGTCTAAAGGCATAAGCCCACAATAATTAAAATTAACCCTAGGGTTAGTCTCTGGATTTGCGTGTGCATCTTGTTTGTTTTCAGTTCTGTTTTCTCTGTTATACACTGTCTTCTGTGATTACCTTAGAACAATTTGATAAATATACTGAGCGTTGTTAACAATCAAATCAGCAGCTTCTTATATTACCAGTCTTATTACACCGACATCGGTTAATGGACCGACGTCGGCTATAGTCTAACCGACATCGGTTATCAGACCGATATCGGTTACTGTCTTTTCCAGTTCCTGACAAACCAGCAACCTACCAATTTCACCATTCTGAGTCTGTTTCTGTTCCTGATAGATTGAAACCCTACTGTGAACTCCTGTCCATGGTTGTTATCACTCGAAAGCAAGCCGCCGCCATGGTTTCACATGCTTGCTCTGTTCCTTTGCCTGAATCACCCCCTTCACATTCTGTGGGGAATCCTACGGACACCAGCGAGGTTCCTAAAATTCCTGTGGGAGATAAAGAATTTGCCAAATTTCTGGACGCTAATCCTAGTGCTGTACAATACTATTTGTCTCATGCCCTTGACCGTACACCTGACGGTCAACTCCTTGTTGGCATGCCTATCAGTATAGCTGCTCATTTAGCCCCTTCTCCACCTGATAACTCTGCTTTGCCTTCCGCATCCTTAGTCCCGTGCGTCTACCTCAAGCAGCCTTCTGGGGGTCCATATGGCATGATTGGCTTTCCTTTGGTTAATCTTGGGCCCAACATGTCATTACCGCCGACTGCTCCTACCTCGTCTCTCTTGCAGATTGCTCCGTTCATGACTTGCTCTCTGCCACCTATCCACACGAGCTTTCCTTCTCAAGCTCCGCCCACCTTTTCATTTCCACACACATATCCAGTAACCTCAACAGCTTATATAGGACATCCTTATTCGGTTGCCTCAACACAGCCATCCTCCATACCTTATCAACATTTAACCCCACCATTGTCTAGCGGTGGCCCTTGGCCCAATTTGCCTCCATTTACCACAACCACACCATCATCTCATCCAACTACTAATTTAATTAAACAAATGATGGACAAAATGCAAAACACGGAGGCTTCGCTTGTGAAGTCGTAGCACCTTAACATACGAGCAAGTTTGTCGAGCCTATCCACCCTTCACCCCCTTCATTCATATCCTCCTCAATGGGAATTACCAAAATTTACCCGTTTTAATAGTAAGGAGGACCCTCAACAACACTTGCGATCATTTAGACATGCCTGCTATCTGATTGCTCACGACGACGCTTTACTACTCTGCACCTTTCCCATGTCCTTATCAGACCCGCTTTGAGTGGTACAAGCTTTAACCCAAAGACTCAATCTTCTCTTTTAACTAGCTAGCCCAATCTTTCTTGGATCATTTCTCCATTAACATTGCCAAGAAAGTATCTATCACCGACCTCTATGCCATCCGACAATTTGAAGACGAATCTATCGCAGATTTCGTTGGACGATGGCGGGGCCTTATCAACCAACTTACATATGCCTTACCTCAGACCAAACTTATCAAACTATTTTTACGCGGGCCTATGCTAAGCACATCTCTCCTACCCTCCAAATTCAAACTTTCCGTACATTTGACGAGGCCTTTACTATGGCTCAAAAATTAGAGATTCGAGCCTTAGAGGAAGAGAAATTACGGTTGCGTAACAAAAACCCCACTTTCTGAACCCAAGATTCCACCAACAAACCTAACACCACCAATCCTCACCCATCGACCACTTCGAAATCAAAAGGGGCCGTGCACACGGTGATGGTAAAATCCCAACCACCGTCTAATACCCCGCCAAAAACCACCTATAAGTATAAAGCAGAACCCATCAACTACACTCCCTTGGGAGAAACATATGGCGTGATATTGGAAAAATTGCTCAAAGCAGGAGCCATTACCTTACCTCCTGTTAAACCTCATTCCGGGTTTGATTCCACTCGTGCCATACCTTCCTGGTACAAAGAAAATGACTTCTGTAACTTCCACCGCATGAAGGGACACAGTCATGAGAACTGCAAGATGTTGAAAAACATAGTGCAGGAAATGGTTGATGCAGGGGATATAGCCCTTGATAATCCTAACGCCCCTGCTAACCGAAATTTGAAAATATTCAACAAACCATTCCCGAATCATTCTTCTAACAGTAATCTAAACCAAGATATCTTAGCCGAAGAGAGTGTTCATGAGATCCATGCAGTCTTCGATTCCCAGCCAAAGACCTCTATCGAACAAATTCTGAATCAAACCTCTTCACTAACACAGGAAACCGAACCCCCTTCCTCACCATCAAGACAAACTGAAATCCTTGCTGTTCCTTTACCCATCAAGGAATTAACTGCCCAGAGTTCCCTTCTCACAAATGAGCCTTCTTACACCACGTCCTTGCAAGACTGTGAGTGGATGTTATCTAATTTATCTATTTCCCAAACGTCTCCTTCTACCATTCTTGTTGTACAAGAGGAAGGCTCGCCACTTCTTTTGTCATCCTTAGACGAGAAACCTCTTGAACCGACATCACCACATTCTTTAAACATGACAGATCCTCTCAAACATGCCCTCCTACCTATTAGTCCTTCATCACCTAAATCTTTTCAAAGAACCGGTTGACCTCTTAACGCCCATTGATACAAAGGTTTCATATACCCTTGTATCACACCCACAAAGGGGACCGGAATCACAACCCACCTTTCTTCCATACAAAATTTCCTATTCACACGTGAGGACTGTCATTCCACAGAAGATAGACAGGTTCTATGGGAACGTTTGAGTACGCCATATTCTACTCAAATGCAAATGACTGATCCTGATGCCTCTACCATATACCCGAAGTGTTTACAGAAGCTTAAAATTCCCATGTCCTCATCTTCACCCCCCTCATCTCTACCAAATACCTCGTCCACTTCTATTAACTTAGCCAAATCTTCCCCTACGCTTGGGACCTTACCCATACCTAGTCTAACACACCCACCTAAGTGGCTTGATTTATCTAAAAATAAAGCCATCCATCCCATTAGGAGACAGACTCAATCTCCTCAACCTATGCCTCTATCACAACTAAAACCATCATCGTCACACCTACCTTCCATATTGGGACCCCATCCCTCTACCTTACATCAATATATCATACCTCCTGCGTTTTCTTTAAAGCGACCTACGCCTTCTGCACCCATACAGAAATCCAAGGGTATAGCAACACCGTCACCCCGCGTATCCTGTCCACCTATCAACCCTAAACAAATTCCATCATCAAAAGATTTGTTTTCGGTCACTCCTATTTCCCCGTGGTTGTTTTCTGATACCACATCATCTGTGGCCTCATCATCCAACATAGCTTCTACGTCAAAGAAACCACGGTTAGGTAAAACCCATTATCAAAACTCCTTGGCTAAACCACCCCCCATACAAACCAACCACACCACGTCATCACCAGAATCGACCCAGTCAATAGCCTCATTTTCCTCTGAATTTGACCCACTCAAAGGGTCTTACGCCAAAATCCTTGCTATGTTGGTGGAGAATGCGACTATTTCCCTACCCCCACTTAGACCTTATGATCCATCTAAATCTCGACCTATAGGTTACGATGAGTCTAAAATCTGCGCTTACCACCGCACACCAGGACATGACGTAGAGGGATGCAAAGCATTGAAAACCATACTTCGCCCGTCACCTCTCTCAGATAGAAAAGTTAAGAAAGACAACTTACAAAGAGAGAGACCTTTAGCTTCAATTCCCTCTCCTATACCACCTGTCCCCGCCTCACCAAGATCTTTCATTATTACAGCCCCACCTCTCGAAAACCATGACCTATCCCTACCGTCTTCCTCCTCTCGTGTTCACGAGATCAATATGATTAGTGTTGCCACTCGAGGGCAGAAAAACAATGGAAAAGCGAAAGAAAACACACCCGCGGCATCTCTTTCTCCGTCAACCATCCCGATTGCACCACCACCTAAAGTGGTTATTCGCGGACCCGCCTATCCCGTCTCTAATGGCATTGCCCACCGAACTATGATCAAACAGCTTCACCAATCACCCGTAAAAATGACATTGTATGATCTCATTCAGACTTCTGAATCTCATCGACAAGCTCTCGTTGAGATCCTTCAAGGGATAGAGGTTTTACCTAATGAAACCTTTCCTGTTACCTCTATTCTAACACCCAATCATGTTGCTTCGCTCACCAAACAATCTATCTCCCCAACCACTTCTGTCTCTATATAGCAGCCTTGCCGCTCGCGGTTTCTCCGAAGATGAAATTGTTAACTTTGGTGCCAAGATCCCGACCTGCTTTTTTCATTTAAGCGTACGTTCGGGATATTCGGTACGTCGTGTTATGATTGATGGGGACGCTAGCCTAAACATCATCTCTTCAAAATCCTTCCAATAAATGAATATCCCTTCTAGTTGCATGTGTGCCAACCCCATCATGTTGCGATCATTCAATGATGCTATTACTTCTACTTTAGGCACCGTGATCCTTAACATTCGTGTAGGACCACGTACTTTACCCGAACTCTTCTATGTCCTTGAGGGAGAGTTCCAATACAACATGTTGTTAGGCCGCCTTGATCCGGCTATGGGATGCGTTCCTCCACCTTACATAGATGCATAAAATTTGAGTACGAGGGGAAGTCCTACACCATAAAAGCTGATCCTCCCCCCTTCAAAACTTGCAATATGTTGTATCGCCCTAATGATGTACTTATACCAGTCAAGACACCCGTTCATCCAACCCAGCCATCTACTTCCGACGCACCTACACCTTCAACCAATGAAACCGCCGTTACAAATATTACTTCCTTTCCCGCAGATAACATCCCAACCTCCGACCCCTTAGTAGATGTTTTTCAACACCTTACGCTGGGGAGTACCGCCTATATAACGTTATTTCTTTCCATACCCCGCAGGAGTACGGACAATTACATGCACATCCCACCTACGACCGTCACGTGGGGGAGGTAATCTCTTACGGACCACCCCATTGCCGCACCAACCTAACGTATGGGGGTGTTGACGCATCCTCCATTACCCCTGAACCTCCTCTTGGTGTGGTTCCCTTCCAATCCGATTTTCAATACTTGACAAATCATCGTTTTGCCCTCACCTTCTTGACTCGTTGTGCTTGGAAAGGCTTTGGTTTTGGTCTTTATGAGCAAGGCCGACATACACTCATTCCCGTGACTACACGCAAACACAATGATCGCAGTGGTCTCGGTTTTCCTGAAACACCTACACAGAGACACCTCATGTCAGTTGTATCCTGGAAGAAGACGACGTCACCCCTACCAAACCATCATCACCCACTTTGCCATCATCACCCACAGAGTCGATAGACCCTGAATCTATCCCTCCCAACTTTTTTTTTTTTTTTTTCATAAATGCTATCTTCATAGGTCCTCTCACTTATCAACGTGATAATGAGGACCCATCTTCTCTTCCCCTTCTGTATCCAGACATGATCGAAGAGGATTCACCTTTGATTAATGTTGTTGAGTGCCAGGATGACGACTCCATCCTCACTTACCTTGGTGCGGATGACTCCTATATTCAACACGCCTTACCATCTGAAACTCAAACCATGTTGAATGAGTCGACTATAGAAATCAACATCCACACAGAGGAGGATCCTCACATTGTGAAGATCGACAATCCCTTAACACATCAGAACAAGCCGCCTTTACTACCTTTCTCCGTACCCACAACCAAGCTTTCGCTTGGTCCTACGCTGACATGCCAGGAATTGATCCTACCATTGCCGTCCATAACATCACCCTAAACCTCGATTCCAAACCAGTCAAACAAAAACTGAGAAAAATGCATCCACGCATTGCCCTCTTAGTCAAAGAAGAGCTTCAACGACTTCTTTCTGTTTCCTTCATCTTGCCTATTGATTATCCTCAATGGATTTCTAACATCGTACCTGTCACTAAAGTGACGGGGGGACTTCGGATATGCACGGATTTCCGAGACCTTAACCTCGCTTGCCCCAAAGATGACTTCCCCCTCCCAAGTATTGATCAACTTGTTGATCTCACTGCGGGCCATGAAATGCTCTCTCTCATGGATGATTTTTCGGATACAATCAAATTTTGGTAGCCCCGCCGATCAACATAAAATCGTCTTCATAACTCCTTGGGAACCTTCATTATCATGTCATGCCATTTGGCCTTAAGAATGCTTTGGTGCAACCTATCGGCGGCTATGACTTACATTTTTCATGACATTATGCACACTATCCTTGAAGATTATGTCGATGATCTTCTTGGTAAATCTAAACATCGCAGTTGAACATCTCGATGTTTTAACCATTATTTTTGATCACCTTCTATAATATTCAGTCCGGCTTCAACCAAAGAAATGCGTCTTTGGTGTTCTTTCGGGAAAACTTCTTGGCTTTATCGTCTCTTTGTGTGGCATTGAGGTCGATCCATCTAAAGTCAAAGCTATCCTAGAAATGCCCCCACCCAAAAACCTCAAACAATTGTGTAGTTTGCAGGGTAAAATTCAATCCATCCGGTGTTTCATCTCCCAACTCTCGGATCGATGTCACCCTTTCCATCACCTTCTTAAAAAGAACATTGCCTTTCAATGGAGTGAAGAGTGTCACCAAGCCTTTAAAGCTCTCAAATCCTATCTCTTGCGAGCCACCGTGCTTATTCCACCTCGGATGATCGTCCTTTCTACCTTTACCTTTCGCCACCGACCATGCTATAGGAGCTATGCTCGTACATCGGGACTCGGCACGTCGAGAACAAGCCATTTATTATATAAGTCATACTCTCGTGGATTACGAGACTAGGTATACACATGTAGAAAAATTGTGCCTAGCCCTATCATTCGTAGCCACCAAACTCCGACATTACCTCCTGAATCACAAAAATTTTGTCATCACCAATATGGACCCCATTCATTATATGTATGCTAAACCACATCTAAACCAACGCATCGCCCGATGGCTTATGCTCCTCACCGACCTCAACCTTGAGTTTGTACAACAGAAGTCAATCAAAGGACAAACTATTGCAGACCAACTTGCAGAGGCCCCTTTACCTGGGGAACAATTCACCAATTTTAATTTCCCCGACGAACTCATCGCCACTCTTTCACTCAGGGAAGAGTCGTATCAAATGACCCTCTTCTTCGATGGATCTAAATGCCAGTGCAAGCAGTGAGGAATCGGCATTGTTCTCATTCCTCTTGATGCTGAACCTATGCCTCTTTCATTTCGGCTCGATTTCCCCTGCACTAATAATACAACGGAATACGAGGCCCTTGTTTTGGGTCTCCAGGTTGCGTTACACTTAGGTGTCAAATCTATTAATATTTTTGGCGACTCTCAATTGGTAGTCAATCAAGTTATGGGCATCTACCAATGTAAAAATGAGGAACTTCAAAAGTACAAACATTACGTGGATTCACTTTTGACCTCATTTACTCGTTATTCTATCCAGACCATTCCCCGCTCCACTAACAAATTTGCGGATACTATGGCTTTCTTAGCCTCGCAAATTCCTGCCTCACCAACTGACTCTGACATATTCGTCTTGGTCCAACAACTTTTTGCCCCATCCTACTCAACCCCGGTTGTTTGTATGATAAATAATGTGTCTGCTAATTCGCAGGATACCTGGTACCACCAATTCCATGACTACCTTACAACCTCTGTTCTCCCACCTAACCTTACTAGTAACGGCAAACATGCTTTTCTTAAAAGTTTTTCTCATTATGTTGTCATGGGGGGACTCCTCTATAAACGTGGCTTTGATGGCATCCTCCTTTGATGTCTAACCGGCGCGGAGGTCACCTATACCATCCAACAAGTCCACGATGGGATTTGTGGTGGACATTTTAGTGGCCTTGCCGTGGCTAAACGAATCCTTCGCCTAGGTTATTATTGGCCTACTCTTAACAATGACTGCTATGAATATGTTAAGCATTGTGTTATGTGTCAACAACATGCCAACCTTCAACATACTCCTAGCCATCCGCTACAGGTCGCACGAGATCTTTGGCCTTTCTCACAATGGGGTTTAGACCTTATTGGTGAGATTCACCCGACCTCTTCACAACGTCACCATTGGATAATCACAAGAACCGAATATTACACAAAATGGGTGGAGGCCATTCCACTCATTTCAATCAAAAAAAAAAAAATGTCAAATTCATTAACCATCACATTATCTGTCGTTTTGGTATTCCTCATCGCCTAATAACAGATAATGGTAAATCTTTTAAAAATAAGTTGTTACAAGACCTTTGTGACAACTTTGGTATCAAACTTAGTTTCTCATCGCCTTACTATCCATGCAGCTAATGGTCGCTGAATCTTCTAATAAAACCCTAACCAAAATCCTCATGAAAGTTGTCAATGAGTCCGGAAGAAACTGGCATGATAACATTCCCTTTGCCCTTTGGACTTATCGTACTAGCATTCGTACCTCCACTAATACCACACCATTTTATTTGGTATATGGTACCGAGGCTGTCTTGCCTCTCGAAGTACAAATACCCTCCCTCAGAATATCTCTTCAGGATATTCTCACCAATGATGATTTCCGCCAAGAGCGGTTAGCCCAATTAGAGCTTCTTTACGAGCGTCGTCTTACGGCTCTTGATCACCTTCAAATCTACCAAAAACGCATCAAGCGTGCTTATGATAAACAACTTCATGAGCGTACTTTTAAGGTTGGCGATCTTGTCCTCAAAGAGAATCAACATGTAACCAAACTAGAAAAGAGTAAACGTGGAAAATTTGCTCCTAATTGGATTGGGCCTTACATTATCACTCACACTTATGGATCAGGCACTTATCGTTTAGCTTCGCTTAATGGTAAACTTGAGCCTGAGCCCCTTAATGCCTTGCATCTTCGACCATTCTACTATTGAAATTAGTGTTATATCACTGCTTATCTACCTTACGCTCGTCCCTTGAGCTCATTTACCACCGCATACACTTTGTTTCTTACATCTCAAAATCCAATCAAGCTCATATGGTTTGATTATCACCTCCCCTTAAAATATGCCTTCCCCTTTTTAGTCTAGTCCATGACTTCAAAGTATCAAAATGACACATTCTTAATTACACACTTATGGGATTTTCTTGAGTCAAAATTCTTACAAAAACTAGATGCTTCATGCCCAACGGACATCTAGACCTATAACTTATACAATAGACTACTCCTCAAGGACAGCTATATGCCAAACTATTGCTCTTATTATATATAGATCTGCTCCCCGAAGGACATTATACATAAACACTCGCATTCTGCTACTATAAATAGATCGCTCCTTGAAGGACAGCTATACACAAGCTTAGCCTTTATCGAAGCTTCTCGCATTGATTAGCTTCGTGAAGACCTCAAGAACAACAAAATACATATCCCATGTAGACTTCCCGCATCGATCAGTCTATATCCAGAAAAATAAAAATACAAGCAATACTTCAAAGCACTTTTGAGTCATGGACTTGTCTATTTAGATTTGGTTTTCTTTTGTCAGAATCATCATCTTATAATAAGTTCTCTGCACCCTCGCCCACATCAACCACCTCACCTCACCATTTGTCAAAGCACCAAAACTCAAGGGACGTGACGTATATCCGATATATTGTGATCATACCACTCTTTTCACCTATCGACTTCTCGCCTATGCAAGGTACCTAGGGATTCAAGCTCATCCTACATTAATATGTGGTTTGTTTAGCTCTTCTCAATTACGGGACACTCTTGCCTCTTTTGCTTGGCTCTAGGATTGTGTGTTGACCTTAATCAGGACACGATTCCCTACTACTTGGGTATGCTAACTTTCGCTTCACCCATACCTACACCAACAACATTACCCTACCAACACCAACAACATTACCCTACCAACATCAAATTTTTACTAACCAACAAAATTGCCTAACCACAACCAAATTGCCTGAATTCACCTCTCCCTGCTCCTAAGGGAGAACTACATCGGTCTGAGGCCCTTCCTTGCTTTGTGCAATGGGCTATGTAGGCAGCACTTAGGAGACATGGGGTCTCCCAAGGTTAGCTCGACCATCCCCTACCATACCCTATCATGTGTTGTAAATATAAATATTTTTTGTGTATTTCTATTTGCCAACGTTCCTCTTTATCCTTTTTCAAAACAAACAAAAACAACATCCAAAACACAACCATTCTTATTATTATCATCACTCAAAAGAACATACATCTTTAGTTTTATTTTAGATGTTAACCAAATACATCTTCTCTATCATCGACTCGCAGGTCGGCATCCTTATTTATTCTAATATTCCTATAAAATCCACTTAGACTCTTGCACCTCCTCCCGAATCAGGTGGTGATCGTGATCGTCGATGCCTCTCAGCTGGCCTCTCCATCCTCAAAGGTGCCACTGCCATTGGTTCCTCCCATTGATCCGCCAACATCTCCTGTAACATACGAATACGTCCTCTCGCGTGGAGGAATCTTGCCTCCAGTCTCTCCACTCATAGCTATGAAGCCTCTAACATTCCCATTGTCTCATTCACCTGTGTTTGAAGTTGCGAGCCAAATCCTGCAGACGATCTCTCTCCACTGTAATCATAGCTATGTCAGGGCACTCACGTGCACCTCGCAGCTCTGCTACCCACCATACTCTATAGGCCTCCGTCGTTCCCGCATCCATAACCCTACGATCGGCTGCTATCTCTTCTGGCCCTTCTGGAGGTGTCGGCCGGGGAGGTGAGAATGCTGCCTCGGCATCGATCCTCATGTATGGTCTATATGTCATAGGAATATCCTGAACGAACCTAAATTGTCGCTGCACGCATCTAGAGGAATCCTCTCGTACTCGCCCGGCCTATGCCCTACGATCCACCTCAATTGCTCTACACCCCTCAACTCCTCAGCTATGTGCTCTGTCACCATATAGTTCCCGTACGGCCTCCAACAAATATCCGCAACAGTCACCATTTCCCATACCTGTCTATAATACTCGATGTCATCTATCACGGCCTGGGATCTCGCTTCTTGTTCTGTCTGGACCCATCGTCTGAATCCCAACCTTTGCACTCCTGTCTCTCCCGACTCAATGGGTCGGCCTATTGGACGTACACAAACAATATGCTCATAGGCCCAACAATGTAATAAGTATGAACAATCCAGTGTCGTCCTGTGTTTTCGCTTGCATGCCCATAAACCCCTATATAACTCTGCCAGATATGCGGGTGCCCATGCGAATGTCACGCTCATTTCTATCATTTCCCAAATAACACTCATCAATGCTTTGGGAAATCTTCCACCTTCCGCCCTCGGCAATGCATAATACCCCACCGCTATCATTAATAGCACGGCCAACCTTGTTTCCTCAGGGTGTGTTGCATACATTGTACCATACGTAAATGATAAACCTCGTTGTGTCAAATCTCGTGCAGCTGACCCAAATACTGCTGTTATCGCTGCCCACCCCACGCTGGGCAATGCCTGATACACTGTTTTTCCTATCATTGGGAGTCTCAAAATACGGAACACATCTTCCAAAGTCACTGTCATCTCCCCTGTTGGTAGATAGAAGGTATTCTTTTCTGGATTCCATCTCTCAATCAATGCCTGCAACATAGCATGGTTACGCGTGATTCTTGAATAATAGCAGATTCCACTTAACCCCAACCGATTTATCAATGCCCATTCAGCTGGTGTTACATCCGCTCGGATTCGTGACAACAACGCTGGCATAGTATCATTCATCCTTAACCTTGCTTCTGCCTGCATACATCAAAACGACACATGATTATTCAAAAGAACAAATCTCTATGGGTTTTTTCTCAAAATCTGGAAACCCTTACAGTAACCGATAGCGGTTATGCATAACCGATACCGGTTTGCTAACCGATACCGGTTACTTATAAACGATACCGGTCACTGTCAAAATATACCTACCCTGCTTCAAACATACACCTTCGATATTTATGAAGCCCGTTTACTCCTATTTCTACCTAAAAACATACAGGCCCACCCTGTTTACCTGCCCCGTAGCACTCATACCATCCCCAACCCTTGCCTATCACCTTTTTTTCTAATCTTTACCCACTTACACTTCTTTCATACTATTTACAAACACATGCAAGAATCAAATTACACCCAAACAATTTACCTCTCCGGATGCAGCAGCTTGGGGCGGAACATGTCTTCCCCCTCGTCCCTGCCTGCTGGATGCTTCTCCTCGTTCAGCCATGTTCACCACCCTCTTCAAATATAACTTGTCTTTCTGCCTTCTGAATCTCAGCCCACGCTCACTTCACCTGTCTCTTTCCTCCTTATCACTCAAATTCTTTCATGCAATTACCTGTAGCAGTTGTCAAACAGCGTCGCATTCGCATATTTAACGTGTTTCATGACTCTAAAAATAAGAATGCTAAAAATAAGAACTTAAGTTGCCAACCCAGCAGTTCTATTTTTAGGAAAACAATTCTTGCATAACCGATATCGGTTACATAACCGATATCGGTCAAGTTACCCCTTGTTGCTTAAACCTAAGTCGTCTCTTCATTTTTGCAAATTTTTGTGGCGCCCGTCCCTTTTTCCTGCATGAACAACACCATTATCCATATTTTTCATTAAATCCACATCTCATTACAATTTCATCAATATCATCTATCTATATTACCAAAAACAAACAAGCCATCAACTAAGGATATCAAAAAACTATCAATCTATACACCATTTGGATCCAACTCATCAGATACAACCATTTAATATTCACACACCAGCGACCAAACATACAACATTTCATAATATAACATGTCAATTAAACTCATCATTTATATCTATATACATCCCATCAACAAAAGACATCAACATCATTAATATATAACACCATGTCAATCAAACTCATCATACATCACATATCACAAACCATCGACAAAACATTTAACGCATTTTACGCACAGCATGTGGGTCAAATCATCATATCTATATATATACAAAGTTTCAAATATACAATGTGCCCTGCATCGGGGCCTCTGTGATCTCATAATACAACAAAGCCGGCACGCAGGCCACAATAACTATCAATAATCTCGACTCGCTCACAGGCCGGTCTCTCATATCAAAAACATACTCAGCTCGCAGGCTCAGTATCAACTCATAACCTTTGTACTTGGCTCACAGTGCTGGTATATACAATAAATGAATGAATAAATGAATAAATAGGCATGCAGGCCTTTATCAACACAACTTGATTCATGACCGGTGCCCATGTCCAATATACAAAATGTGCAGGGACCCCTCAGCTCTCTCCACCTCCCTCTGCCTGTCTGCCTGCTGGTCCCTGTCCTACCTCTCGCCTCCTGCCTGTGACGGACCCACCAGCTGTGGCTGCACCTCCCTGAGACCTCTGGCTCCGAGAGGTCTCTGCTCTATGTGCCGCATAGGGCTGATAATCAGCCCCGGTACCATCAAGAATATCCTGATAGTATCGGGCCTCCGCTCTAGCCTCCATGTAACGCTCTCGAGCCACCGTAGGTGCTGGGGCTGGTCCCCTGACACCTACTACCAGTGCCCCCTGTGCCTGTGCTGGTGCCGCTGGTGGTGCCTGTGGCTGTGGTGGTACTGTGCTGCTATGCACTGGGCCGTGGGCTGCATGCCGGTGGTGGTGGTGCCTCGTGCACGTGCTCTGTGCTGGGCCGTGGGCGTGTGTCCGCTGTGGTGGTGCTCGTGCTCGTGCTCGTGCACATCGTACTGAGCTCGGGCTAGCTGCCCCTGTAAAACACCTATTCGTGCTGTGCAGCAGTTGAAGCTTCCCTATAATAACCGTACTTTTCGCCCCGAGCTAATCTCGCTCTGCTATCACCGCTGCCAAGTCTGGCTGTGCAGGCTGTGCTATCCTCGCTGCTCTCTGACCAGCCCACCAAACCATATATGCTCCCGTATAACCAGCATCATCTACAGTGTCATCTGCTGGCCTCTCAGCAACCCAATCTGGGTCCAAGGGCTGTGGTGCAGGCAGTGGGGCCTCTACATCATCCCTTCGGTACTGAGGGAAGGGAGGTGGCTCGTCCTGTCGCAGCCCCATCTGCCTGCGTACCCTCTCCAGGGGTATCCTCTCATACTCTCCCGGCCTCCGTCCCGCTATCCAGAATGTGTACTGGATCCACTGCAACTGTCCTCGGGCTCCTCCGTGAGGGTGATGACCTCTATATGGTCTCCATACAATATCTGCCACTATCAGGCCCTCTAATAAATGCCGAGTAATAAGCGTCTCGCCTGTATGCAAAGCACTTTGCTCGTGGCTGACCCACGACCCCCAACCACCTCTGAAAGCCATATCTATAGATGACCTGTGGCCCTGGCTGCTGAGGTAGCCCTACTGGTCTAATGCATATGATATGCTCATATGCCCAACAATGTAGCAAAAACGTCGAGCAGATCCCGAATCGCCTCATCCGGCGATAGCCCCACAGCTCCCTGTATAACTGCACCAGGTATACAGGTGCCCAAGCATAACATGTATGCTCCTCCACCATCTCATGTAGCACCCCCATCAAGGCCCGTGGAAAGCGGCCTCCCTCTGAGTCCGGGAGGGCGAAGCAGGTGATCCCGATCATCATCAGCACGGCAAGCCATGTCTCATGGCGGTGGGCACGGTACATATCCCCGTACGCGATGCTCGCGCTGTGATAGGTCAGTAGCGTGGCTGCATCCCCAAAAACCTGTAGGATGCTTGTCCATGGTAGTCTCTGCGTCCACCTGAAAGACTGCCTCTCCCTCAATCGGCAGTCGAAGGATGTGATACACATCCTCCAATGTGATAGTCATCTCCCCAGTCGGGAGATGGAACACATTGGTCACCGGATCCCATCTCTCGATGAGGGCGACCATCAAACTATGATCCCTATCGATCGCTCTGTACCGCTGGACTCCGCCGAGTCCCACCTCGCGCATGATACCCCAGTGTGCTGCGGACACGTGTGGCCGCATCCGGCTCAACAGTGGGGGCATCCTGTCCCGCATCGTCAGCTGCTGACGTGCCTGCAAAACCAACCCACTACATTAGCCCTACTCTTTATCACAACATCTACTTTACCTCTCTATATCCCCTTTCTTATCCACCTAACCACAACCCGACTCCATACCACACGTCTACGCCCATCTATCTTCCCCTAAAAACTTCTACGCTATTCCCCCTCCCTCTTCACACCCAAACAAACAACCCACACCATACTCAAACGACCCAAACCATGCCCAAATACCTTAACCACATCTAAAAACTTAAAACAACAACACAACCCAAACCATACTCAAACACCCTACACCATGCCCAAATACCCAAACCACATCCAAAAACTCAAAAACAAAATCACAACCTACACTAACAAATTAACATAAACCTAAGTTAGGACCGCACCTATACTTGAAACACCCAAATAATACCACAACACCCCCACCTCAACCCAAACCATACCCAAATCACCACCAAAAATCAAAAACAACATAACCTAAACCAACAAAAATAGCTAAAAATCACTAAGGACCGGTACCGGTCACCCATAACCGATTGCGGTCCCCTTCCCACCGACGCCGGTCCACGGCCACCGACGACGCCGGTCCAACACAAAACACTCCCGCCTGAAATTTTGTGACCAATGCTTGGTCGCTTAGCGACCGACATCGGTCATTGTCAAATTTCTCGGAGCCAACCCCATGAGGCCCCCACCTACATTTTTTCATTTTTTTACCAATTTACCCACCCAAATACCCTAAAAACCTACCCACCCAGCCGCCTTGGCTTATTTCACCTATCTACCCTCTCTCTTTTTCAAATCATTTCCATTTTCTAATTATTTCCTAAAAAATGTACATTCCTACCCAAACCCCAAATATAGCATAATGCAATAAAATACACACAATGAGGGGTTTGAACCTACCCGTCTGCACAACAACACGTCGTCATGGAGGGATGGGTGGTGGTGGTCCAGCCCCTCCTACTCCTCCTGGTTGTGCCATGGCTCCAAATGTCCTCTTCTGGGTCCTCCACCAATCAACTGCTGCCTCCTCCTCACTCGGGCCCACTAACAACTAACTCCTCCAGTGAAATAACGCCACCTCACGCAACTAATGCTCCAATCTTAACTCTCCATGTCAGACAACTCAAATTGGTTTCCAAATTGCAAAAGTGACAATGACAGGCCGTATTTTTCTTTTTATAGGTTTTTCGCCCATAACCGATATCGGCCTTATTATGCCCTAAGGAACCGGTATCGGTCCCCTCACCGATATCGGTCATATACAATCGACATCGGTTTTATTCCAAATTTCCCCCAATTTCTGCCCTTATTTACTATTTGCCCTTTTTCACCCACATCGCCTATATCAACCTTTGCTGCAAACATTCTAACCATTTGGCCCGACCCACGGCCGCAACCCAACAACTTGGCCCGACCCAAGGCCTCACCCTAACCATCTGGCCCGACCCAAGGCCTCACCCTAACCATCTGGCCCAACCCAAGGCCTCACCCTAACCATTTGGCCCGACCCAAGGCCTCACCCTAACCATTTGGCCCGACCCAAGGCTGCCACCAACCTATTTGGCCCGACCCAAGGCCGTGACCTACCCATCCGGCCCGACCCAAGGCCATAACCTACCCAACCAGCCCGACCCAAGGCCGTAACCTACCCATCCGGCCCGACCCAAGGCCTCACCCTAACCATCCGGCCCAACCCAAGGCCTCACCCTAACCATTTGGCCCGACCCAAGGCCTCACCCCAACCATTTGGCCCGCCCCTAGGTTGTAAACCCAACAACTTGGCCCGACCCAAGGCGCCGTACCACTTCAATACCTTACCCAACATCAACAACATACACTTTAATCCACCCATCATGTAATTTTTTTTTTTTGTTCAATCGAGCTCACCTGTTCGTGTTTTAGCATGATTCGGGTCCTTGACTTGATATGTCGACCAACTTTGCCTAGACTGGACCGTGACGTTTATCTCAACCAAACCAACCATTTCGCAGTCTTGCCGAACATGCCTAAATGTTCCTGTATCTTACCTTTTATATACCCCGGAGCTACTTCCTATGCCTTGGATACCGGATTATATCACCCTTGTTTGGATAAACTATCGACCTCTGCCTATGCATTGCTGGTTTGCTAGTCAAATCATGTACCCTGGTCGCACTACTGCATTTCAACGTGCGTCTGCTTCTTTGGACCTACCCCACCATCTCACCCTCATCTCAACACCATTTACCCTTTATCAACCCTATCCCTGATTTCACGCTACCTCAATCTGTGATAGATTTGAGGGGGATTACCTATACCCTTAACAGGAGTAACCACTTCTTATTATTGTCCGTGCAGCTTTACAAAACAAACTACATGACAATAAGGGGCTAATGTAGACACCAAATTTGTGTCTTACGACCCCTTGTGACCCGCATCGCATTTCGCAACCTAACCTCACCACCTAAACCTTACACAATTATTTATTAATTACCTTATAATTAATAAATCCACATCACCATACCTGCCACCTCATGTCGCCACCTCATCATGACCTAGTCTTAACCCTAAACTAACCTAATTAAGACCTATAACTTGGTCCAATTCCACACCTATGACTAATTACTCCTCATCCGCACCTAAAACCAACTTCATAATGACTTGACCAAGCCCGCTACCAATCCCTCGGAAGAAAAGGAGGGAAAGCTGGCTATTTTACCAAAAATAGCCCGCTTTGACCGGACCGATACCGGTTCCTACTCGACCGCCGTCGGTTGCGTAACCGCCATCGGTTCCCCGTAAATGGCCACTTCCAACAAAAAACAAGGATTGGATTTTCATTTGATCGGGAGAAGGAGAAATCATCGAGAGAATCCAGATTTTGCTTGGCCGAGCAGAGACAAGTGAAGAAACAAGAAGAGATTGCAGAGAAGGACATCAAGCCCAAGATTGCAACTGCACAACCAGAGCCCTGTGACACTCAGCTGATCATCGTGAGGGAAGACATCTCATCTTCTGATCGTCAGGACGTCCTATCTGAGTTCTACCTTCATCACCACAGTTCTTGGACCTGCATTCTCGTCAATAAACAGTAAGTAGAACCTTGTATGTCTCTTTGTTAACATTTCTTAGACTTTTTGAATCACAGCCATCATAAGTTTATTCCTAGATCTACTACCAGCGACATACTGCACTTAACCTTCATCCATACACCCTGATATTGCCCAGAAGGCCATTTTACCACACTCTGAGTCTTCCCTATCCTCCCATCATTCCCCTCAGCCATCCACCAATCCTAATAACCCCACAATCACCTTGCAACCAACTTCTATCCAGAAGCACTTAGATTGTTGCCCCTACCGGTATCGTTTATCCTCTACCGGCAGCGGTTATCTAACCGCGGTCGGTTACCCAGTGACCGCCGTCGGTCACTGTGACTTATACCCCAAAACCTTTTGCTTGCCTATTTGCCACCTAACAACCCCAAATCCAGCCCGGTTTATCCCTATAACTCAACCTGAACGTATCAACGACCAGTAACCGAACAAACAAAGTGGCACTTTATTATTGATAGTTTAGTTTCTATTGCTTTGTAACGAGATACCTAAATCGTGATTTTGCAATAGCTTTCTATATTATCATTTGTGTTAAATCGTATTAAAAGGGGAACTGACCACCTTCGAAAGGAAGTTTTTATATTTCCTGGGCCTAAGGCAGATCCCTCATTTGTTGTCTAATTAAAATCTTGTGGTCTTGTATTCTTACTTGCAGGTAGTCCTTCCAAGACAAAAAGGAGTTCTTCGCAGTCGATCTGATCTCTCTCTACGGTACGCGCACACCATCTCAACATTCAACAGGTATTCCTCCTAGCCCTAACCCTTATCTGTTTTTCAAAGGAATGATAGGATAGAAGCAAGTCTATTCTGCAGAGCCGAAACATTCCGTGCGAAACACATATCTAAGCACTACAAACTTCGTTAATAATGATTACAAATTTTCAATTTGTATGAAAGAAGAAAAGATCATTTTCCAAGTCATCCATCCACATTACTATCTCCTTCCTCATGACTATCCTAAAAATGGAATCCAAACGAGACACAATCAAGATAACAGTTCAGAGTGAAACTTACAAAATCCATTCGGAATTCACTTTCCAGCAGCAAGAATAATTTCATTCATAATCGCTTTAAATGAAAACAAGGAAGAATTTATCGTCCTTATCAATACTTAATTTAAATCAGGCTCATATGCATATCCAAGACAGGTTAGTATATCATCGTATTTATCATAGATCAAATAGTACAAGGATGCATACTATATATTTACCGTACTAGAAGAAACCATAATTCTTTCACTGTATGGTAAACCAGATAAACAGTTATACAATCATGCAATCAATTATTCACGTGATTTTCTAATTCTATGAATGCATTCCGTTCAAAATAAAATTTATTCATTGTTGTTACCTACAGCAAGTCCCATCATAATGCACAGTAAGACTTCAATGCTATTTCCAGAACTCAGACAGCTAATGAGAAGAATTCGTTCTTTAACTAATCCAATAAGAAAACAACCATTTTCTTCAACTTACTAAGAATTATTCATGCCGGTTTCATTTCTTCTAAATAACTATGCAAAATCAGAGACCACAAGAAACATTCAATTATTTCTTTTGTACAGAAACTCAGCACTCAGATACAATTTAAATGCCACTGTCCTCTCTACCGACTGAACTGGTAAAGTTCAATAAACCACCTGATTACTATTTTTACCAAATCAAAACAGCAGATAGAAGAAGAATTCCTTACCAATAAATGATTCTACCCGAATCCATTTTTCTATTCACAATGATGTACAGAACCCAAAAATGTGATTTTTCATCCAATAATACCCTTATTATTAAAATATCAGATGCACAACAAAGTATAATCAAAACAGGTCCTACAGCAAGACAACTTCTCAAGCATTTCCTTCTTTGCACAACAATCCAAGTAAAATGCGTTTTCACAAAGACAGTAAGAACAAAAAGGTCGAACAGCATCAATGAAACACAACAAATCATCTAACCCCTTCAAAGAAGAATCAACATGATTTATTTAATGCACTGTAATACAAGTCAAGCTCCTTTTTACGATCTTTGTCCAGCATCAGTAAAATCAAACCGTCTCAAATAAGACATAACAAATCATTTTTCCTCCAAGGCAAGAAGAAGTACGAACATAAATATCCATTCATTGCTCGGGAATGCAAAGCCAAGATTTTTAATCGTGTCTACATCCGAACAGTGACCAAACAACATCAATGACCACAACTAATCATCCTACCTCCTCAACAAGAAAACTAATATAATTCATTATAAGTTCAGAAGGAAAAACTATTTATTTTCCAACTCCCACGAATACTCATTCGTATTCATCAATTCACATAAAAGGAAGAAGCACAACAATAATTGTATTACTAGCATATCCGTCTAATCGAGTTCACAATACTCAGATAAAACTCTAATGCCAATTCCTTTAAAATACAAAAATGCTATCTCCTTCTAATCCCGAAACAGCAGAAGGAAGAGAAAAGTTTTATTTCCTCTAAGAGAAATTTCAGTATAGAAATGACATCATGCAACTCGTACATCCTGTACAATTTTATCACAAAAGACCATATAACAAAAGAACATTCGCATAGCAGTGAAAACAACCCACACAGTCTGCCAGTTCTTTATATAACACTTAAGCAGAGAAAAACCCATCTCGAATTCCCAAATACCATCAACAACCAATACAACAAGTTCATATTCCAACTCGATTCATGCAAAGACAAATCAAAGCATAACAACCAGAAACGATTTTACTTATCATTTCCAAAAAAAACAGCAAGAATCGACTAGATCCAAATCGTGTCAACTCGACAACAATCACATAAACCCAAAACCCAAGAGCAGGGTTGTTTTAATGAGACGTTTAAACAAAGCAAGTATTTTTAAAGAGAAGGGCTTAACATGCCTGCAATTTCTTTTCCAAAACTCGAAGAAAACTGCGTTTGCCGAAGGTATTTCCTTCCTCGGCGACAACATGATCTTTCCAACAATTCCCTTCCTCTTCAGGCTCAGCAACAGCCTCCAAATCTCCCAAGAACAGTGATAAATCCAAAGAAATTGGTTCGACTGAACCAAACAAAAAAACCAAATGCAGAGCAACTTCACAAAATCTGAATCGACACAATGAACAATCAAATTTCCCTCATACACTTTCCAAGGCGAGCTGGTCGCGAGGACCAAGAACATTTAATGCATTAAAGGCTCTGCCTTTTTCCAAATTTCCACGCCACTGCCAACTTGAGTTGGCGATCTCTAAATTTCAAATTTCACATGCAAAACCAAATTTGGTTCCATCTCCAACTAGATACCTCCGCCACTTACCTGCCCCACCAAACTGGCGCTGTCCACGTATGGACTCCCATTTAATGCCATTGAATACCCCTTCATCCTTATCCTCTCCCTCCAAGGGTCTGCGCGTCCCCCTTTAGGTTAGGATTAGTTTAGGATGTTTATTAGTATTCAACCTAGGTCATAGTTTAGTTTTAGGTTATTAGGACTTAGGTTTATTTCCCTCTTTTTTTTTTTTGTAATTTAAAAATCCACTTAGGATAGTAGTTTAGGATGCATGTTAGAACTTAGGATTAGCTTAGGATTTAATTCCTTCTAACCACTAACACTAACCAACCTTCACCCAGTCTTCCAACTGACACTCACGTTAATGCTGTGCAGGACGTTCCGTCCTTTGTTTCACATGCCAAGGCCACCCGTGTCCAGACATTTCCTGCCCCACGAGGTCTCAAGTTCGACAAGACAGGGTTCAAGAATCAAACCTTTGTCGTTGGCATTTACGTGCCAGCTACTCATACCTGCAATCAGGCGCTGCACATTTATATCATCCTCAGGTTCGGTTAAAAATTAAATCGACACAGAAATCACAAGAAGACCACAGCATACTTTGGATCAATGAAATTGATTCAAGGTGTGCTGTCAATCAAGAAAGAGAGTTTAGCAAGTATACGACAATTTGTCGTCACATCAGCAAACACGCAAGCACAATAACTACAGTCTTATGCAATAAATTACAGGATGCAAGAATCCAAGTTATCTTAACATGTTTGCCTTCATTTCAGTAGCTATAATAGTATGAAAAATATTCACCAAGATAACTTACAAAATCAGGGTGTTACATTCTTCCCTCCTTAAAGAATCATCGTCCCGATGATCAGATTAAACAAATCAAAGAGTTCCTAGGACAAAGTTCAGTTATTGTCCTTTCATTCATAAGTTCATACAAAAAACAGATTCACTCTTAAAAACAACGTTTTAAGACAACTGTACAATAGACTAATAATTGTCTAAATTTTGTGTAATTATCAGTTCCTCGAATTTCAAATTTGATTAAACAGATGTGGAAAAGTAGATCTCATTTCTTTGAGATTCTCCCAAGTTGCACTTTCCTCACTGAAATGGTCTCACTGGACCTTACATCGGTTCACTTCGCGATTTCTCAAGTACAACTGGTGAGTTCCTAGCACTCGAATGGGCTTAACCACGATTATTCCTGGGTCTTGGATCTGCAAGGAATTCCAATTTAGCATATGTGATAAATCTGTCACGTATTTCTTAAGCAAAGAAATATGAAAAACATCATGCATTTGAGACAAAGCAGGAGGTAATGCTAGACGATAAGCTATAGGGTTGATTATTTCAACAATTTCAAAAGGTCCCACATAACGTGGCGACAACTTGGCAGCCTTGCCAAAAGTTATTAAGCTCTTTTTCGGCTTCACCCAAAGAAAGACCTTCTCTCCCAGTTTATAATGTCTATCAACCCGCTTTAAGTCTGCATAGCTCTTTTGCCTATTGGCGGCCTCCTTTAGATGTTCCCGAATCATTTTGATTTGTTGTTCCATTTCCATAAGGATTTTTGGCCCAATTACCTCTCTGTCCTCAATGCTGTCCCAGCTGACAGGGGTTCTACATTTTCTTCCATACAATGCTTCAAAGGGTGCCATTTTTAAAGAGGCATGATAGGTGTTATTGTAAGAAAATTCTACCAGCGGAAGGTATTCCTCCCATTTATACTGCTGGTCCATGCAATACATCCTTAACATGTCCTCTAAAACCTGATTAACTCTCTTAGTCTGTCCATCCGTTTCCGGATGATATGCAGAACTGAAGTTCAATTTAGTCCCCAAGGCCACATTAAGCATTTGCCAAAACCTTGATGTCATCCTCGGATCTCTGTCCGATATGATTAATTCCGGTATTCCATGCAATCTGAAGATTTCATGTACAAATCTTCTTGCTAGCACTGGTGCATCGTCCTTCAAATTACCAGCAATGAAGTGTGCCACTTTGGTCAATTTGTCGACTACAACCAGGATAATGTCATGCTTATTTCTTGACATAGGCAATCCTTGAATGAAATCCATCGTTATCACTTGCCATTTATACTGCGGAATACTATGGGGATACAATAATCCAGCGGGGTGCATATGTTCCACCTTAACATGCTGACATTCCAAGCAGTGTGTTACAAATTCTACCACATCCTTTTTCATTCCCTTCCAGAAATATTGCTGCTTAAGATCAGCGAGCATTTTCGTAATGCCGTTTTGTCTAGTCCTTCAACACATTTTCTAGATCACTCTAAATGGATTATTAGGTACACATCTCTATCTAATTTATGTTCAAGCTTTCCACTCATAAACATAAAGTGGGAGAAAATGTAGACACAAAATCACGCACTTTGAGTCATTATTTAGTCCTAGTCTCATACTACTATTTATATGCTTCTTAAGTGAAAAAGTAATAATTAACCCATGTCTTTTGACATTTTTACATTTCTTGCTGTCATATTTTTGATCTTACAGATTACACTTTCCTAGTATGTATTGTCATTATGTGTTTTCCCTATTTCTGATTTGGGTGCCCCAAGTGCCCTGATCCTCTTTGTACTTTACTCTCACATTTAGGGAACTTTCTAGCTGTTTGAGATTTCTATATATTTAGTTGTCGACATTTTTAGGGTTAATTACGAAATTAGAACAAGAAAACCATATAAATATAAAATTATGTGAACATAATGAGGGACCAATAACTAGGCATCTACTATCACTGTCTAGATTTGCATCCATCAAAAGCATCTAAAGCTACATTTGCATCCATCTAGCTCCATCACAAGGCACACAAGGCTAGTTCATCTGCATCACACTTCATAGGAGGGGAGTCTATTATTTCCATGCACACATTTACTACATTTTACATCTAGTTATTTTCTCACTACTTCACAAATTGTAACCGACATAAGAAAAACCTAGGTCATGATTTGCACACACACACACACACACACACACCTAGAACTACATTGGGTTTGAGATGTAGTGCGGTGCTCAATGATAAGTCCATCAATTTGGAAGCTAAGGAAAGTCTGACCCCTTCATATGCATATTTTTGTAGTTTTTGATGCTTTGTTTGGGGTTTTATAGGTGATTCTTCCATCTCCTATTCATAGCGACATTCAGTGCAGTTCAACGACATTATTGCGATAGGAAGCGAACACAGGTGAATGTCCACCAAAAATATAGAGGAGGTTTTTCTAGCCATTTTCGTAGACTAGGGTGCCCAGATCTCAGACCAAGGTGCCCATGGGCTCCCTATCCCTTTCCAGAATCCCAATCAGTCAAATAGCTCATATTTGTGCTTTCTTAGGATTTTGTGTGGTTGTTTCATCTTCCTCTTCACCTGATCTACACTATGAAATAGTCCCATGACATCTGCAAATCAACTAAGGCTTTTCTTAACCCTTCTTGCACATTAGGGTTTCATATTTTCTAGCTTAGTTTGCTTGGGTATATTTTAGTATTTTATTACATCACTAATTCAATTATTTTACTAGCTTCTATAACATTAGATTACATTAGAATATTTATATTTTAGTTAATAAAATGTATAGATGTTATTCATTACTAAAAACCACTACTCCATGGTAGAAATAAACTTAGCTCACTTCAAATGAAAAGAATAGCTTTTAGCCATTCTAGGCCAAAATCAGTAGTGCTACTTTAAGGACATGCATCTTCCATTTTCTCCAAGCAACCTAACTTACAATTTTAATTAATGTCTAGGAAATCTCCCAAGGATTCTAGAACATTTTACTTTTCATCCTAAAGCTTCTATATCGATCCTCAAAATGCAATATTCCTCAAAACTATGGTTTTTCTATCTCTTCTTGAAATAACTAGAACACTAAACCAACACCAAATTGATCTTTGAGGAATCCTCTACAAATATGATGCATCACTTTTTATTTCCCAAATGTTTTGGATACCAAAGAATTCAAATACTCCAAGTCACTATGCTATGAGGGTTTAATTACGGTTTAATTCATCATTTTTGCAAAATATTCTATACTCCATTCAAAAACGTCCCCCAAAGCCATAAGATCCCATACGAAGTGTCCATGAGTGGGAGAGGAAAATAAGTTTCCATATTGAGCTAGATTTTCCTTCTTTGGAACTTAGTTTTTCCAAAAACATCATATCTTGAGAAAATCTCTTCATTCTGACTTGAAACTTGACCTGAAGCACCATAGATACCTCCTCTATATATGACAACATGCATACATGCTCAAATACATCTGAATATTTCTATCCACTGAGACTTACTTGTGACTACTAGTCTTGTTCTTAACAAAATTGCTTTAAAGGACCTCAAAACATCATCATACACCTGTTATGGAACATCATAATGATCCTACCATGCTCATACAAGACTTATCTACTCCAAACTTCATTATTCCAATTCATTTTCCTTTTGATAAGACTGGGATTAGGCCTAAAATGGCCTACTTCACCACATGACTCACCAAGATAGACCTTATTGACCACTTGTAGATAATTGGACAACTTTGACACATAATATTAGCCTTGTTATACCTCATGAAGACTTCATACCAACTTAGAAGAGCTCACACAATGACCATGCCTTCTAGACCATGCTCCAAGACACCATAACAACTCACAAAATTAATACACTACCAATCAACCTTCATATTTGACTTTGGATAATAACTCATGGAGACTCATATGATACCTCAACATCCTTTTCCATCAAATTCATTTCACATCAATGACAACATAATACAAAATGGCCAACAATATTAATTGTATTATGACTCTATGTTAACTATATTCGCCTCTATATTTTGTCTCTATATGAACTATAAGAGAATGGGCATCTGCTCCATCTCATATTTATTACCACTTCATATGCCCAATTTCATATTCATTACGGAGGTATGAAAATGGGTATATGCCAATTCTCATATATTTTAATTTTATATATAAAGGACATATTCTCATTCTAAAATTCTTCTCAAGAATTGTAGAAAAACAATACATATAATATTTAATCTCTATATTGCATGTATGAGAATGGGCGTATACCCATTATAAAGGACTACAACAATATTTATACCTACTAGAGTTTTAAATACACATGACTAAAATAAAAATTTCCATGAATCCAATTATAACATTTATGGGTAAGTGCACCAAGATGATGGACAATTAAGTGGACATAAAAACCTGAAATTTAGGTATCGTGAGCGCAGCTTTATAAACCGTGCTTGTGCAACTGTTTTAATAGGCTTGGTGATTTATGAACCTAAGACCACGATCATGGTTTAAAATCACGATCGCAGTCCTCTGAGACAAAAAGAAATAGACCAGCGACTCCTCGTTCTCCCTCATTTTTCCTTTCCAATTGCAGTTTCTCCTAGAACTTTAGCACTCGCGCTTTGAATACCCCCTAAAAATTACTCTTCAGACTTGTGGATCGTGATAGTTTCAACCATGCCGCTAAGACAAATAGGTAAGCCCTTGATTTTGATCAATTTGTTTGCATTTTAGGTTACTTTTTGTGATTTTCATGGGTTTCTCAATTTTTTGTTTATGTATAATTTTTTTGTTTAGTTAGTTGGTCGGAAAGCTCGTAATCTTGCAAACCATCAAAATATTCCTCTAAACCCTCCAAAAAATCCTCAAAACCCTCCTGCAAAACCCTCCTCCAAAAATAAATCCACCTCCTGTGACTCCTTCAGTCCCCATGGAACCAACAGGAACACAAGCTGATATCATTGGAAAAATCTGATAAAAGAAAATTGCCATTGAGAACCTTATTCAGAATATAAGACAAAATCATGCCACAAATCTATCCCGCATAAATTTAGCCAACACATTACAAACATTGATTGAAAAGTTGACTCTGCAACGAACCAAATAGACAGATGGAATACCTTTAGAGGTGATTGCAGGTAGTGGTATGCAAATAAATTATCCCATGCGGCTGTAAAAGACAAAAAAATTAGAAAATACCGCATTTGTGCATTATTTACTAACCCAAGAACCAATGCCCCCACAGTTACTTGTAAATGGTTCCCAATCCATTGGTGCCACGATGACCAAATCAAGAACAATTTTTAGACCGATGGTGGATGGTTTTTTATTATCCGCCATGCAACAAAAATAAGGTTCCCCTCTAGTTTTTGAAGAAATTATATTTGCGAGTTCATGCTTAATGAGGTCCTAAATTATTTTAACTTTTCTGATTTTTATAGGTGAGGTGGTGGCTTTGCACAGAGTAGACCTGGTGCATGCGTAGGTCAACCAAGGATCCCCCATGCCCCAAAACCCCCACTGCCTTCAGTTATCCCTCCTATAGTGAATGACGTTGTGGAGATTAACACATTACATGCATTGAGGGAGCTCACTAACACTCGACCCCAAAGATAGTGAGTAGATTGCATCTGTTTATGTTGGTGGAGGCATCAATTATAGCGCACCACACCACTGTGGATCATGTGGTGTCGTATGCACTACGGGCGGGACATCATTTTCTAGATCACATGATTTCTTTTCTCTAGATGAGATGATGGCAGATGTTTTTGGAACTGGTGCTAAGGATCTTGGTCTTTCATAGGTAAATGTCAAATAACTATTATATATATATATATACACACACACACACACACGATAGTTTAATTCATGTTTGATATTTTAATATATATATGTATTTCATTGTACGTTATGTACACACATGTAAAAACTAATTTTTATTTTATTTTAAATAGCAAGAGCCGGTGAAGGAAACATCCGGTGTTAACATGCTAAATAAATCATAGCTAGGCATGTTACAAACATAAGTTTCAAGTTGTACTTAAATTTTATATTTCATTTGATTTTGCACTTTTATTATTATAATGTTTCACCTATACATGTACATATTAATATATGTTTGTCTTTTATACATGCAGAGGAGCACGCGGATCATCATCTTCTTTGGGAACCGAGGCTATTGGCATGTGAATTGTATGCGGTTAATTTTTCTCTACCCTTTGTTTCTAATTTTGGAAGTTCATGTGGATTATGCTTTGGCTCTGTTATGTGGTAGTCATGTAGATTAATATTGATTTGTACATGTTTTTTGTATAGCTTATGACTGTAGAGAGACTCCTCCATATATGCAGACTGTGGAGGCTATTGTAGATACTGCCATAGCATCTGCAAATCCACTAACTGAGGTACAATTTTTCAAATTTGTTAAATTTATTTAGGAATTATTTCTTATTACTTAAATCTACAATATCAAATTTTGTACACATGAAATATTTATTTGAAATTTAATTATTTTTATGTAGCTTACCTCTCATGAGTCTATTATTGTCCCTGTCATGCATAAAAAAATTGATAGGGATCATGACATTGCGGTAAGATTTCACATGCATTTTAACTAAATTCTAAGTTTCTAAATTTTGAATGTATTTTAAAAATATGGGTGTTAAAAACTTGTTGTTTATGAATGTGCAGTTAGGTTACAGGCCTACTTAGAAATGCCTAGGACCACACGGATGAAATCCGTAGTGGCATCTCCCTCCACTACATCCCTAGGTCGTGGACATGCTACTTCTAGCAGGGTGAAGAGAGGGAAGATGTTTCATGATTAGATTCATAGGACGTGGATGTACATAGATATATATATGGGCTAGCTGGTCCTAGTTCATGATTCTTCATAGGACATTGTATATATAGCCTTATGCGACCACATGTGGTCCTATATGTATGACACACTTGGTTCGAGATGTACACATGTTATGAACTTATATTTTCGAGACGTGTGTTCGAAACTTAGTTTGATACATTATATATCCATGTGTTGGTTTTCATAACGATATTACTTCTATGTTTGATTCGAATTCATTGCACATGATATCCTTCTATGTATGTATATTCTATGTATATTAATTCTATATGTATGTTTGATTTAAAATTAAAAAAATTTGGTGTAACATATATGAATATAACATTACTATGGCACAACATTGCATGGTACAATTGTTAAGAAATTAAGGGAAGCATGTGTATTCCTCCATCAACATGGGTAACTTATCATTTTCTTCTTAAGTCATGAAAAATATTTCATACCTTGAATCTTGAAATAAGATGTCTTCCCTTGCTCATTTGGTTTTTGAATTGTGTATTTAATTTTATTTATCAGAAGGATATTATTCATTTTACCATTGATGAGTATGGTGGTGTATGACCAATCCATCTTTATATCCCCACCAATATCATGATAGAAACTTTGGCTCAACAATATACCATACGTAGCTAGCATGTCTTCCACAAGTATTTCCATCTTGATTTTCTTGTTAGGGAAGTCTACAAATTCTGGCTTGAGAATATTTCACCTGGCCGAAAAGAGGTAATTATTTTGTTTTCATGTAGTAAAAATGGCCAAGCAATGTTGAGAGTAATACCAATAGAGTTAGCAAATTTTATAAGCATGACATTTTCGAGGTGCCGGAGTCAATAATGCAATTATTCAATTTATATGTCTATTGACCAACAAGTAAAGATAGAAAGGTTCTTATTTCCTAGAAGCATGAGGCTTTTAAGGAAAGAAGATTTAAGGAATGATTGGTTATAGGAGTGGGAAACGATTCTTTAGTGTTGGTAGGATTCTTCGAACATGTATTTTTACTACTTCCTTTGATAAACTAGACGATGATTAAAGTGTTTTGCTTGGGAAGTAGAAGAAGAGGCTTATTTTTTTATGAGTGGGTGAACACTAAACAAGAGTAACTATTAATATCATCTATCCAAATTATTTAGGATCTTTGTTAGGTGAGTATTCACAATAAACAATAATTGCATAACCATCTTCTTCTTATCTTTCAATTTCTGATTCAACAATTTCTTGAAAAAGTTGAAAAAGTTGTAATTGTTGAAAAAATTGAAAATGGTGGGTCGTGGCACCAAACCGACTATGCGGAAACATCCGGGTGGCTAGGTGAATGCTAGAGGAGGCGTCATTTTGGTACATGACAATGTTGTTGCCTCCAAGCTACCTCGTTCGAGCGTAGTTCCTAAAGAGCCCTAACACCAAAAATCATACAACTTTGATGGGTGACTATGTGCACTCTGTGGCACCTAAGGATGTCTTGTTTGATCCTAAACCTTGGCGTAGGGAACCTCTAGAATAGTTTGTCTTAATTTTTCCTTCTCTAATCGGTACTCTCGCTGCCCTATTGTTTGCAAACATATCGAATAGTGTAGTTTGAGATAGTGTAAGGATGTCAAATGGTATATTTTGCAAACGGTGGGTCGTGGCACCAAACCGATCACGCAGAAATTTCGAGTGGCCAGTGAGCACTAGAGGAGGATTTATTTTGGTGTGTGACAACATCGTTGCTTGAGGCTACCTCATTCGGATGTAGTCCTTTAAGAGCCCTAAGACCAAAAAATCGTTCAACTTCGACGAGTGGCCATGCACACTTTCGCACCTAAGGACATATCGTTTGATCCTACACCTCGGCATAGGGACCCTCTACAATATCATGTCTCAATTTTTTCCTTCTCCAATCGGTACTCTCGCTGCCCTATTGCTTGTAAACACGCCAAATAGTGTAGTTTGAGCGAGTGTAAGGCTGTTAAATGGTATATTTTGTAAACGGTGGGTCGTGGCACCAAATTAACTACATGGACATGTCTAAGTGGCTAGGTGAATTCTATAGAAGACATTGTTTCAAAGTGCGTGACAACGTCGTTATCCTGGATACCTCATTCGGGCGTAGTCCCTTAAGAGCCCTAAGACCAAAAATCATTCAACTTTGATGGGTGGCTACGCGCACTTTGTGGCACCTAAGGATGTCTTGTTTAATCCTACACCTCAACATAGGGACCCTATACAATATTCTATCTCAGTTTTTTCCTTCTCCAATCGGTGCTCTCACTGCCCTATTGTTTGTAAATGCGCCAAATAGTGTAGTTTGAGTCAGTGTAAGGTTGTCAAATGATATATTTTGTAAACGGTGGGTTGTGGCACTAAAATGAATGTGCGGACATGTATGGGTGGTGAGGTGAATGCTAAAGGAGGTGTCATTTTGGTGTGTGACAATGTCGTTATTCAGGGATACCTCGTTTGGGCGAAGTCCCTTAAGAGCACCGAGACCAAAAAATTATTCAACTTCGACGGGTGGTTACGCAGAATCCATGGAACCTAGAGATGTCTCATCTAATCCTAAACCTTGGTGTACGGACCCTCTAAAATAGTCTATCTCAGTTTTTTCCTTCTCCAATCGGTGCTCTCGCTGCCCTATTGTTTGCAAACGCATTGAATAGTCTAGTTTGAGACAGTGTAAGGTTGTCAAACAGTATAGTTTACAAACGGTGGGTTGTGGCACCAAACCGACTACACCGACACATCTAGGTGGCTAGGTGAATATTAGAGGAGGTGTCTTTTTGGTGTGTGGCAACGTCGTTGCTTCCGGGCTACCTCATTTGGGCATAGTCCCTTAAGAACCCTAAGACCAAAAAAATGTTCAACTTTGACGGGTGGCTATGCAGACTCCATGACACTTAAGGACATATCATTTTATCCTACACCTTAGCATAGGGACCCTCTACAAGAGCCTTTTTGGTTATGTCCTTCTCCAATTACTATTTTCGTTGCCTATTCTTTTCAAACGCGCCAAATAGTGGAGTTTGAGCCGGTGTAAGGTTGACAAACGGTATATTTTGTAAAAGGTGGGTCATGGCAGCAAACCAACTACACAAAAATGTCTGGGTGGCCAGGTGAACACTAGAGGAGGCATCGTTTTGGTACATGATAATGTCCTTTCTTCCGGATACCTCGTTTAGGCATAGTCCCTTAAGAGCCGTAAGACCAAAAAATCATTCAACTTCGACGGGTGGCTACGTAGACTCCGTGACACCTAGAGACATCTCGTTTGATCCTACACCTCGGTGTAGGGACCCTCTAAAATATCTTATCTCATTTTTTTCCTTCTCCAATCGGTACTCTCGCTGCCCTATTGTTTGTAAACGTGTCGAATAGTGTAGTTTGAGACAATGTAAGGCTATCAAATGGTATATTTTACAAACGGTGGGTCGTGGCACCAAACCGACTATGCCAACACATTTGGGTGGCTAGGTGAACACTAGAGGAGGAATATTTTTGTGCACAACAACGTCATTGCTTCCGAGTTACCTCATTCGGGCGTAGTCCCTTAAGAGGCCTGAGACCAAAAATCATTCAACTTCAACGGGTGGCTACGCAGACTCCATGGCACCTAATGAAATCTTGTTTGATCCTAAACCTTGGCATAGGGACCCTCTAAAATATTTTATCTTGGTTTTTTCCTTCTCCAATCGGTGCTCTCGCTGCCCTATTGTTTGCAAACGCACCAAATAGTGTAGTTTGAGATAGTGTAAGGTCATTAAACAAGATATTTTACAAATGGTGCATCATGGTACAAAACCGACCGCACCGACATGTCTCGGTGGCTAGGTGAATGCTATATGAGGTGTCATTTAGTGCGTGACAATGTCGTTTCTTCTAGGCTACCTTGTTCAAGCGTAGTCCCTTAAGAGCCTTGAGACCAAAAAATTGTTCAACTTCGACGAGTGGCTACGCAAACTCCGTGGCACCTAGAGATGTCTTGTCGAACCTACACCTTGGTGTAGGGACCCTCTACAATAGCTTTGTCTTGAGTTTTTCCTTCTCCAATTGGTACTCTCACTACTTTATTATTTGCAAACTCACCGAACAATGTAGTTTGAGACAATGTAAGGTCACAAACGGTATATTTTGTAAACGGTGGGTTGTGGCACCAAACCGACTATGCCGACACATCCAGTGGCCATGTAAATACTAGAGGAGGCTTATTTTTAGTGCATGAAAACGTCGTTGCTTTCGGGCTACCTCGTTTAGGTGTAGTCCCTTCAACTTCAATGGGTAGCTATGCACGACTCTGTGGCACCTAGAGACGTCTCATCAAATCCTACACCTTGGCGTAGGAACCCTCTATAATAGCCTTTATTTTTTTCCTTCTCCAATTGATGCTCTTACTTCCCTATTGTTTGCAAATGTGTCGAATAGTGTAGTTTGAGACAGTGTAAGGCTATCAAACGATATATTTTGTAAACTATAGGTCGTGGCACTTTGAACCGATTGTGTGGACATGTCCTAGTGGCTAGGTGAATGCTAGAGGAGGCATCATTTTGGTGCATGACTACATCATTTCTTCACGGGCTACCTCATTCGGGTGTATTCTCTTAAGATCCATGAGACCAAAAATCATTTAACTTCGACGGGTGGCTACGCAGACTCAGTGGAACCTAGAGACATCTCATTTGATCCTTCACCTCGAGTAGGGACCATCTATAATATCCTGTCTTAGTTTTTTCCTTCTCCAATCAGTGCTCTCGCTGCCCTATTGTTTGCAAATGCACCGAATAATGTAGTTTGAGACAGTGTAATGTTGTAAAATGGTATATTTTGCAAACCGTGGGTCATGGCACCAAACCGATTATGCTTTGACATGTCTAGGTGGCTAAGTGAATGCTAGAGGAGGCGTCGTTTTGGTGCGTGACAATTTTGTTACTTCTAGGATACCTCATTCGGGCATAGTACCTTAAGAGCTTTGAAACCAAAAATTGGTTCAACTTCGACGGGTGGCTACACACGGACTCTATGAAACCTAGAGACATCTCATCTGATCTTACACCTCGGTGTAGGGACCCTCTACAATAGCATGTCTCGCTTTTTTCCTTCTCGAATCAAGATTACTCTTGTTGCCCTATTGTTTGAAAATGCACCTAATAGTGTAGTTTGAGACAACGTAATGTTGTCAAATGGTATATTTTGCAAACGGTGGGTCGTGGCACCGAACCATATGTGTATACGCGTAGGGATGGTCTTTTAAACACTTGGGGAGGTGTTTTTGGTTCTCTAAGCTCCAAGTCCTTCTGGGCTACCTCCTCTGGAGCCAAGAACCCCCTCCATAGGTACATAAATCATTGTTAATTACTTCTCTTTTCTTATAAAACAATGAAAGATTCTCTTGGCTTAGAGAATTTATAATTCTCTACTAACAGTGCCAACCACATGAAGGTGGAAACTTTTCTAGTACCACTAACTTGCATATAAAAGTGTTAGTCAAAGAAATTTAAGTTTCAAATCAAAACCATACTAGATATATACAAAATACACAAATTTAATAAAATATATGAACTTAAATTTATCTAACTAACAAATTTATATATACCAAAGAAATTATATATACCAAACATGAGCATTGTAAATTCATTCCAATGAACCATCGGATCGAGATCTAATCTAAATAGAAGACATGATTACTTCTTGATCGACTCTCGAACCTTCCAAAGAATATTTTTATTAGGCCTTCCTTGATATTTATACAACTGAATATTTGTTGCTAGAACTAGATGTGAATATAAGAGTATTTTCCTATGTGTCTCAAAGTCTTCAAACACCCAAATAGAGGATTTTTTTAATGGATACTCGTCGAAGCCAAGTTCCAGTAACTACCACTGACCCTATAGGGTACTCAATATCTTCACCATCTATAACAGGAGAAGTCAACTTATTTCTTTCCTCGATGCAATGACATAAGAAATAGTATGTTCCTTCTTCATTGTCTTCTATCGCAATAACTACAAACACATGTCCTACAAAAAAAGGTTTCAACTCAAATTTAAATTTTACATATTAAAATTTCAATGGACATAACTCAATACAAAAATTGTAAATAAACATAAATACCTTGCCATACCAAAATCAAAATTTTATCAAATTCCTTGGATGTTGAAACTTCATCTACAAAAACAAGTCGTAATGATTGTGGAGGTTGATAACTAGGAAGCAGAGTTAGAGGCCTACAAATCCATCCATCCACCCATTCTTGTGAATCACACTCAATAGTAACAAATTTGATACAAGATGCACAAAAACATGTCAACTTTCTTGTCCATGTGGCCCATGAAGTAGCATCTGAGCTACAAAATGAGTGCATATGACTGGACCCAGTGAGTGTCACACAATTTTTGTAGTTAGCAATTTTTGTTCCTCTATCAACCAAAAATATCTTCGAACCATGAAAATTTATTGAGAACCTCGGGCCATGTTGTCAATACACCATTCCAAAGTATGCTCTTTGCATATTTCAATTTAGTACCATATTTGTACTTCAACTCTTCTATTGCAAGAGCTCTTTTCACACATGCCCTGCACCATCATGCTCTCCTTTTCCATGTCCAAATTCGGTGAAACTCCAAATATATTACACACCCATGTTGACGTGCATCATGCTCATCCAATAAAACATTCGTGCATTCTTAAACTAAGATGTGTAATTATCTGACCATATATAATGTTGTTTGAAGTGGATGTCCCTATTAGACAAGTTCCATAAAATAACTGAAACACCCTTGCACAAATTCAATAGAATGAGTATGATCATCACTTGATATAAAAGTGGTACTCTCTTAAAAAAATTGATCATTCTCTCTTTATCATCGGAGAATGTATAAATAATATATGCACAAAAATGACAACTTGTACTGAGTTGTAATATTGTGATTAAACCTCCATTTTTGGTTGTAATGTGTAATTCTCTACAAAATTGACCACTAAAACAATAGTACCAATAAGAAATGTGTCTTTGTATATCTTGAACTATACGTCCAACCATCGAGCTCGTGTGTATGCCTAACATAATCATAAACAATTTCATCCTTAAATTTTGTCATAAATTGAAAAACAGACATATGTTCTATAACTAGCTCACACCATTTAGACTCTTTTCCATCTTTCAACTAGTATGTAACTAATTTATATTTATCAAACTCAACTAAATTATTTCCTATTGCACCTTCAATTTTCTCATGGATGTAACTTTCCAATTTAGGTAATCCTCCACATGTACCACAACTTCCATCTAAACAATCATGACTATAAAAAAATTGTCCAACTTATTTTTCACAAAATATCATAGGAATGAAATCCTGGAAGATATTGGTGGAACTTGAACACCACATTCCGATAACATAGTTTTAGAATGCAAAATAGAATGAATACATAAAAATTTAGCATAATGCATAGCAAATTCAACATGTTTCCTACAACAAGTGGTGTAAGCATGTTTGATTTTCACATAGAATAGATTTAACATTTCAAAAAAATATTGACTAATTTTAATTTCCAGATGCTCTTATTCAAACTTACAAAAAAATTGAGTTTGAGTCATATCTAAGAAATGCTTTGGATGTGGTTTGTGATTAATAGAACCAACTCTCCGTTTTACAACATCTCTTGTATTAGGTGAAAATCCAGTGTTATCATGCCAAAATTGAATAACAACTTCTCTTATAGCATCGTATTATATTTGTCCTTACACTTTGTACTTTAGTAGAAAATGCTCAAATATCGGTGTTATTGAGTGATTGAAGGATATTACGTTTTCAATTGCTTTCATTAGAGTTTTTCGATTAACTTGTAACATTCTACTTGTTTGCGTAATCAAACGTTATTTTTTTATTGATTCACTTACAACACTAGTAGTAAGTACATGATACACAATATTACTATCCCTAATGCGTCTCTTGACACCAATAGTGTGATATGCATCATGAAGATTTTTAACAATTGTAGAGGTTTGACCACGTATATTAGATATTGTCAATTCTAAGTTGTTTAATGTAGGTCTCATTTTATTCAATTTCATCAAACTAACCAACAATGACATCTTTGGGAATCATTTAAAATTTTAAAATGATTATCCCAAATTTTAGTGGATTTTTTCTTATTTGCCATTCGAAAGTTTGTCACACATTTGTTTCAAAATATTTTCATCAATTTCAATAAAATAATTAGGTTTCTTACGCAAAATCCTAGGAGGTGTTTTTGTCAAATGTTTCTGTCCTACAGCTTTCAACTCTGAATTTATTTATTCACATTTTCATTATCTCCTTCAATTTCAACATTTGCTACATCATGAGTATTTAATTCTTCTTCAACATTGACAGTAAAAACATCTTCATCACAAGTATTTAATTCAACTTCAACATTGATAGTAGAAACATTACCTAGTTCCTCATTGCTTACAATAGTAGGGGTTGAAGATGAACCTCTTCTTGATTCATGAAGATTTCACATTCACTCAACATTTTGAAATCTGTTTACCTCTAATTTGTTTGGTGTTTTTTTACTTAATGAATTCCTTTTTTGACTTCGTTTCTTGTCTCCCATGATGTTTTACTTCTGGTGATAAGAAAAATGTGTAGAAAATGACAGAATTTCACAGTAATTCATACGGTAAAGTCAAATAGTAAAAATCACATGGTAATTAGAACATTGGGATGCGTATAAATATGATTTATGAACCGCAATCACACTTTATAAACCACGCTCGCAGTTTATAAAGCACGATCGCAGTTCTTTTTTAAAAACCCACGATCGCAGTTTGTAAACCGTGATCGCGGTTCTATCTGTATTATCAAATACGACCCTAAGGCTTGGGAAATCTTTTTTTTTCCCCAACCAAAGCTATGGAAGGTCATTATGAAGTGTAAAGGGTCAAAAAACTTCAAATTTTCTCTTCCATAGACTTGAACCATGCTAAAAAACTAAAAACATTTCACAAAAATGGTGTCATCATGTAGGGGAGACTGTTAGCTTCATAGAAATATTGATTTTAAAGTGAATAGAATAAGATAAATATCATTTTATAATTTTTTACTAACAATAGGTCTTTAAGACATTTTTCCCGCGAATATTCATGTCTACGTTTAAGACTGCAACCTTTGTTTTACTTATCAAAATGTGATAAAACTTATACCATTCCAAGCGTGGTGAAATTATATACATGTTAAAAAGAAATATTTGATTTCGATATTTTTTGATATAGTTATGGTGGGAAAACAAAAAGCTCTTCATTTTCTAAATCTTTTTAGACCACTTTCACGAAAAAAATCATAAGAAAAAATTACTCGAAAAAATATAAAATAAAATCCATCCCAAGATAGACAACTACATCTAACTTTTCACCAAAGGAAAAAAATAACAAGATTTGGTCATCCAAATTACGGGAAAACAGATTATAATCTTATAGGTTTTTTAAAAAAAAAAACCAAGTCATATAATTTTAAGTGTTTAATATAGCTAAACTTGTCCATTTTTTAAAAAATTAGTATTTTAGAAACTAGATTCTGGATACTATGATTCATATTTATATAAATTTTTCTAATTTTGAGTGCGCGTATTGCTAATAATCCCTACAAGTTGAGATTTTTCTGTTTTTTGTAATATAGCATCCACTTATGACCCCTTTTTGTCCACCATCTTGGTGCACTTACCCTTATTCCAAATTATAGAATTAAACTTGACCCAATAGATTTGTAGAATAGTTTCTAGATTTTTCGGGGGTCTTTATTATGTTACCTTTTGTCACTCAGCTCATTTTGTATTTTTTCGGGACTATTTTTTATTATGTATGGAACTAGATGCGGAGGGTATCCACGTGTCCCTTCGGCACATTTTGGAGAAGGAACAAGGCATCATAAGTCTTCAAGAAGTGAGCATTAACCACATGGATAAAGCATGGTAGAGCAGGCCAAGCGGGATGAGAAGTCAACGATTAATGTAAAAATGAGAAAGCCTCCATGTGTCGCCCAAGTGAAAGTTTACAAATAAAGAGAAAGGGATAAGTGCTAAAGCAATACGTGATCTCCACGTGTTATATAGGAAGGCCACTACCGTTGAAAGAAACAATAAAAGAAGTGAAGGACTCGAGGTTCGAGTGGATTGAATGTAATCTTGATCCCCAAAGCATGCAATGTATATTTTACTCCAAAGGTTGAAGATTTCATAGGTAAAAATTAAATGTAGATGGTGGAAACCTTAATGGAGGAATGTCAAAGCAAGATCCATGAGGTCTATAAAATAATGCTATTATGACGGAGGGGAGACATAGAGATAGAAGAAAAGAAATTCTAGAAGGCTAGGGAGGAATATTTAGGTTCATTTTATTGTGTTCATTGGCCTTAACAAGGCTCTTTTGTAAAGAAATGTTGTAATCTATGTCATTGGCCATGTGTAATATTTTCGTGTGTATATATTTATATATAAGATTTGTTGTTCTATACACCTATAATTTCACAATATTCTATGTCCTTGGTTTATTCCTGTTACTTTTATTTAGTTCTAGATGAATGTTTAAATATCTATCGTGTTACATGCCCTTATATATTTACATAAATCTGTTCATTTACATGGTCATATTTTAGTTTCATTTGGCCTTTGATAGTTCAAGATATCTCTAGAATAGTTTATCATGTTTAATGCTCTTCAATTAATCTAGTAGTTATTTTGATATCTATCTTTGTGCTTTTTAGTAAAGTTTCGGTGCATCTCCTTAGTTAGGATTTTCATATCGTTATGTTTTCTCTCTAACCCTTATCTCAACACAAATAAGAGAAGAGCCAACTTCTATAAAATTTGGAGGTTATCTTAGGGGCCAAGTCCCACATCTCTAAGATTTCCCACAACTTTGGTGGTTCATCTGTAAATATAATCATCAACAATTTTCTTGGCACACCCAATGGGACAAGCATTGAAAGCTTAAACTTTAAATATTGCTAGGTTTGGTGTGTGACAACAATTTCCAGCCTTTGGAGGCTCTATAGCTACGCATCTAATGACACTATTTAACATATCTATTAGTTTCAGCAATATTGGTAAATTAAACCTCTCTAATTCATGAGGAGGATTCAAATAAGGACGAGAGCAAGAGAAAAAGGTGCATTTGAAGATATGTAGTTATCCTTAGGAAGAGGTAGAAGAGGTAGATAGATTCAAAGATCTGTCTCCTCCAAATTGAACTCTTTCAACACCTCTACCCAGTAGGCCCTTCTTATAATCCACTAAATTTCTCAAACCTATCACAATGGATTTTCAACCACCTCCTCCTCCATGACATTTCTTCTCGTGGAATATAGGAAGTCTTCCCATCTTATCATTGGCTCCAAAACATAGAATCAAATCCCAAAAAATGCGTTAAAGGAACTACCTAAATTCGGTGGTGAGGATTTCAAAAACCCGGAAGAACATCTTTAAGATGTTGAGGAAATATGCACAAGACATTATATCATGGATCAAGATGTTTCCTTAATGTTACTAGTTACCTCATTTAAGGGAAAAGCTCTTGACTAGTACAGATCCTTAACTCCTAACTCTATCGGTACCTAGAATCAATTGAGAAATGTGCTTTTTCACAAGATTCAAGATGAAAAGGAGATAGATCTTCACTCCTACAAAGACTTATCAATATCAATAAAGCTCCACATGAGCCCATGACTGATTTCAATACCAAATTCCATAAGACATGGCAATGGATTCCAACCCTAGTTGGGCCACCTACGGGTATGGCTATTCTATTTTATCTAAAGTATCTAAACTCAGATATCTCCATCATGATTAAGTCATTAAGAGGAGATTATTTTCCACAAGAATATGATATTGTGGTCCAGGCTAAAAATAATTTGATAGATGTTGGGAAACTTTCTTCGAAGATCCTTTTGTCGGTGTATCTATCAATAGCTCCCCTTCCTTAGATACGGACATCAAGCTCTTCATAAAATCCTAAATCCATATATAGATACCCATCCTCTCAATGATCCATCACCACGACCATTGCATCATCATATTCTTCAAAGATGGAGGAAGTAAAAAATATCCTTAGGAGTTTCTCTAATGAGATAGTCAATATAAAGAGGAGTCAAAATGTGTACCCAAGATAGAATTATCAAGGCTACCAAGGGGGTAGATCCAATTATCCTCCACAATATCGAATGCCCAAAGACCATTCTTGACACAACCATCTAAACAAATTGTGTTAGAATTTGAGGATTCTAATAAATATGGATTTAATCAACTTACATATTACATAATGTTATAATAAATATTTAAATAAAGATTACATCATAACATAAATAAATAAATACTTACAAGAAATAAATAACACAAGTGACACAATATTTATAGTGGAAAATCCCAATAGGGTAAAAACCACTTTGAAAATAACATTTTACTTTAGAGAACTTATTTTACATCTAGTAAGATCACCTCCTCGTTTAAAACCTTAGAACTAAGGGTAAAACCAAATCAATTGATTTGCACACCTTTGATATATTTCCCGAATATATCAAATGAGGACTTAAAGTCCTTTCTATATAAGATGATCGGGTATGTCTCCCGATCCACCTTTCAACCTAAAATGGTTGACACATACACCTAAGTTTATAATATTTAATATTAGAAATATAATAATTTCATGATATTAAATATTTAACCTAAAGTATATACCTAGGTTAGCATATTTAATAATAGAAATATAAATATTTCATATTATTAAATATTAACCTATATATTAATGATGGACCTATATACATTAAGGGTTGGCAGGACCAATTAATCATTATGTTCCAAAACTCCCCCTTAATGTTAAGTGGGATAACATAACATATGCCATGTAGATTACACCGCCCGTGGTACACTACAAGATTTACAATTCTTAAACCATAAAGGTTTTAGGCTAGCATATCGATTAAGGAATTATAACACCTTCATCATACTCAAATTACGTTTAGGTACAAAAGGATTTGGAATCCCAAAGATCATCCCATGATCAGTGACTAAGTATGATTTGTAAGTTTTATATGTTCTCATAAAAGGTTATTGAACCCAAGCATATAGGATCCTTTTACAACCAAGGACCTCCTTAACAATATGCTTATCTTTGGATGTTTACCAGTAAAATCAATAGCACTAAAGAGTTTACTGAATACCACCTTTAAGATCTTTCTACACTTATTTCTAAAAAGAAGCCAAGGAGGTATACATGCCCGAAGGTCTTTTTACACTTGCCCAAAGGTCTTTTTTACACTTGCCCGAAGGTCTTTTACAAATGCCCAAAGGTATTTTTACAAAAACAAAGTTCTATTAGGAGGTGACATTGTCATGCACACTCCCCCTCAATGAAAACTCTGATAATCCAAGCTTTTCACGAAAGTGACAAAACTTTGCAGCACTCAGGACTTTGTGAAGATGTTAGCAACCTACTCTTTAGTCAACATGAACTTGAGATTTATCTCATCACTTTACACCTTCTCATGGGTGAAACGTATATGTATCTCAATGTTCTTCATCCTCTGATGTTAAACTAGATTCTTAATCAAGAGTAATACAACTCTGACCACCACATAGAAGAGAAATACTTCCTTTAGCTTCCATGTGTATCTCTACCAACAGCCGTTATAGCCACATGACTTCTTTACTTCTTCCATTGTACTTCTCTGCCTCAGTAGAAGAAATAGAGACTATTGATTGTATTTGTTGTTTCAAGTAATGGTTCATACACATAAACACTTAAACACATATCCAGTATATTTTATAACACAACATCAATATGGTTAGAATCACAAAATTCAGATAAGATATCATTTTCATGCTTATTATAATGCAACCCATAATTGATTGGTCCTTTCAAATATCTAAAAATTATTTTACAAGATTCTAATGATCTCTAAAAAAGGTTCCTGCATAAACCTTGAAGTAATTTCTACTGTATAGGAAATATCTGATCTAGTTATAGTTAAATATATCAAATTATCAACTAACAACATATATAAAATAGGATCAACCTTTTTCATATGCATATTTAGGATGAATATTTATTCTAATTTCCATTGAAGTAGAAAATGGTTTACAATCAATCATAAGAAACTTTTTCAATACAATGGTTGCATATTGTGTTTTGAAGAATAACAATAGAATGAAATACCGTCATACAAATAATATGATGTGAGAGACCTAACTCATTTATTTCAAAGTCTTTGCTTCAATTTCTCTTTAATTCTATGAATTAAATCATAATTGTCACTGAGACATAAGAAAATCATCAACATATATACATATAATGATAATATGTGAGCCTTATTTTTAATTTAATATATCATTGTTAGAAGAACAATTAAAAAAACCTAACAGTTTAAAGAAGGAAACAATTTTTGTATACCAAGCTCTAAGAGCTTGTTTTAAACCATACTGAAGGATTTCTCAACTTACAAACATAGTTTTTTTACCGGTTTCTTCAAATCCTTTAGATTGAAATATATAAAGTTCTTCTTTTAAATTGTAATTCAAAAAATTATTTTTCTTATCCATTTGGTGGATTTTCCACCCAAATTGAGTGGTAATTGCAAATAAGGCCCTAACAATACTCATTTTAGCTACATGAAATATTTCAACATAATCAATACCAGTTTAGTGAAACCTCTAGAAAAAAGTCTAGCTTTATGTTTGATTATACTACCATCAACATTATATTTTACTTTGTATATCCACCTAAACCCTATAATGCATCACGGATCAAGTTCATACACAGGTAATCAATGTATGGTACATATGATGGCTTCGGTCATTTTCCTAAGGTTAATAGGATTTGAACTTTGTAACATAGATTGAACCCAATTTAATTTCTTATCTAGGAAGATAAGAGTTTCAGAAACATCTATAACATCAAAACATCATCATGACCATTTACTAAATCATAATGAAAACCATCATTTAGAAGCACTTAATGAAGTAAATTCAAGAGAAGAAGACAACATATCTAAAATTTTCACTAGATTATATCTAGACATTTCATATAAGCTTCGATAATTAACATGTCCTAACCTTGCATGCCATAGTTTTGAATTATTCAAAATTTGAGATATAAATCAATATGTAGAAGAGAAATCATAAATATATGCATACCATTTATTTGAATTCATTCAGCTATTGTACTCTCATTACTATCCTTGATATACCAAGTATCCTTCATGCATGAATTCTAGTTGTGTCCATACCTCTTTTGGATGTTCGATATTATCAATGTGTAAAAGGTACTCATTGTTCACATTGCGTAGAATCATAGAAAGAGCCTCCTGCATTCATTACAAGAATGTATTCATGTTATCTATAGTTGCTTGATGACCGGTGGGAGCAACCTTAGATCCAGAAACAATCGTCTAGAGTTTCCTCGCCATAAATTCTATTTTGACCCAAATGTTGTAGTTGGTTTCATTTAGATTTTGGGTTTTGTCAAGACAGAAATAGTTAGATTCCATTGTTTTCCTAAACGTGTAAAAAACACCTCATTATAATATATAATGTACCATAGAGTTAGATACATATTTATCGATAATAAAAACAACACTTTTAATAGAATCAGATCTAAATTTTATAGATCTAAAGAAACTATTTGATCATAACTAATTTTGTCATTACAATACATACTAATTAACCTCCCATGATCAAAATAATAACCTGCAATATAAAGGGCTCTGCATTATACCCCAAATTTATATAAAAATATTTTTGACCATATAGAAGTGAAGAAGAGACCCCTAAGAATGCATAACATCAAATTTTTGAAAAAAATAAATATAGAAAAATATTTGACTATCTTAAATTTAACGTCTAAATGACCATCATAATGGCTTATTTTTTGGTTTATTATGACGGTCATTTGATCGTCAATTTTAACACAATGAAAATTTCCTAGAACCTACAAGCTTAAATTTGACATCTAAATGACCGTCATATTGTCTTATGTTTGGTCTACCGTGACGGTCATTTGATCGTCAAATTTAATGAAGTCAAAACTTGTGTGTATTTCTAGAATGTGAAATTCTAGAATTTATTCTTCTGTATAATATTAGGGAGGTTATATTTTAATACATTATAATAACCTATTATAATTTATAATGTAAAAATCTATACATTAAAAAAAAGGTATATAAATTATAGAATATAAATTAAAAGAACATATAGTTCATAAAAATTATAAACTATAGTCTATATTTTTTATATAAAAAACACAACCATTATTAAAGGGGTTTAAAGGACATAGACTAGGTTAATTTTTTTACCGTGTCCAAGTAGATTTATGAGAGTATAGATTAACCTGCATATTTTACAGAGGGGACAAGTAATTTCACCCGACTAATGAAATAAATTGAAATCCCTATTTTCATGAACCTTGTCTCCTCCCTTCATTTACTCTTAATTTTACCCCGCACACATTTAAAACTATGGAAATATTGCAAAATATTTTATATAATTCCTACAAGCTAAAAACTTTAAAACTTTTATGTGGCTATAACTACCAATATTTTAATAAATATTTACCACACTTCACGTGGGCCACCAATAAACTATCCTTTTTTAATTCTCTATTTATACTTGAGAGTTCCACATTTATATTGAGATATTATCTCATTTTATTCTCCACTCCCACTCTTATATAAAAGAAAACCTTTAAATAGGTTTATTTATATAGTTTTTATAAACTATAAGATATAAATGAATGGGGTCGCCCCCTTACATGGATAATATAAATGGTTAGGGACACATGTTAGGTTTTATTTAATAAGTATTAAGATTTAAAAAGTAATTCATTCATGGCCAAGCAATAAACATAGACCCCCTTACTAAAAAGTAAGCACTTAGGTTTTTTTTAAAACATATATAAACCAAATCTAATAAAATTTATATTTTAAGCGGTTTAAACTAACCATATATATAAAATATGATTCAAACTTAGGTTTGTTTCTTTTAAAAAAAAAAAAACTATATATGCCTAGATTTATAAGTTAAGTTTAAATATGATTTAAACTTAGGCTTAGAATATGGTCTGCATTGATTGTTTAAAACTTTTAATACATAGTTTTTTTCGAATCCTTTTAGAGGGGACCAAAGAACATGAGTATAAATTTACCTTCCGAAATATTTAACTTGCAAACATTTGAAATTATAGAAAACATGAAAATTATTTCATATAATAATAAATCCTTTCTTTTTTTGTATGTGATTTTCACGCAGGTAAATATTTGAAGCCCTTTTCACCTGTGCACACATCAATATTAAAACAAACATTAATTCCATATAATTTACAAAATGTAAATGAAAGTAATAATCATATCATATTACATCTCCCCCCAAAAAATAGGGATTTAAAATTGAAAAACTCTAAAAAATTTACCGAGAGTTTAATTGCACAAATGTAATGCCAAAATAAATTGGTGAAAACAAAAGAAGGGGACCATATACTTTTAAATACCCTTTCGGGTTGGTTAAAAAAACCCGTACAAATTAAATAAATAAAATACAAAACGTTTGATCGTAATTTATTTAATTTACCTCGCTTTGATACCATGTTAGAATTTGAGAATTCTAATAAATACGGATTTAATCAACTTACATATTACATAATGTTACAATAAATATTTAAATAAAGATTACATCATAACATAAATAAATAAATAAATACTTATAGGAAATAAATAACACAAGTGACACAATATTTATAGTGGAAAACCCCAATAGGGTAAAAACTACTTTTAAAATAACCTTTTACTTCAAAGAACTTATTTTACATCCAGTAAGATCACCTCCTCCTTTGAAACCCTATTTACCAAGGGTAAAACTAAATCACTTGATTTGCACACCTTTGATATATTTCTTGAATATATCAAATGAGGACCTAAAGTCTTTTTTATATAAGGTGATCGGGTATGTCTCCTGAACCACCTTTTCAACCTAAAATGGTTGACACATACACCTAGGTTTATAATATTTAATATTAGAAATATAATCATTTTATGATATTAAATATTTAACCTAAAGTATATACCTAGGTTAGCATATTTAATAATAGAAATATAATATAAATATTAACATATATACTAGTGATAGACCTATATACATTAAGGGTTGGCAGGACCACTTAATCATTATGTTCCAACAAATTGTTCTAGTCCCGACACCACTCCGGATGATCCCACCCAATAGTGAGAGAGAAATGATTCCAGGACAAAATAATTTGGCGGAAGATCCCAATGTTTGGTGCTTCCTTTACTGCATACCCCTTATATGCCAACATATTTTCCCTCTAGAAATCTACGAAAATGGTAGAATAATAAATTGTGAGAGAATGCCATGAGTTTGATGCTTTGAGACCTTACCAGGTCCACAAGAATTAAAAATGTGGCCTTTATTACACAAATAGAAGGGATGCCCCTAGAACAAGAGGCGAGATTGTTCCTGAATATGATCTTTTCTCTTGGATCGAAGGAGAAGAATTTGTATTCACAAATGATACATCCACTTCTAACAATGCAGTGCTGATCATATTACAACACTCACTCTAAGAGGCGGATGATGGACGACATGATCGATGCTCCTATAATAATAAATGAAGTAAGGAAAGAACCTATGATGTTTACCACCCCTTCACTGCGGTTGGACAAGAGACTCCAAAGCACCCACTCATAATCAAGGTATCTTCTATCTAATGTATTAGAGGGTGAAATCCCAGCAAGTATCTAAAGCAAAACCAAGAAGTAGAAAGAGTAACTAAGAACAAATCAGAATTTTGGAGAAAAGGAATTTCTTCAAGAAGCGCTGAAATCTAGTGGTGGCTTTGACTACAACCAAGAAGTAGAAAGAGTAACTAAGAACAAATCGGTTCAAATAGAGTCAAGTCTAATAAATCGAAATAAGGGTTAAGTAAATCGAGACCCTAACCCTTGTTAATAACCCTTATAATTGGTAATAAATTGCTACATAACTCCATGATTGACTTTGGCGCAAGCACTACAGTGATGCCCAAATAATTGCAGACTTCTTGGGAATCAAATATGAGCCCCTAAAAAGAGGAGTCATATAACTAGATGGGAAATCATTTCAAACAATAGGTGTTATTAGAAGTCTCCCATTACAACTTTATTCCTTTCCAAACATCAACAAGTTTCGTAGGATATAGTGGTGATTGATGTTCTGTTGGTCTTTAGATTGTTTCTATCCCATGATTTCATGACTAAAATTAGAGGGTACATGTCACTTGACTGGTCTCACTTGATTCGAGGACTAAGTATAGATCTAAAATGAATGTGCTATCGTAACCCCTCACCGAGGAGCATATAATGGATCAAGTAGCCTTACATTTTGAAGCCTCACATGCCATGATCATCCGAAAATAATAGTCATATATAGATGAGGAGGATCATCAAGGTGGAAACTATGTGGTTTTCTGTCACACCCGGAGACCCCTTTGGAAGTTTTTACTCCACTAGGTTAGGTACTTGTGTGATATTTCATGATAATCCCAACATCCCAAAGATTATGAGGAAAGATAATAAAAATGAAAATAATCTCATGAAGAATTCCCAAATGTGGACTTTACATTTCATTAGAGCCAAAAGAAAGGACATCTTAGGAGCTGGAATATGCCTATCTTCACCAAGTGGAAGAAAGATACTCCAGGAATTTTGTTCCACTTCACTTCCACTAGCAACAAAGAAAAAATATGAGGCTTTATTTCATGGTTTGACCTTGACTCACAAAAAAGGTGTATAACAACCGAAGGTATTTGGGGACTCGAGTTAATAGTGACCCGGGTTAGAGGCACTTTATTGTGAGAAAAAATCCAAGAATAAGATCCTAATGTCACAAAGTATGGGATCTTATTGAAGACTCGATCAAGGTTATCAAGGTTATCCCTCAAGATCAAAACATAAAAGCGGATAAAATGGCCCGGATCAAATCATAATTCAACCCGACTAGGATCTCATTGATAAAAAAAGACTCGATAAAATTGGTCATACACCCGCCCATACCGGATAATGTCGATCATTGGCAAGTTTTTTGAAAGAGACCAATAGATATTTCTCTTCCTACAATAATATGAAGAGTTTGCAGACCAACTCCAACCTAGAATTGAAGAAGCATACGAAGATCAAGTCATCCAACTCAAAATGAACAAGCTTCCAAATGGAATTTTAATGTTGGACATTATTTTTGATTTCGGTGATGCTAATACAAATAGGAGGAAGTTTGTGGTGGTCAAGGAAGACTATGCAGAGCTAGAAGTAGCCAATGGGAAGAAGCTAAAGGTTGGGAAGTTAGTCACTCATAAAAGAAAGAGAAAGACTTGTGGCTCTATGCCATAAGTATGATAAGGTAGTAGCTTGGACTTATGATGAACTACATGGTTATAATAAGGATATCATCCAACATACTATTGATTTAAAAGAAGTGACAAAACCCATGCATTAGAAGAAGAGACATTTGAATCAAGAAATAGAATCTCTCATGGCCGAAGAGATCAGGAAACTCCTAGAGGATAAAATAATATTTCCAATAAAAAATTCAACATGGGTGTCTAATTTGGTCTTGATAAGGAAGAAAAATGGTGAAATCAGACTCTGAGTGGATTTCAAAAATCTAAATAAAGTATCCCTTAAAGATCACAACCCCTTACCTTCAATGGAACAGATAGTACAAACACTAATAGGTTCGAAAGATTCTCTCTCGCTTGATGGTTTTTCGGACTACAATCAAATATGGTTTACGGAGGAAGACCAACATAAGACCATCTTAACAAAAAAGTGGGGAACCTTCGCATATGTGAAGATGTCGTTTGGGCTCACCAATGTCAGGTCAAATTTTCAAAGAGCCATGGATGCTTTGCATTCATAGATCGATTAATAACGAAATCCTAATATACATGGATGACCTCACTGTGTTTACCAAAATGATAGAGGATCATTTCGACACCTTGGAACCTGTATTCAAGAAGTGTCAGGAATTCAGAATCTCTCTCAATCAATAAGTTTGTTTTTGGAGTACTTTAAGGCAAACTTATAGGACACATTGTCTTAAAATACAGAAGCTCAATTGACCCAGACAGAGTCAGGGCCATTTTGGAATTGTCTCTACTTGTTAACAAGAAGGTAGTACAATCTTTTCTCGGAAAGATTAACTTTTTTAGAAGATTCATTTCATATTTTTCTGGAATGATACGCCCGATCACATTGATACTTAAAAATAACATAAACCTCAAATGGACGGCTGAAGGTTGGCAAGCTTTTGAAGAGATCAAAAAATTAATTGCATCTACTCTGGTGCTATGTAACCCATACTTTTCTTAATATTTCATCATGTACGTATATGGGAGTGAGCACAGTGTAGCATCCGTGTTGACACAGAAAGGAGAGTCACAAGGAGAGGAACATCCAGTTGATTTATTTTCAAAGACTCTCCATGATTATGAGACAAGGTATAACTTTGTGGAGAAATAGGCTTACGCCATTGTCAAAGGTCTGAAGAAATTCAAACACCTCGTTACCAATAACAAGATCACGGTTATGGTCGCACACTCTAGTGTCAAGGAATACATCACGAAGGTGAGATAACTAATAAAAGGGATAACTAGATCACTAAGATCTTAGAGTATGATGTTGAAATAAATCCCAAAAATCGGTACAAGGAAGAGATTTGTTCCAATATCTCGCAAAAGATCTAAAACCCCAACAAATGAATAATCAAATGGTGCTCCATATCCAAGAAAATGAATTTGAAATCTGGGTATTGGATAGGATGTATTTCATGTAGACAGTGAGTATCCAAGTCACCTTCCTCTTAAAAGGAGAATATATTACGAGATAGCGAGGATCCGAATTTATTATAATTAATAATTTCCTTTTTAAAAGGAATTTTGATGGGATCCTATTTAGATGCCTAGAAAAGGAGGAGGCCAATTTTTTTTTGCATGAGTTACATCATGGAAGTTCGAGAGGTCAATTCTCAACCAAAACCACTGCCATAAAGTTCCTATAGGTGGGATATTTTTCACCGAACTTGTTTGCGGATTTCTATATGATGGTGAGTAAGTGAAAAATTTACCAATTCTACACGAGATTCTAGAGAAATTATGCATGACCTCTTAACCCTATTCTATTTGAAGAGCCATTCGCATAATGGGGTCTAGATTTCATCGGAATGGTTAATCCAGTTTCAAGCACAGTCACGATGGATTCTCATAGCCGGTGATTACTTCACCCGATGGAGGAGGAAGTCTCACTTAAGGAAGCCACAAATAATATGATCTTGGAACTTCTCACGAGATATCACTACACACTTCAGAACCCCTACACAATCATATCAGATAATTCCGAGGATTTTCTAGGCACCAAGGTGTTTGACTTAGTAGTGAGGCACAAAATCTATCTAAAGACATCTTCCAACTACTACCTACAGGGTAACGGTTTGGTAGAGTCAACCAACAAGAATCTAATCAGACTCATAAAAAGAATGGGGGATGAACATAAGAGTTGTGGCATGAGCACATCAAGATGACCTTATGGGCTAATCAAATCACACCCAAAAAAATCTTGAAAGCCTCACCATATGAATTGGTCTATGGTAAATGTGGAGTAATGCCTATCAGAGGAGGTCCCAACCTTACACTTGTTAAAGAAAATTGAGGTTGAGGAACATGGAACGATGCAAGTAAGACTTGCGGAGAAGGTAGAGCTTCAAGAAAAATGGGAGGCATATCATGAATCCATGATCAACTATTTGTAGGTTTTAAAACTTGGTTTTATCGTAAGACTTCGAACCTAATTTACGAGTCGAACTCAAGTTTTGAAGTGGGTTGTGATAGCTAGCAAGACTAGTAATCATGGAAAATTTGACCCTCTCTGGACATGCCCATTCAAAATTAGTGCATGTAAGCAACACAATGCTTTTGAGATTGAGACTATGGAAGTTGAACCTCTAGAGATTCTAGGGAATGGGATCCATGTTAAACCATTCCATTAAGTCTTTTGATATTGTAAATTTTGTATCATATGTAAAGTCCCGTTGTTTTTCCTTTTTCTATAGTGTCACCCCTTCATATAAGTGTCCTTTGAAATGTGTCTCCTATGGAGACCCACGTGCCCCTTTTTGAATTTTTGAAGTGTACCTTCCTATATTTCCTTGAAGTAAATGATCCTAGGCATTTTTGAAATACTTAATGAAAAGGATAGGAGAATTAATGAAAAATCTCTAGGGAAACGAGAAAATTCAGCGCTAAGGGTCATACAACCAAACTTTTGTAATATGATATGACCCAATGCATGCACTAGCTTTTACTTCATGTGAGTTGAGGAGGATATTTAAGGAAATATTTGATAATATAAAATATTTATTCCAAGCACCAAGAGTCTCTTACCTAAATTCCCGAGTCCCTAGTTCAAAGAACCATAACTTTCAGCAGCTTTCAGATCAGCCATAGTAGCCTTTGGATCCCTACCATAGCCAAAATATTATGTAGGAAAACCAGTGCCACAACATTCTCTCCAATCGAGGATGAGATTACCTAATAAAAGGACAAAATTTAGTAACCCCGACATGGTCATAGACTTCACAGATTGGGTCTTTGATCCTATCCTCAACAAGAAACCAAAGGATTTGCGAGAGGTTGCTCATGCCAAGCTCCTAAATTTGGGAGATTCTGAGTCTTTTGGCTCTAGGATATAGACCATAATCCTTTCAAAATACATAGTGCCCCTAGTGCACCCATACACATAGCTGGAGTAGATGTACCCATAATGTTTTTACCCTAAGACCAATACCATCATGGATAAAAACATGCAGATGGTGATTACACCATAGGCTACCAGGGATATGTTGGCCCTGCCCTATGACCAATCGTAAAACATTTATGACATGGCCAAAATCTGAAGTGTCCGGGCTCGGTGCAGAACAAAGCCTCATTCTTTAACAAGGAATTTCGGTAAGTGAATTCGAGCAACTCTAGAACCACGATATTTCCAATCCCACACAAAGTACTCATGGTAGATTCTCAAGAACCTTGTCTATGTTGGAATTCATTTTTGGCTAGGACTCAGAAATAAATGTCCATGAATGGAAATTTTCGCCATTTTCTAGATGAGATCCATGAAGAAAGAAAAATCATATTGGTTCAAATTCACCGAGGTCATTACAAACTCTATTTGCGAGTAGTTGGACCTATTCTCTATTAACTCCACCTTCCAAGACTCCTCTTATCTGTTTCACCTCATTTTGTATCGTAAAACCAATTCCTTAGTCATTTCATAACCCCGAACTGTTTGATGATGAGGTTGACCCTCAAAAGTTCATGTTAGTATCTGCATGGATTCATGTTGTTCTTCTCCTCGGATGCATATGAATTTGCTAACTATTTTACTATGCCTCTCTATAAGAATTTAACCTAGAAGGGGTTGATAATAGAATGAATAATTTAGTCCAAGCCATCTTGGCAGACCCCCTGCATCCCTGTGAATTTTTCTTTGGGGTAATGCATTCAATGATTTGGTTACATAGATTAAGAGATGATTCCTTCATGCTCCAAAAATTCTCATGGTCCAGTGATGGGATTGGAAGTTATTAGACAATTAACCCTCCTTGATGTAGAATTCAGCTCCGACAGTAAGAAGAAGGTACTATTTGACCTCCCCTTGAGAAAGGTAGGAGTTACTATAGTTAAACGTAAGGTAAATCACCTCCTCACATAGAATCTCGCTTCCTGTGGCTTTTCCTTTATCCAAGATACTTGGAGGTATGACCCAGATGGGTGGATGGAAAGTACCCTATCCTGGAAATAAATTCCCGATTCCTACCTACACAAGAATATGATATTTTTGAGGAAAATAGGTCTCCCTAGGAAGAGACTCCTAGCATTTATGTCCAAATGAAAGACATCCCGATTCCACAATGGGAGTATTTTCATCCAGTCCTACACAAATATGACCCCATTATAACTATAACTAGGGGCTTAATGGCATCCCTAAATAATAAGGACTGGAAAATAGAGAAAATTGAGATCTACTAAAAATATAGGTAATAAATTGGGAAAACAACCCTTAATTTTGAGGTTTGTTCCCACTAAAGAGCAAAGGGGAAGATATTTGGGATGCTAAACATATGTCCAATATGGACAAAAGTAAGGAGGTAGTTATGCTCACCAAAGAACAACTCACGTGACATATGGTGGAATATCTCAGCCCCTCTCAACAACGTATGAGTCCGAATCTACACCCTTAATCTCTCAACAAGATCCTTTGGGCTACACGCCCATGTTTTAAATAGCGCCGTGCCTTCGGGGTGAGGAATTAGTAGCACAACTAGTGCTAGGACCAGTTCATGGTCTCACCTCGACTCAACCATCGGTCTCACCCTCCGCTACCACCCTAGGAAGTTGTCGGCCATAGAGTCTTCGAGGAAGAAGTTAAAATATGGTTTTTCCTCTTCTTCCTCTCGCCCCTTCTCCTCCTCTTGTTCATCTATCTACTCAATCTATCACTCCTCCAACCGGAGGTGCTCCTATTTTAGTCACTCCAACCTCGAATATTTCTCCCCCTAGATCCCCTATCCTGCCTCTGCCACCCACCGTCATTCCCACATTCTCTCCTTGAGTCTTGATGGACCCTTCTTTGGCTCGATGACTTCTCAACCCCACTATTAGTGACCATCCCCTACTAGTCCTGTCGCTAAGATTACCTTTCGTATGCGGGATAGTCGCTTCTCCCTTAGAATTTTGAATCAAGCATAAATAACCAAGGTGGCACGAGATCAAAGGAACGAGAAGAAGAACAAGGAGATTGAAGCAAGAGTTGTGAGAAAAATGTGGTTATTGTATGACCATCGGTAGAGTTCCCCGAGCATCATCTAGATGGTCCCCAATGTCCAAAATCCCATGGAGAAAATGCAGGCTGGATGATTACTCCATCGGTGTTGTTGCAGTGGACCTTACTCACTTCGACCTTAGGATAAATTCAAACTCATGAATGAAACAACTGTTGTGATCACCATAGACTACCTTAAGCTCATAAATAAGCTGAAGAAGATGGATATTAGCCTCGTACAAATGTAAAACATTGTAGCCCACCTCAATGCCAAAATCAAAGGAAAATTCAAGGAAATAGAACAACTCTGCAAGGAGTTAAAAGAAGTGGATTCCCAAGAAGCTCGTGCAACTTCTCAAACAAAAGTGAAATCCTTAGAAGCCAAGGTAGCAACATCCAAAACTACTTCCAGTTCACTTGATCAGGAGAAGAATCTCCTTCAAGATAGGGATATTGATTCTAAGAAATTCTAGGTCACCACTATTCAATGGAAGCTACGAGCCTTGAAATTTGAGAAGGGTAGCCTACAAAAGAAGTGTAAGAAAGGCGAGGAAGTGGTCAAGGATTTGACCCGAAAAATAGTGAAATAGAAGTAGAAAGGGGGATTGTCACATTGGTGTACGGGTTATACACTTCCTGTTGTAAAATAATTTCCATCAAAGAAATAAACTTAGGGCCCGCACTCGATTCATATTTGATGCAAAAATTATGTGCACCAACATGGAGTCCTCGGTCTCAATCATTAGCAACATTTTATCCGCTAACGTCCCCGAATAAAAAATTTTGGTTCAAGATTTATATGACTCTTCATACTCCACCCCGTAAGGGGTTGGTATTACAGACATAGTGGTAGGTTGTGGAAATAATCGGTGAGATTCTAAGTTGCGAAGAAGGCCGCTACCAAGTGCCGAATCTCTTGACTTGGGTCCAATTAGGGATTAAAGAGAGGAAGCAACACATTAAGGAATTAGTTCAATTGGGCTTCCCCTCTCCCTTCCTTAATGAATCCATTGTCCTATTAGAGGACCGGATCCAAAACTTTTTACGACCAAGCAAGTAAGATAAGTCTATCTTTCAGTCTTTAAAATATGATTCTAATGTTGCTGAGGTTGTGGCCATTTTGAATCCAATCATAAAACGGAGTTCCATTTACACGCAATGGTGGAAGATCTCTAAAATTTCTCTCATAAGGAGATCATCAAAGTGAATAGATTCTTTAAGGCTCTACATGGATGGACTTACCCAACAGAGGCCGAATGGGTGGGTACAGATTATTTGAAGAAGCTTTGTGTGGTGTATTTTCAAGCCATATTTTGCAATTTTACCAATGGATTGCTAGATTTTTCTACGGCTATCATGGAGTCCCTTCGTGAGTCATCATAACTCTAGAATAGTTTCTACATTATTTGGGGTCTTTATTTTTTTGCCTTTCGTCACCCTCGACCCTTTTTATATTTTTCTAAGACTATTTTTACGTATGTATGGATTTGGATGCAAAGGGTGTCCACGTGTCCCTTTGGCATATTTTAGAGAAGGAAAAAGGCATCAGAAGTCTTCAAGCAACAAGGATTGACCACATGGCTAAAGCGGGATGAAAATTCAAAGAGTAAGGGAAAATGCAAAATCATCCACGTGTCGTTTAGGTGTAAGTCTAGAAATAAAGAGAAAAGGAGAAATCCCAAAGAAGTGCATGATCTCCACATGTCATATAGGAAGGCCACCACCGTCGAAAGAACCAATCAAAGAGGTAAGGACTCAAGGTTTAGCAGATTAAATGTAATATCAGTCACCAAAGCATGCAATTGAGATTTTCCTCATAAGGATATCCAAAATGATTTTGTTGTCATTTGGAGAGACCATTTCACCTTGTTTGGAGTAAAGAACAATCCCGATTTGATTTCCCTCTTAGGTCTATTTAGGCCCATGTTAGGTAATTGAACATATTAGTAGGCATCATTAGTTATATTTTGAATTATATTCATGTTATTAACATTCCATTAAGATTTTATCTTTAGTGTTACATTCCTATACTTAGAGCCTTGACTAGAGGTGGAAATGGTGTTAACGTTCTCTAGTTAGTCATGAAATTCTCTTTATAAAATTTAGGGTGCTTTCATTTAGCACACTCGGTGGGACAATACCCCATTGCATTCAATTTTTAAAGCTTTTTAACTTAGTTTAAAAAAAATTCATTTCAAGTTTTCTAGCTTAGTTTCAAGTTTTCTAGATTAATTTCAAGATTTCTAGAGTACTTTCAATATTTTTATATTAGTTTCTCAATATTTTAGATTAAATTCAAATTTCTAGAGTAATTTACAAAAAAATTGTAGATCAATTTTCAAGCTAGGCATTGTTTTAACTAGATTAGTAGTATAAATTTTGTTGTCATGTTATTTGCGGGATATAAGGAGGCAAAGCCCTATCAAAATTTCCTCAAAGTGCCAAAGTTTTTATCTTTTTCAATAAATCCTCTTTAAAAATTGTATTTTAAGCATCTACAAAAAGGGTACTCCTCTACAACAAAAGGTGCAGTGTGCAATAAATATTTCAACTGCACACTACTAGGTGCACCTGTGCAACAAAACTTGTGCATGTGCACTCCTAGTACACCCGCAACACTAAATTTTTGTCTCTCGAGTGTTACTTGCACTGTTCATCACTAGGTGTCACTACACCTCACCGGATGCACGTGTGTACCACTGATCGTACGTGTAAAATTAACATAGGATTTTCCTATGCACTACTATGTGCTTGTGCACTATTGTGTGTGCCTATGCTCTATAGAGTGCACCCATGCACTAAAGAGTGCACCTATGCACTAAGGTAAAATTTTCTTAAACTTCAAAATTTCAATTTTGATTTTTAGGATCTCTATCATTTTTAAAAGGTTTTTAGTTGTTGTTTTTGTCAATTTTCATATTTTAGAGCAATATTCCTAACAAAATTGCCTTAGGGTTTGATAAGATATTTTTGATTAAATTGGCTTAGGGTTTGATGAGTGATTTTGTTTCATGCTTTGTATGAGTTTGGAATAGGGTTGTGTATGCTCTTCTCTTACACCTAGTGTGATCTTGAGAATCAAAAGCACCTCTAAACCACTTTTTGCTAATTCGGAGTAAGTAGAAAAAATCATCATTCATTGCTATACTTAAGGGAATAAATTTTCATTTTTGGCATGTACTTGATCTTTCAAATTTAAAATATTTTTACTTGATAAATAATCAAGGCTAAAATTTGTGTGTTCTCTTCCCTTGCACCTAGTGTGATCTTAGGAATCAAAAACAATTTTATTCTTTCATTAAGAAGCACTTGGATTAATTGGGAATAAACCTTGTTTTTGCAAAGTTTGATGGTAGCTAGTTGATTTACAAGTCTTTTCATTGCTATCTTTCTATGATATTGTGAATCTTTTTGAACTACTAACCATTTGTGTGAAGGACCTAAAACTATTGTCAAATAAATAAGGGCTCTCTTCAAACCAAATTCTAACATTCACATGTGATTATAGGTAGCCAACGGCAGTCTAAACCAAATTTCTTAATCCAAAAGATAAAAAACACACCAACACACAAATTCAAAACACCGTATTGTAGGTTTTGGTTAAGAGCTATGACTCATCCGCTTAATTAGGACATAACCCCTTTGGCATAATCCTTAAGCTACAATAATGGGTGTGGTCTTAGGAACCCTAAAGTAGTTCATGGAAGAGGTAACCTTGTGAATGAAACACGAAAGTGCTCCACACTACCAAATTGACTAGTATGCCTCAAAGATATTAGATTCAAAGTTACTTCCATTATGACCCCAGTGATAATACACTAAAAAATCTAGTTGCTGATTATATTAGAAGGGGATAAAGTAAAGCCACGATACTCCAAGTTTATTCACTGTGACTTTCTTGGTAAATTGATCTCGTAGAAGTAAACTTGTGACACATAGAGAGAGACCCACCTAGCAAGCTTTTTAGCTTGGATCCATTTGTTTTTGACATCGTGTTCTATAGAGATCTCACAAAGTATCTAATATGTTAGATTCAAACTATTGTTTTTCAAACAAGGGAAATAATCTCTTGAAGTTGAAACTGCATGATATATCATCACTAAATCTATTTAGTATTATTTTGACCTATTTTTTCACTTGTCTTAAGACAAGATGAAACTCTACCAAAGTTGCACCAAGTATTTTTCACCACCACTTAGTTTACACATTTGTTTTCTTATTGCCCATTTTGGTACAAAAGGAAACAACATACGTGGATACCACTTGATCATATTACATGTCCAACAATTTTGTATTCTACTTGCACAACTAGGTTACAATGATGGAGAGCAAGCATTGAAAGTGTGCATGGTACATACTCACAATCTAGTAGGTCCCCTTGACTCAAATACCCATATTTGAGACTTACTATCATTTGTAGTTAGGTTATTTCATCTTTATCTTCTTTTGAGTTGTTATGATGCCCACATTATAGCCATATATCTGAGATATTTATGTCTTGTTTCCAATGTGAAATTGGGCCTAAATCTCTATATTGTATTGTTATGTTTCTTGCATGCATAACAATTTCATTTTATAATTAGACATAGTTATTACATCCTAGCCCCGTCTTGACTTTTGTAAGTGTTGAGGTTAATTTTTAGCATCGCTATAATTCCATTTTGATACTAAAATCTTTCTTTCTCACAAAGTTTTATTACATGTCCAAATAGTGTTGTTACGCTTCTCACATTTGTATCATCCATTTTACAAGACTTAGAATTTGTTAGTGTTTAGAAACTGGCTTTGAGTATACCTTGTTAGAGGGTCACATCAACATTATCTTAGCATTTAGGTCTTGTTTATTTCAAACTTGACCTAACTGGTGATATTGTGTTGTCACTATTTGGTTTCAAACCTATCTAGGAAATCTTAGGGAGTAAACTATTTGTTGTGACTGAATTTTGAGCATTGTACATCATTGTATTATTCTAGAAAAACTTGTGTCATATATTACCTTACTAGGGTAGCTTATTCTTTATTATTTGGTTCATAGGTTCACATTGACCTATTGGATCTGTGGCTATTTTATAGTCACCTTTTTTTTGTGACAACTTAGTGTCATTACGCTGCAAAAATTTGACTAAGGTCCCTTTTAGTAAACCTTAGTGGAAATATTTCATGTTGTACCTCCTATCTTGAGTATGCCTACTACGAGAATGGGATCCTGAAGATTAGAAGCTGATATATTTAGAGGTAATAACCCTCTTTTAGAGGATAATCTCATGGTTGACCATAGTGGTGGAGAGGAAGATTCTCCTCATATGGATGTAGAGTGTCATCCCGCTAATTTTGACGATTACATTTTTCAAAACAAACATGAGGTTATTATGTGTGTTATGGAATTAGGAGCTAAGTTACCTTCCACAGTAGACCCTTCTCTCATTTCCAGAATGATTCATGGAGAAGAAGAGGTAGACCGACCCCATCATACTATTAATGAAATATTAAACCCAGGTCATGCCTCTACTTCTACATGACAGAATAATGAAGAGATACCTTTTGAAAATGATAGATATTATCGAGTACTTGTTGTTAGAATACATTGTGAAGACAATGAGGAACATGTTCATCATGCACAACCTCCCCCTAATGAATATTGTAATGAAGTACCTATTCAATAGGTGATGTTAGAATAACAGGTCCAAGCCGTCACTTTCCAATTGGTGAGTTTGGCTTCACATATACAAAAAGAACAACCAAAAGTTGTGAAACAAGCTATACCGAAGGCAAAACCTAAAGCTTCATTTTATGATTTCCCAACAAACACTCCTCGAAAGGAGACACAAAAAGATCCTTATGAAAAAATTCTCACAGAGAATAGGAGTGGGAATACACCTAGATTTAATCCTACGTATGGACATATGCCACCCACAAAATATCCACTCTTCAATCAAGAGTGATCCACTATGAATAATTCCCTTCTAGTATTGTAAGAAGGAAAAAATGGTAATAATAAGAAATACCAATTCGATGAGTTGTTCCCTTATCCATTTGATAGGGCCATGCTACAAGTACCTTTACCATGAAACTTTGATTTTCCAAAATTTGAGAAGTATAAGAGGAAAGGTTAGCCTCGTGACCATATCAAATAATTTTATATGGCATGCCAAGAGGTCACATATAGTGATAATTATCTTATGTGCCTCTTCCCATAGAGTTTAGGAGGACAAGCGTTAGAGTGGTTTGTGCACATCCCCAAGGGATATCTATCTACGGGCTAGAACTAGTGAACACTTTGTATGACACTTCTCATTCAATATTGAGATCGACGTCACCATGTTAGATCTCTGCAATGCCAAACAATGAAATAATGAAAACTTTGTTGTGTTTTTACAATGATAAAGATGATTAGCTAGCTTTTTTCCTTTCTCCATACCTAAAAAAATTTGATAAACATATTTGTTCCCAACCTCCATCCGACATTACGCCCACTAAAAATTCATTATGGAAACATGATTGAGGATATAATTAAAAAAGGATTGAAATTGAAAAATCATTTTTGGCTAGGGGACTCTAAAACCTTTCTCCTGTGATCATAATGATTCTAAATCTAATGAAAAACCAAAGTTTATTCATAATAAGAACAAAAATTTCATTGGTGATGGGATAGTAGACTCTAAGTGAGTACAATCCATTCAAAACCATGCACCTTTGAATCTTGCAAAGGGAAATCCACCTATAGAGTATAAACATCATACTTTCACCCCTCTATTTGAATCCATATCATCCATACTAAAGCAGTTAGAGGCCATAAACATGGTTAGATACCTTGAAATACAGCCCTACGAGGACATTGAATCTAAACCATCATGGTTTAGGGATAATGAGTTTTGCAGATTTCACCACGTAAAGGGTCATAAAAATGATAAGTGTTTAAGATTAAAACACTACATTCAAGACCTAGTTGACAATGGTGATATAGAAGTACACCAATGCTACTACCAAATCTCTAAATGAAAACTTAGGTATCTTCAAAGATCCTTTTCCCAATCATGAAGAAAATAAAAATCCGGATCGGGGACAATCATCTCAGAATAAGAATGCTAACTATGTGTTAAAAAACACCATTTTGATGCCTTGATAGGTTGTGTTGATCCAATTGTTGAGAAAATCAATACTATTAGAATTAAAACAAGAGAGTGTGCCATGAAAATGCAATGAGCTCACATTATTGTCTTACAACTTGTTCCCCTACTTATCAAGAGAGTAAATATGATGTGTTAGATCAACTAGAGAATACTATAGCTAAGATTTAAATCTTATACCTTCTAAATATTTCTAACATCCATAAGGATATACTTTGTAGAAACTTACAGCAATCAAGAGTATCTGTTGATATTGACCCAATGCATTTACAAGACATGGTAGCGCAAATCACTCTTGCAAAACACATTACCTTCAATCCAAAAAAATAATTAATGGAAAATACCTACCATAACCTTACCTTACACATTGAAGTAATAATCAAGTGTAATAAGGTCAAGAGAGTTGTTATGGATAATGGATTGGGTCTCAAAATTTGTACTCTTAAAACTAGTTCGTCAACTAGGCTGCACAGAGGATAAATTGGAGATAAAGGTGATCACCATAAAGACATATGACAATGAAGAAAGAAATTAAAATGGAATGATCACTTTCTCATTAGAATTTTGTCCCATAACCCATGATATTAAGTTCCATGTCTTGGACTTGGAGATCCCTTACAACATCTTTCTCAATCACCCATTGATTCACACCATGCAGCCATGCCATCAACATACCATCAATGTCTAAAGTTGTAGAATGAAGGATAAACTCTTACTATACAAGTGGATCCCAAACCATTTACTCATTGGAGAGAATTATTGGGTTATTTTCCCATCATATATGAGTTTCCCTCTAGGGATATTGTTATTCATGTTCAGTCTCAGGCCCTCTCTTCACGAGTGGATTCGAACACCCTGAATCCTAGTGATAATAATGCATTTACATTGGAATCTTCTTTTACTATGTGGGAAATGAAAGTCATGGGTAATGGCTATGGAGAGTATAATCTTCATAATCCCTTATGGTTAAAAAAATTATGCTATTAGCCCAATAACATGGTATATCGTGTTATAGATTCCAAAGAACAAGAGAGCACTACCCTTATTTCACTTCAAGTGGCTTGCTTGAAGATGAAAGAATCCTCAATGATATTATATTACATCCTCAAGATGAAGAAATGGATTTATGTTACAAGTCATCTAAGTATGTTATTCCTAACAGAATCATGTTTACTATTAGATTTCAAGGACTTGATTACGACCACCAAGAACAAGGTCCATTAGAAGCTATTCCAATACCTCATTGTATATTGGGTAAATCAGGGATTGACATCCATTTGTATGATTCTCACCCTTCAGATAATGAGTATGCTTCTTCTGAGAGTGAGGATAGTTTTTCTTAAAATGAAAGCGAATATATTCCCGGTGTAGTCTTTACAAAGACCTTACCGCTACGAACCTATTCTCTAGCATTGCTATCCTTACCATAACTTCTATTACGCCCACCCTATCCCTGATAACTAAGACATTAAACCTCATCTACCCATCACTCATGAATTGGGATCAACAAAAACACATACCTATTGACGTGTTTCAAAATGATGAGGCTATTGGTGAGTTCTTGGGAATCAGAGATAACATTCCAAGAAATGATCACAAGAACGAATTCTCTATTTAGATCAATACATGCACATACTTTGGAGAGGAGGTAGAATTATGTTGACATATAGGTAAAAAAGTGAGCAAGGGAAAGATTCCTACAGAAAAGCCTTGCGGAAAGAAAAAGGGAAAGTCCTATAGTGAAAACCTCTTCAATGTGCTTGTGGAAAAACAAGAAGAATGACCTATGGAAAATATAGTGTGCCCATATAAAGACAAGTATCTCTCTAGAGCACCTTTGGTAGAGGAGGATCTTGATCTCCTCTCAATCCTACATGCATGGAGGATGATTCAAAGCTACTAGTAGAAGATACAATAGAGGTTAACATCGGTATGGAGGAGCTTCCTAGAATAGTTAAGTTCGGAGCTTCACTCTTAGCTCAAGAGAAAAAATTTTTTTAGGAATTTTGAGAGAGTATGCAGATATATTTGCTTGGTATTACATGGACATGTTAGGACTTGATCTGGAATTAGTGGTGCATGATATTTTTGTACACCTGAATGCCAAGCCCATCAAACAAAATATCTGGAAGATGCATCCTCACATCACCTGACTAGTAAAGGAATAGATAGAAAGGTTACTAGAAGTAGGATTCATTAGCCTATCAAATACTCAGAGTGGATTTCTAATGTGGTACCAGTTTAGAAAAATTCATTCGGTATCACAGTGTGTACTGATTTAAGATATATTAACAAAGATTGTCTTAAGGATGAATTTCCTCTTCCTAACATCGACATGATCATCGATTCTACTTTTTATGAGATGCTATCACTCATGGATGGTTTCTCAGGTTATAATCAGATAAATATTGTGGAGGAAGATCAACACAAGATAGCTTTCACAACCCCATGGGGAAATTATGCTACCAATTCATGCCCTTCGGCCTTAAGAATGTAGGTGCTACATATCAATGAGTGATGATTGTAATATTTCATGACATGATAAGTGACATCATGGAAGATTACGTAGATTATATACTAGCTAAATATAGAACTCGGGAGGAGCACCCAAAGATTTTACGGCATATATTTCAGCACCTAAGGGACTACAAAGTCTGCCTTAACCCAAAGAAATGTGTCAAGAAGAGGAATCAGAAGTAGACCCCACAAAGGTCACTTCTATCACAAAAATGCCTCCTATAAATATTAGACAACTTCGTATCTTACAAGGGAAAATTTAGGCCATTAGAAGGTTGATTTCACAAGTAGAAGATAAGTGTCATACATTCACGCATCTTCTTAAGAAATATTTTAATTTAACCTCGAGACCGGAAAAACAACAAGAGTTATCTTTTCTAAAATAATATTTGGCTAAACCCCCTGTTCTCATGTCACCCATGGCAAGATAACCCTTGTTGCTTTACATTTATGCTACACATTTTACTATTGGGGAATTATTGGCTCAGTATGATAATGATTAGAAGGAAAAAGATATGTACTACTTGAGTAGAACATTGATAGCATATGAGCTCAACTATTCATAAATCGAAAAGGCTCTCCTAGAACTAGTGTTTTCTTTCTAGAAGATATGCAACTATTTGATCAACAATAAATTCAAGATTATTTCAAAGGTAGATCTACTAAAATACTTATTGTAAAAACCTAAAATCACAAGAAATATGGATAATTGGATAATCTTGTTAAGAAAGTTTGACATTGAGTATGTACATCAAAAGTTAGTGAAAGGACAAGTCTTAGTAGATCACCTAGTAGAAGCTCCACTACTGTGCACGGAACCTTCAAGTCTGGAACTACCAGATTCCTCCATCATGTACCTTGAGGAATCTATCATTTGGAAACTATACTTTGATGGCTCCTTTACCTTTCATGGTTTAGGTGTTGGAGTTGTGTTAATCACTCCTACGGGAGACTTGATTCCCCAAAATTCTAGCTTAGGTTCCCATGCACAAATAATATAGTGGAGTATGAAGCTCTCATCGTAGGGATGAAGCTATCCATAAAATGGGATATCAGATGATTTAATTGCATTAGTGATTCAATGTTATTTATAACACAATTAATAGATTAATACAAGGTAAAAGACAAGAAAATAATTCCATACAAAAGGATGGTTAATTCTTTGAAGGAGTAATTCGAGAAGATAAAATTTGAGAAAATACCAAGATCCCAGAATAGAGCAGTTGATGCTATGGCTATAGTAGGATCCATGTTGAGTATTCCACCAGGGAACAATGATATGCCATTCTTTGTAGAAAATCTCAGAATGCCGTATATGACATACCAAATTCTGTTTGGTGTGTGATGTTGTTGGTCCCTTTTCCCCGTGGTATGCTGAAATATTTAATTACCTCCATGATGGAACCTTTCCCACTAACATTTCCCATGCTGAAAAATGAACCCTCATCCAACGTATAGCCCACTATACCCTACTTGGGGGCACCCTCTTCCGTCGAGGCTATGACGGGAATCTGTTGTGATGTTTAAGTTTGGATGAATCTATCCAAGAAATTGAGAACATGCACAAAGGAATCAGAGAGTTCATACTAATGGGATCGTCCTTGCAAAGAAAATAATCAAAGTAGGATACTATTGGCCTACCATGGAGCATGACTGCTATAACCATGTGAAGAAATGCATGGATTGTCAAAAATATGATAACTTGATACATGCGCTAGCACAATCCTTGCAACAGTGACCACAACCCCTTGGTCTTTTCAAAGTGGGGTCTCAATCTAATAGGAAAAATTAACCCTATCTCTTTGTATGGTCATAAATTCATCATTACTGTAACTAAGTACTTTACAAAATGGGTAGAGGTTATTCCTCTCACCTATGTTGAAGGTGCCCAAATCTCTAAATTTATCATGAACCATATCATCTATTGATACAATATCCCTTCATTATTATCACTGATAATGGTAATCCATTTAAAAATAAAAATGTGAAAGAACTCTACAAATTCTTTCAAATATCCCTCAAGTTATCAACCCCCTATTACCCTCAAGGTAATGGGAAAGCTAAAGCTTCCAATAAAACCCTTATTCACATTATGGAGAATATGGTGAGTAAGAAAGGTTGTGATTGACAACTATAAATTTACCCTACTCTCTGGGCATTCGAACTTCTATCTGTAACACCAAAGGTGCTACTCTATACTCAATATTCGACATAGTGGCCATCCTACCTTTAGAGATCAAAATCCCTTCTTTGCGCATTGAGCTAAGGGACTTCCTGAATGAGGAGGAGGACTACATATTAGCTTGACTGGCAAAGTTAGAGCTATTAGATGAGAAAATACTTCATGATCTCAATCACCTTAAAGTGTATCAGGGATGGAGCGTGGAAATTTTATAATAAAAGAGTCATACCTCATCAATTTGAGTTAGGGGACTTGGTGTTAAAAGAGAATTAGAAGAACACTAATAAGGACTGTGAAAAGAAAGGGAAATTTGAACCTAATTGGCTAGGACCATATGTTGTGGTTATCAAGTTCAGTTCAAGTTCCTATAAGCTAGCCCATTCAGATGGCCAAGAGCTTTGAGAACCCATGAATGCAATGCATCTTAAGCGCTTCTATGCTTAAGTATGGGGTCTCTAAAATATTAGGAAAAGTAAAAAAGTATAAAAATAGAAAAAGAAAAAGATAAATAAACATGTGCATCCAATAGTGAAAACCACGCAATGGTGGAACTTTGGACAAGTCCTTTGGTGAAAACTGATTTTCGACACCAAGGGAGGGTATTTTGTTCATAAACATTTCATGTTTAGGAGTACGACAACTTTATCCTAAGCTGGTATTTTCCTTCATCTGAGTCCCTTGTGAGCCTACTCTTCTTTTCCCTGATCCGACTAATCCAACCTTTTGAAAGTGGATAATTTAACTTTAAATAAACACATCTCACACTGGGGAAAACTTTGCACTGTCATCAATTTTGATATATAACACATGGAATTCTTCCCTTGTACATCCCAACTAACGCTGGGGGCATTCACGTTTCTTCATTTCCTTGCACATTCGTTTCAAAAGTTTTAGAAAACATCAAAAAAATTCTTATAACTTGTGAAAACCCCAAAAACATAGATATTTTCCCTAGAAAAATAAAAACATTCAAATACATTTCATAGATAACTACAAAACAATAGAAAATTCTCTTAGAGATAAAACAAAAATAGCAAAAAAATCCCCAAACTATCCCATAAAAACAAAGTTATACTTTTCTTAGTTTTAGTTTTTGGTTTGTATGGTTTTTGGTTGCATTTATTTTTTGTATTGTATGCTTTAAGTTGGATTCACTTGCTTACTTAGATTAAATGTTACTTTTATCTGTGGTGCATTGCATTTAGTTCATTTTATCTTGCATACTTGTTGATAAATGTGTTGCTTTGGTTAGAGTTGTTTAGCTTGTGCTTGTTGTTTTTACTTGTACATGTTTGTTACCATTTCATCATCATATCAAATAACCATCACATCTATACATCATATATCAACAAAAGCTAAGTCTACATCACATATGTATGCTTAAAGCTAATCATTAAGTACCGTATCACCAATGGGGCAAGAGGGGTTGCGCATGATCACAAATCTATTCCCCACGACCAATATAAAAATATAAACATGTTTTTCTCAAAGTATCTCATCAAACATGCAATATGACATCAACTAAGGCTATTTCATAATCTAAAAACATGTGATAAAAATTAAAAAAATACAATATTAAGCATGATATGATACATTGGTAATCCATCAAATCATCATACATTGTCAAAAATATAAATTTCCATGTATAAAATAGTGTGCCTCAAAAGTATGTTTGATACAATGAGTCATCATGGGAATCTATATAAAAATTTATCTTCATCATGAGGCATGATAAAAAAATACATATACATCCATACAAAAGTATGCCTTCATATCAAGGTGATACAAACAACATATATCTAGTACATTAATAAGAGTGTCAATCATGACCCTCACCCTAGCTAGGAAAGCATAGTCTAGGTCCACCGCTGCTAAAGGGCATCTCGAGGTTCTAGATGTGTATAAGGTGCTACGCCATGTTGTGTTGAACCATGCTACTCAAGCCTACTATACTAAAGGATCCTATATAGATCACGCTGATCACAATGGCTTATGAGATCTAGATTGTGATAGGATGCATGCTATCTGCTATACTCGTGAACTCTCTACTCGATTGGGATGGCTGCATAATATTACATCCTATAGTATGTGGCCTCACCTACTATAGTAGCACTATGACCAACCATCGGTTCTACTCCCGAGGTAGTTCCTACCTTTTGCAAAGCATGTCATGCTCTACTCTCACAAGCTAACTCTATCCATAGATGAGACCTATCTACTCTAGCCTGATCCCTCTATGATATAGCCTTATCCCTCTCTTCTTGTATTTGTATACTATCTATGATCTTATAATCTCTCTCTATCATGGAATATAGTCTCTCCATCCTATTCTATTCTCACTCTATCACAAGTTGATCCCCATTCGCGATAGCCTATTCTCTCTCGACTAATAGCATGGTCCTTCTCGGCCAGCCTATCCTGGAGCTATAAGGTCATCACCTACCAGTAACTACTGCTGTAAGGAAACCACTTAGCCACTATCCCGTGTATCTTGAATATCCTCCTCCATCTCCTATCCACCTCCATCTCTAGGTGGACTGTGTCGTGGACTTGTAGAATAATTTCTACATCTTTCGTGATCACTCGTTTCGTTATATTTTGTCTCATTGGCCCCATTTATTTTTACTTTCCTTTATTTATTTTCGGGACTCAAAATTTGACTAAGTATGAAGCTTAGCATGGAGGGTATCTATGTGTCCATTTGAATCATATTAGAGGAGGCACAGAGAATTATAATCCTTAAAATAGTGGGAAGCGACCATGTGGCAAGAGTGCATAAGTATAGCTTAAGCGGCTAAAAGTCAAAAGAAAAGAGGAGAGACCGCAAAGCTTCACATGTTACCCAAACAAAACTTCAAAGGGAGAAAAAAGGGAGACCCAAAGTAGTGTGTGGCCTCTACGTGTCATCCATGGAAGCTAACACCATCCGAAACCCAACCAAAGAAGCAAAGGACTGCAGGTTCGGTGGATTGAATGCAACTCGGGTACCAAAGCAAGTAGTTGAGATACACCTCATGGGTCAAGATCATGCGAGTAAATAAATAAATGTATCCGGTGGAAATATTGGTGGTAGATGCATTACGAGGGAGCCTCGTGATCTATTAAATATGGTCCTAGTGCCAATATAGAGATATAGAAAAAGAATCTCGGAAGCTTATAAGTTTTTTTAGGTTCGGTAGTTTGTGTTCATCATCCTTAACAAGGCTCTGTTGTAAAGAAATACTGTAATTTGTGTCATTATTTTCCTTAGGTAGTACTTTCTCTATAAATTAAGATTTCTTATTCTATGCACAAAGAGGTTCATAATACTCTGTCTTAATTTTATTCTATATGCTTTTAGTCATTTTTATGAATGTTTAAGTTTCTATCGTGCTATACACCCTTAGATATTTACATAAATATGTTCATTTTGAAATGGATATTTTTCAATTCCTTCTAACCTTTGATTGTACAAAATATTTCTAAAAGTGTTAATCATGCTCAATGCTCCGTAAATAGTTTATTATTTATTTTGGTTTCTATCTCTCGTGCTTTCACCAAGTTTTGGTGCATCATCATAGTTAGGATTTTAATTTTGTTTTCTCTCTAACCCTCACCTCAACACAAATAAGAGAAGATTCAAATTATATAAAATATGGAGGTTATATTAGGGCCAAGTCCCACGTCTCTAATATTTCCCATGAATTTGATGGTTCATCTACAACGATAATCATCAGCTTTTCTGGTATGCCTGGTGGGACATATCTAATCTTGATTAATGAGAAAATGATTGCTTATTTTAGTACAAATTAGAGCCACAAAGGTATTCTAGAGTATCCCTGATTGATGAGAAGGATACAAACATGGTTTAGAGCAAGGGAAGAAGGCGTATTTGATTACCTTTTTTATCACCATGAAGAAACATAAGAGTTAGAAAAAATCTAAGATCTCCATCTCCTCCATGATGAAATATTTCAACACCACATGGTAGGCCCTTATTACAATCCACCCAAGTCCTTAGACCTATCGAATGGCTCATCAACAACCTCCTCCTCTAAGACAATTCATCTCATGAAATCAAGGAATTCGCTCATCTTGCCAAGACATCTAGTGACATGGAATCCCATCCCAAAAATGCGGTGAAGGCACTTTGTCTAAATTCAGCAAGAATAATTTAATACCTCATAGAACATCTTGAAGATGTTGTGGAGATATGCACAATACATTTTACCACAGAGCAATATGTTGCTTTAATATTTTCATCTACCTCCTTTAAAGGAAAAAATCTCAGCTTTGGTAAAAATCCTTGAATCATAATTCCATTGGTACTTGGGACCAATTGAGAAATGTTTTCGTTAGAATATTCGGTGAAAAGGAGATAAATATTTTCTCTTACAACAACTTATCAACATCAATAAAGCTCCACAATAGCCTATGATTGACTTTAATACTAGATTCCATAAGACATGGCAAAGGATTCCGCTTCTAGCTGTGCCACAACATGAATGGATATTGTCTTTTATTTAAAATCTATGAACTCAGATATCTCTATCATGATTCAAATTGGGAGGATATTGTTTTCCATAAGTATATGATATTTTTGTCTAGGTTTAGAAAAATTGATAGATGCTTTGGTAAACTGCCCCTAAAGGTCCCTTTATCAGTATATCCAGAGATAGCCCCTCTTCCTTAGGCACATGCCTTAAGCTCTACTCAAACACTTGCATCAATATATAACTACCCATCTTCCCAAGGATCTGCCACCTCTACGGCAGTGCCATCATCATCATTTTCTGTAGAGATGGAGGAATTAAAAAATATCCTTAGGAGTTTCTCAAACGAAATAATTAATATTAAGAGGAGTCAAAGTGCATATCCTAGGAAAAATTATCCAATCTATAAGAGGAATAGACCCGCTTATCCTCCGTAGTAAAAAATACCCAGATATTGCCTCGGGCACAACTTTCTAGCTAAGTTGTCCTAGTCCTTAAACCACTCCAAACACTCCCACCAAATAAGGGGAGAGAAATGATTCTAGGACAAAAAAATTAGCGAGAAGATCCCAATTCTTGGTGCTTCCCATGCAATACCACTCACATGCCGAAAGATTTCCACCAAGGGAATATACAACAAAAGGTAGTAGAGAAAAGAGTGATGTAAGGCTATGAGATCAATGAGGGAGAACCTTACCAATCCCAAAGTATCTCACGTGGTTTTGAACTTAGTTGTCTTGACAATTTCAAGAGGTAATAACCAAACTCGACCTCGATATGGTGGGGTTTCTTGGATAGCCATAGATGTTGATTATGTTTTTATGCACCATGTTCGAAACAATCAAATCAAGTCTTTACTTTGTAAATAAAACTCTTGTAATCAAATATGTAATATTATGTTAAAACAATTGTTATTGAACAAGATAAATACTCACGATCTTTATTTAACACATATAGTTGTATGTATATAAGAGATTACAAAGCAACATCTACTTACCACTTATTTAAATACATATATATGATTTGAGAATAATCGATAATCAAATCCACAAGTCAGATTCTTAATCGGTGTAGAGATTTTCAAAGACAGAGGAATGAGATTCTGCTGAATTGGTAGTTTCGTATTCTTCTTCAGTCAGGTCCGAATTAGGGAAGGAAATGTAATCCTCAACGAAGAAGTATGAATCTTCTTCCTGGGTGTCGTATTGGTGGGTGAAGGTAGATTCTAAGCTGGAGATGCCGATGTGACTGATGGAATTGGATTCAATGGTAGTACGGTAATCTTCCTCCAAATGTTCAAGACCAGTTCCGTACTGGTGATCAAATGGGATGATCTCTTCTCATAACCTTGATGTCTCATTAATACATTCCAGAAGGTATCGGTAGTTGCACGGATGCATTGTGTAGAAGTGAAGATAGATTCAAGATGATCAAGTGGAGAAACCTAAATGACACACAATTCCAAATCATGGATCAAATCATATTGTTCCCGATAAAAAGGGTGGCAAATGCAAGGGAATGAATCAAATGCAATATAATTAGGAACTCCTAATGCCATCTAAAAACATGAAACTTGACAAAATATTAGTAGCTAACAAGAAATATGTCCTCGTTTTGATTAGATTGAGTGAAAAATAGTAAAAGAGAAAAATAACAGGAATCACTTGGTGATTGGGGTAATCGTCGGTGATACCGTGAAAGTTATCGCTTTTCCTAAATAAAGTTAAAATCAATGTTTTACGCTTTTAATCTTGTCAAAAATAGAGGATTAATGATGTGTAAATTATATTAAAAAAATGTACCTGATGTTAATGCATGGAATGAATAAAATGAAAGATTTTACCTTGTTGGATGTCCGTACGAATGCTTTGATGGAAACATGTGATTGAAGGGTGAGAACAAGCACTTTGATGATAGTTATGACATTCTACAAACAAGGTGTGATGTTGTAGTGTGTCTATGTGGAGGTCTTGTATGTTTTGTGGATCGAGAAAATGGCAAAATGTACCCATAAATGCTATGTATTCGTGTTCCAAATGGGGTCTCAAAAGTTGCTCTTATAAATCACCGACGATCGAGTAAATTGTTGGCAATTTAAAGTGAAATCTATGTTAGACTACAAACTAAATTATTTACTTCTATTTTTCACGTCAAAGGATAGGTTTTGAGTTTGTTTGATGTGGTGGAGGTTCAAAAGCATGAGATGAATTATTTGGAGTTGGGAAGGGGTTAGATTTTTGTATATTTGATTAGTTATAAAATAAGTTAATTTTGGAAGGTATTTAGTGTGATTTTAGTAATTTGTTAAGTGACTCGGTGAGGTGATGCGGTGAAAGGGATGAGGTGTAAAGGTGAGGTGTAAGGAGATAATATCCACTCATATATTTTAATCACTTAAATAATTATTATAGAATTTTATAAATATGATGGGATTAATTAATTATCGAGGAGGGTGATATAAAAAGGGTCGCAAGTGTGTGATTTTTAGTCATGAGCTTGTGTAAGCTTAGGGGGTGAAATTTTGTGGTGTCTACATTTGCCCCTTTTTATCTAGAAAATTTTGGGCAAATTGCTAGTAAAATCTGTATCCTACAAAATTGACACTTGGGCAATTTGCAGTAACCATACAAAAAAATCTATTTTGGTCCCCTGAAGAACTCTGATAATGTTCGCAATAGCCCAAAACTCCCTTTCAAAAAATCAAGTTGTTTCAAAACCTAGCCATTTTTGGCCATTTACAAAGGCACTGACGTTGTCGTGCTGACATGAAAAAAGTTGCGCCAAAGGCGCTGACAATGTGGTGTCGACATGCTGATAAGTGCACCCATTTCTAAAGGTGCTGACAATGTGGTGTTGACATGCTGATAAGTGCACCAAAGGGCACTGATAAGTTCATGCTGACATGCCGAAAAGTGCGCCAAAGGGCACTGATAAGTTCCAGTCGACATGCCAAAAGGTGCACCAAAGGGCACTAATAAGTTCCTGTCGACATGCCGAAAGGTGTGCCAAAGGGCGTTGATAAGTTCATGCCGACATGCCAAAGGTGCGCCAAAGGGCGCTGATAAGTTCATGCTGACACGATGAAAAGTGTGCCAAAGGGCGCTGATAAGTTCATGCTGACATGCCGAAAAGTGTGCCAAAGGGCACTGATAAGTTCATGCCGACATGCCGAAAGGTGTGCCAAAGGGCGCTGATAAGTTCATGCCGACATGCTGAAAGGTGCACCAAAGGGCGCTGATAAGTTCATGCCGACACGCCGAAAAGTGCACCCTTTTACACTAAAGAGTGGTTTCTTCTTGGGATCCATTAATCATTTTTGTAAGATATTTAAAAGCATGTTAGCATACACGATGACTTCATCCATGTTGCACCATGGGATGTTGCCATCCAAAACTTGCCCAAGTCAACATTTGACTTTTAGATATTTTGTAAGTTGTTGGTTTCCTTTTGCCTTCTTTTCTTCTCTTCTTCTATAAATACTTGAATACTTGTTGTATTCGGGGGTGGATATCTTTTAGATGAAAAATAGAAGTGAGAAGAAAAGACTTTGAGCTTTTTGTAACAGAAGGAAATATTAATACAATATTTAGACTTTGTGCTAAATACCTGTGTTATACATCAAAGCTTTCTTATGTTAGATCTGTATGTTTTTTCTATTGAATCTACTTATACTTTATTGTCATTTATTCATCATTATTGCTTTGTTCGTTTATGCAAGTAAGTTTGGCTCTGTTTACTACCAATCCCAAAACATAAACCCTCTGACCTTTCTGCTTTGGAATTCATTTCTTTTCTCCCTTCGGATCTGACCTTTCTTCATCCTCTCTTTCATTCCTTTCTCTTCGCAGCCAGAAATAAACCTATTGGGATGAGATCCCAAACCCCCGAAGGCAGAATACTGTGAGATTGCACAAGATTCCTGCTGGTAGAATAGCAATAAACCAGTTTCACTTTGCTGACTCAAAGAGGGGCTATGCCCTGCACACTGTTGGCTCGTCTATCCATAAATCTTCCCAGGCGACAGATTTTCGAACCAACAGTTTTTGGCGACTCTACTGGGGAATGAACAGATCTATCAGATCTATGATAGTGGTATGTTTAAAAATTGGAAAAATCAGAAAAATCACTATCTGTTTGCAAACTCTAACTTTTTGTCAAAAATCCAAAATTTTGCAAAAGTGACCCGAATTGAAAATTTTCTTCTGAGATCCATAGATCTAGCCTAGTTGGAGATCTTTAGTTCACTGAGTTTTTATAAAAATCTGTATTTTGCCGTAGATCTGAGTTTTTGACTGTTTACCAAAAATTTCAAACTCTTTGAAAAATTCAAATTTAGATCTGAAAATCAGCTTACTAATCTTCACTATCATTTTATCCTCGTTGTTCTTTATCATTAAACTGCAATCGGTTTTCAGAAGAGGATAATTTTAAATATTTAGAAAAGTACATGCTGCTGGTTTTTGTCAGAAAAACCAGAAAATCAGCAAGTACAACCAAAAAGAAATTTTAAATCTACTCCACAACGTCGCAGATCTGGAAGGTACGCTGGCAGGTGAGCCATTTACATGTAGTAGGAGAGCTCGTGGAGAAGTCGATCCTACTTTCGATCTGCTTCAAAGGCACAATTTTAGTGTAACACCGGTGTGCTTTTCATCACTAAGTTCAGCTGATCGGTTAGCCAGAAGCGCCTCACCTCCGCGAAGGAAACATCTTTCACAAGGAGCCTCCACATCCCTTTGTAGTGCCTTGCTGCTCAGTGGAACTGTGTTTCCAGCCCGTGTTCTTTTTCGGCTGCCCAGATGGTGGTACCATGGGGAAATGCTATGGGCCCCCTGGCTTTACCACATCCAGTTCACGTGCTCCCTCATGGAAACCGAAAGAATTTTCCCAAATTTGACGGGAGCGGGAACCAAAGCATGGATTCACACATATCTACATTCATCATGTCATGCAGTATCCTGGATGTAACTCATAAAGATGTGTCGGTTCACCTTTTTTGGAGACCCTCCAAGGGCCCGCAGCAGAATGGTTTCAGCATTTACGGCCGGATCTATTACCAGTTGGGCCACCTTGCGGGATGCTTTTGAAGACAGATACAAGCCTTCGAAAGATGCATTTGCATTATTATCACAGATCACTCACCTGAAGAAGGAGGCCAATGAGACCATGCGTGATTTTATCGCCAGGTTCAATGCATTAATCAACCGTGTGCCTGTTGTCATGCTTCCAACACTAGAAAATCAGAAGTGTTTCTTCGTGAACGCTATGAGTTCGAAAGTAAGTTTCTTGCTCCTGCAAGAACAAGTGGCTACCTTGATTCTCGCCCAGTGCTGCCATCCGAATTGAAGATAATTTGATAATATCTGGCGAATTGAAAAGGGAATCCTCCAAACCTAAATCTTTGGGCCCTCCGCCCACTACTTCATCTGATCCAGCATTTCAAAAGATGGCGAACGACTTGCTTGCATTAAAGAAGCAGTTAGCCCAAGCTTCCCCGGTTCCTCATACCGGGATATCCCACGGAGGAATTTTCACTTCCAACAATATTCCTCAAAGGCGCGCTTGCCTGCAACTACTCCACGGTTGGTGCTTGAGGCTCCTCCGGTTAACGCCTTAGCCGAAATTGAAGAAGAGGAACAAGATTACGAAGAACCTTCATCTCAAGGCGAGGATGATCAAGATGTCGGTGAGCCGACTGGTGACTCTACTATCGGGTATATGGAATTTGAGGAGGAAGAATCTGATGAAGAGGAGGGTACATAAGGATATGCAAGTGGACAATCATATGCTGTTTTTACCTGCTCACAAGGAAAAGAAGCAAAGATCGCTGCCCATGTGTAGAAGGAGAAGGCCGTGTCAAACGCGCCTCCAACCATTGCTAAAAGAGGTAATCCTCTTCCTACTTAACTCCCTGTTAAGTCTTTTATAAGGAAATATTTTCCCCCCATCTCTCCTCCAAATCAGCCTTCTTCTATTTCCATAAAGACCAATAATCCTACCCTACCATCACGAAGTGAGGGACTCATTCCTTCACCAACACAACCCTTGGCCGCATTTGACATAATTGACCATGCTAAAAAGACCAAGATCCAAATGTCTGAAGCCGAGTATCTTCAGTCAAATCCCGAACAACTTGTAAGATTGACCAAGTATATTCAAAGTCAAGCTGTCATAACTAATCCCAGGTTTTCCCAAAAGGAATCCTTTCCACTCCTCCTGCATCCCGCATAAATGTTGCCTCAACATCTACATCAGGCAAGATAGAACCCTTCTATCTCTCCCTCCTGATCAATGGCCACAAGTTAAGTAACTGCATAATTGATTTCGGAGCTTCTGATAACGTCATGCCGGCAAAAGTCACCCATGCTTTGGGCCTCACCCTTACCAAGCCTTTTGGCAGATGTTATTCCTTGGAAACCAAGTAGGTTTCGTTGATTGGTCAAATCAAAGATGCGCAGTTTGCATTTGCGGCATTCCCAGAGAAAAGAGTAAAGATGACCGTCCTCGTTGCCGACATTCCAAAGACCTTTACGGAATTTTTTGGGAAGAAATTTTGCAGTGAAGTTGGTGGGGAGATTCATATGAATTGGCCTAAGGCTAGAATCCCCGTCAAAGGTGTAATGCAGACTTTGGAGCCAAAATCACAAAAGAAGTACTTGGTTACTAACTCTGAGGACCCCAAAGCTCAAATTCTTTTCAAATCATCAGGGATGGGGAACTATTTCTTATCTACCGAGTCTGACAAATGGTTGTTCTCGTCCAAGAAGAATATTAATAAGATCTAGACTTTGCGGTTGATGGCAGCTGCAACCAAAGGATGTGGCGTTGGAGCCGTGCTAATATCTCCCGAAGGGAGGTTATTCCTCTCTCTTTCAAGTTATAATTCTTCAACACAAATAACACCATTGCTAGTATGAATCTTTGCTACTTGGCATGCAAGCCGCAAGAGAAAGAGGAATCAAAAATTTGAAAGTACAAGGTGATGCGAGCTAGCTAGTCGTAAATCAAGTCAAAAGGATATATCAAGTGAAGAATGAGAGGCTCAGGCATTACCATAACATAGTGTGGGACAACATCGAAGAGTTTGATGCTTTCTCAATAGAATCCATTCCAAGATCTCAGAACGATATGGCCGATTCATTGGCCGTTTCAGCATCCCTCATGCTCCCTCACCCAGGTTTGAAAACAGACAAATATACCATTGAGGTGGTTTTCCACCCAAGTGTGCCGGACAACTCTCAGCATTGGCAAGTATTCAACGATGACAATCAACTCATTTCCTTTCTAGAAAAGGTAGAAAATTTTAGTGAACTTCATTTTGAAGGATCCACTTCTACGTGCCGTGAATCAGTCACCGATCAAAATGATGAATCAAAAGGAAGCAACGACATATGTCAGCTAAAAGGAAATAAAATTCTAAAGGGCCTGGTTTCTTTGGAATGGTTGTTTGATAGGCATGATCGCTTTGCAAAAAAGAAAAAGTGAGATGATACTGGCTCCTCCCCAGAAACCGAACCGGTCAATTTAGGTTCGGTAGAACGTCCATGCAGTTTGTGAACATTGGAAAATGTTGCACACCTGAAGAGAAGCGGAAGTTTGTCAAACTATTGAAGAAATACATGGATGTATTGGCATGGTCCTACACCGATCTAAAGTCTTTTAAGCCAAAGGATGTCCAGCATGACATCCCGTTGAAAGAAGATGTCAAGCCCTTTCGCGAGAAGCAGAGGCATTATAACCCTAAGATCTCAGGTACCATCCAGGCTGAAATTCAGAAAATGCTGGATGTGAGAATCATTTTTCCTATCCATCACAGTACTTGGGTGGTGAATATTGTGCCAGTGACGCAAGAAGAACGGAGAAATACGCATATGTGTAGATTTTCAAATTTGAATCAGGCTTCCTTAAAAGACAACTACCCACTTCCTATAATGGATCAAGTTCTGCAAGCGGTAACTGGATCAGAAATGTTGTCCATGCTTGATGGTTTTTCAGGCTACAATCAGATTGAAGTTTCACCTGAAGATCAATTTAAAACAACATTCACTACTCCCTGGGGCACGTTTGCCTACAGCAGGATGCCTTTTGGCCTAACTAATGCTGGCGCCACTTTTCAGTGGGCTATGGACCTTGCATTCAAAGGTATGATGGGGAAGGTCATTGTGGTTTATCTGGATGACTTAACTGTGTTCTCTAAACAACGAAGTGATCATTGTGATCATCTGGAGCAAGTATTGGCTAGATGCCGAGAGCATGGGATTTCCCTGAACCCAAAAAAATCTGTTTTTGGAGTCACGGAAGGAAATTGCTAGGGCATGTTATTAGCAAAGAAGGAATAAAGATAGATACCGAAAGAGTTAAGGATGTTCAGAGCCTCACTTTTCCTACAAGCAAGACCAACGTTCATTCTTTCTTCGGAAAGGTGAACTTTCTCAGGCGCTTTGTTCCCAACTTTGCTGAAAAGACTCGTCATATATTGGACATGATGAAAGGGTCACCAACTTTCCGATGGAGCGAAGAAGGGAAGAGGTCGTTCGAAGAAATAAAATCTTCCGTCACTCACGCACCAGTCCTGGTATGTCCCGACTTCTCCAAGGATTTTATCATGTATAGCTATGCATCTGAGCATACTGTATCTGCCATCTTGATGCAAAAGAATTCTAAGGATGTTGAATCCCCAATTGCATTCATGAGCTCTCCCCTCAAGCCTCACAAATTAAAAATGTCTCAATTAGAAAAGCATGCCTTCGCCATTGTCAAAGCAGTCAAAAACTTCAGGTATTACATTTTAAATTCTCATATAGTAGTGTTGGTCCCTGACACGGCAGTCAAATCAATTCTAACTCAACAGGAGTTAGGAAGCTTGCGAGGAAATTGGATTGCAAAATTCCTAGAGTATGATCTAGATATAAAACCAACTAAGCTAGTAAGAGGCAAGGGCCTATGTTAGCTTATGGCTGAAAACCAAGATTCAGAAGACCCTGAGGAAAAGGATGATTGCACCAAGGGAGCACAAAGCCAGTTGGAGAAAGCTGATTCTCTACCCATGGTTCTATTTGTCGCCACCAACGATGAATGGTATTCTGATATTGCTTTCTTTCTCACTTATGGTGAATGTCCAGCTCATCTAACTTCAAAGGAGAAACGTGCTATAAAGCTCAGAGCGGCCAAATATGTCATCTGGGATGACTGTTTATACAAACATGGAATAGATGGCATCTTCTTGTGATGTGTTGATAAGCCACAACAGATAAGGTTACTTAAGAGTTTTCATGATTCAGCCTGTGGTGGTCATTTCTCCTCTTCCATGATAGCACACAAGATCATCCAAGCCAGGTACTATTGGCCAATGTTATTTCAAGATACAGCCACCTGGGTAGCAAAGTGCGAGCTTTGCCAGCAATTTGTTGGTAAGCCAAAATTGGCTGCTTTTCCCCTCAGGCCGGTCATTATTGATGAACCATTCAAGTAGTGGGGAATTGATTTTATCGGAGCACTCCATCCCCAATCAAGTGCTGACATAGTTATGTCCTGACAGCAACATATTACTTCACCAAATGGGTGGAGGCCATACCTGTTAAGAATGCCACTTCTGAAGTTGTTTGCAACTTCATCAAGGAAAATATCATTGTAAGGTTTGGCGTTCCACACAAGATCGTTGCTGATAATGCTTCCAACTTCTCTTCATGAGAAGTTATTGGTTTTTGCTATGAATACGGGATAGCCTTGGCCCATGCCTCAGTTATTACCCCGTGGAAATTTTCGAGCGCGAATCCAAAGAATAAAAACTTAGTGACCATCATACGGAAGCTGGTCAATGAGAATCAACGGTCCTGGCACAAGTCATTATATGATGCTTTGTGGGCAGATCATATCACTCCCAAGAGGTCTCTCGGTATGTCACCTTTTCAAGTGTTATATGGAATTGATGCTAAGATCCCTATCTCCACGGAACTCCCTGCTCTACGCTTGGCATGAGCGATCGAAGATGAAACTTTCTAGAATTCTCTAGAAAAGAGGATCATGTATCTAACAAAACTTGAAGAAAAGAGAGTAAGGGTGGTCGACAAGATCACCGAACATCAGAATCAAGTCAAGAGGTTGTTCGATAAAAAGGCCAAGCAGAGGGATTTCTAGGTGGGAGATCTTGTCCTTCTCTGGGACAAGCGAAGAGAGCCAAAAGGCATGCATGGAAAGTTTGATTCCCTATGGAGAGGGCCTTTCAAGATCAAGTAGCTCAATGGAGAGAATAGTTTCTATCTCTCGTATCTGGATGGAACTGAGCTCTCGCTTCCCTATAGTGGGCAACATCTAAAAATATTTAGGAAGTAGAGCTTGCTCTCTTCTTTGTACGTTTACTTTAGTTGTGTGTTTGTTTTTGTCGTGTGTTTGCTTTTGTTTGTTGTGTTTCCCTTTTTTCACCACCCTTGTTTTTGACTCTCTCTTAACCCAATGGATAGGCACATGAAAATCAGGATTCTCTACCCTTAATTTCACTCAAAGATAGTCCCCGAGAAGAGCCAATCATTATCCCAAAATTGTCAAGGGAAATTTGCAGGTAACCATACCAAAAATTCTATTTTGGTCCCCTGAAGAACTCTGATAATGTTCGCAATAGCCCAAAACTCCCTTTCGAAAAATCAAGTTGTTTCAAGACTTAGCCATTTTTGGCCATTTCCAAAGGCGCTGACATTGTCGTGCTGACATCCAAAAAGTTGCGCCAAAGGCGCTGACAATGTGGTGTCGACATGCTGATAAGTGCACCCATTTCTAAAGGCGCTGACAATGTGGTGTCGACATGTTGATAAGTGCGCCAAAGGGCGCTGATAAGTTCATGCTGACATGCTGAAAGGTGTGAAAAGGGCGCTGATAAGTTCCTGTCGACATGCTGAAAAGTGCGCCAAAGGGCGCTGGTAAGTTCCTGTCGACATGCCGAAAGGTGCGCCAAAGGGCACTGATAAGTTCATGCCGACATGCTGAAAGGTGCGCCAAAGGGCACTGATAAGTTCATGCCGACATGATGAAAAGTGCGCCAAAGGGCGCTGATAAGTTCATGTTGACATGCTGAAAAGTGCGCCAAAGGGCGCTGATAAGTTCATGTTGACATGCTGAAAGGTGCGCCAAAGGGCGCTGATAAGTTCATGTCGACATGCTGAAAGGTGCACCAAAGGGCGCTGATAAGTTCATGTTGACATGCTGAAAAGTGTGCCAAAGGGTGCTGATAAGTTCCTGTCGACATGCTGAAAGGTGCGCCAAGGGCGCTGATAAGTTCATGTTGACACGATGAAAAGTGCACTAAAGGGCACTGATAAGTTCATGCTAACATGCTTTGAAAAGTGCGCTAATAAGTTCATGCTGACACGATGAAAGGTGCGCCAAAGGGCGCTGATAAGTTCCTGTTGACACGATGAAAAGTGTGCCCTTTTACACTAAAGAGTGGTTTCTTCTTGGGATCCATTGATCATTTTTGTAAGATATTTAAAAAGCATGTTGGCATACACGATGACTTCATCCATGTTGCACCATGGGATGTTGCCATCCAAAAACTTGCCCAAGTCAACTATTGACTTTTTAGATATTTTGTAAGTGGTTGGTTTGTTTTTGCCTTCTTTTCTTCTCTTCTTCTATAAATACTTGAATACTTGTTGTATTCGGGGTGGATATCTTTTAGATGAAAAATAGAAGTGAGAAGAAAAGACTTTGAGCTTTTTGTAACAAAGAAATATTAATACAATATTTAGACTTTGTGCTAAATACCTGTGTTATACATCAGAGCTTTCTTATGTTAGATCTGTATGTTTGTTCTGTTGAATCTACTTCTGCTTTATTGTTATTTATTCATCAGTATTGCTTTGTTCGTTTATGCAAGTAAGTTTGGCTCTTTTACTACCGATCCCAAAACATAAACCCTCGACCTTTACGCTTTGGAATTCATTTATTTTCTCCCTTCGGATCGACCTTTCTTCATCCTCTCTTTCATTCCTTTCCTTTCGCAGCCGAAATAAACCTATTGGGATGAGATCCCAAACCCCCAAAGGCGTAATACATTGTGTGAGATTTGCACAAGATTCCCGCTTGGTAGAATAGCAATAAACCGAGCCACTTTTTGGCTCAAAGAGGGGCTATGCCGCACACCGCTGGCTCATCTATCCATAAATCTACCCAGCGACAGATTTTCCAACCAACACAAACATAATGAAAGAAATTTTTGTTGGTATGGGTGTATTATCTGTAGCACAATATAGCAAGAACCCGTGTGTTTGTGTTTGAGAAATTCTTTCCCTAATTAGAAAGGGTGCAAAGTGTGATGTTAGGGAATCAAGTGTCGTGGTGGTTAATGGGCTCAATGCCTACGGATATATGATTCTTACTAGACAAATAGGGAAAAGGCCAAGTGAGTTGGGTAAAAGGACTCATCCCCCATAGACATATGGTAAACCACAATGTTGTGCTTATGTTTTTCTTACTAAAGGTTTCCGTGGGCTAAGGTCCATTTCAGGGCATGACACACTAGTGTGTGTTTGGTGTGTTTTTTCTTTTATTTTTGTTAGATAGGGAAGGCCACATATATAAAAATCCCAAAACAGGGTAATTGTTGGTGATTGAAGTGATTGCTAGCAATTGGGTTGGGAAGAAAATCAGGGGTATAAATACCCCAAATGGTTTGGTTTTTTTATTGTTTATTTTTTTTATTGTACGCGACAACGACTTGACAGAGGAAAACATGTTTTTTAGCCAAAAAAGGTGCAAAATGGCCGCGTCTAGCTGCAAATGAAAGTGCATCCTCATTGAGGTAAGAAAAAATTGATTTTTGTTTGATTTCTTGTAATTTTTGGTTTTTTGGTATTTTAGTGGGATTTGGGTTCATTTCAAGTACCTAGGAAAAATTGTACGAATAGATAGTGATTGAGGTGAATCACTAGTGATTCACCTACAATGCAATTGCTTGGTGTTTAGTGTTGAAAAATGTGACTTTTGATAAAAATGCTTAACGTTTTTGGATGTTTAGAATAACATTTCACGTATTTACCTCTTAGATTTATGTTTTATGAGAATAATTTATAGTTGCAAGTGTTTTACTATTATCTACATATTTATTGATGTCCTGCTTTTTTTGTTGTGTTTCAGTGCAGTAGATGCGGAGTTGACCATACGAGACTGTATCCCCTTGATGATGGATGAGGTGAGATAGGATCTATATGAAAATGATTGGGCACATATAAAGGCCGTAGGTTTTGGTAGCATGAGATATTATAGGAGATTGCATAGATGTCGTAGTTTGATTCTTTCATTGTTCGAGAGGTGGAATCCTTCCACCAATAGAGTTTGGTTACCCATTAAGTGAGATGACCATCACACTCAAGGATTTCCATCGGATTACGAGGATTCCAATTCACCGCATTTCAGATATAGAGAGAGATAATACTATGCAAAGGTTTATATGGTAGTGATGTTACAGTGTGTCGATATACTTGAGGATTTTTACTAATATGATTTGTATGATGCTGGTAGAGATGGTTATTTGTGGATGACCATGATGATGATAGGGATTTCATATTTTGTGTTTCCAGTTTCAGCGGAGGTCATTTCCCATGGATGATGACAAGAGTGGTTGTAGAGATGATGGAGCACCATATTGTTTTTCAAAGGGTGCCCACTTTATCGGGTACGAAATATAGAGAGTTGTGGGATTATACGACCCATAAGCAATATGGGATCAATTTTAGTTTCTTATTTCAATGTTGGGCACATGATCATAATGCTATAACTCATCCATTCATCTTTCCTAGTGTCATTGAGGTGAGACATCCAGGTTTCATGAGGTGGAGTCATAGCTTAGGTTGGGCTAGGAAGGACAAGGGGCCTACTTATTACAGGGATCTGATTTTAGGATTACAAGTAGGGGACATGATTTGGCATCGGTATGTTGAGTTTCATGATTGGCGAGTTTTTTAGAGATTTATCTTATTTACATCGGATACATTAGTGTAGTATCATAGGGCCGGAGAGGATGAAAAAATACACTTTAGTCATGTGAGGTGATAGTTTGGGTTGATATAGGGTATACCCGAGGATCCGGTTTTGTACGAGATAAGATGATGAGGACACCGATACCCCACGGTAGTTGTGATCGGGAAGTACCCACTTGTTGACGAGCTAGGGGTGAGGGGTCCACATGAGGATGGGGCCATAATTCCAGCTTGATGATCCATGGGTGACTCCTAATTTTACTATTTGGTGGTCTCATTTATTGTGGGGATTTGATAGGATGACATTTGCAGAGAGAGGAAAACCGATTAGTTAGATGGGTACGGGCCTGAGAAGAGGGAGGAGCTGAGGAGGGTGTCAAGGCCGAGGATGAGAAGGTGGAGGGTGATGCATCCATTTCTCTAGATGTTTCCACATGATGCCCGAGAAGGTCAGTAGTGGAGACCAAGAAGGATGTTGCTCGTAGAGAGTGAGATGATTTGATAAGAGTACGGGATGCTCTCATTGGAGAGAGCATGATGGGATTAAAGCCCAACTTATATAGGTTTCTTCTAAGAGATACTGGTATAAGATCCAGAGAGATAATTTTAGGAAGGGTTTGGGGATTACAGGCCTTCCATTTCTCGGGAAAAATTTATTAGCATTAGTTAGACAGAGAGGACCATTTACAGATCTTCTAACATGATCACAATATCTCACTACGAGGTCATAAAGGCAGAGTGAAATTATTATGTAGATATGATTATCAATAACTACTCTAAATCCAAATTTTATGTTGATTACATAGCCACCCAACGGGTCACCACATTAAGCAACAAGACCGAGTGACAATACGGTGAGTGTGGGGCAGCCACCTCGAGTTCGTTGAGAGAGGATGAAGGTGAAGGAGGAACCGATGACATAGTTGTGGGAGGGACTCATGATCCTAGTCTCAAGGATTTTACTATTTTATTGTAGGCTCATGGAATCCTCGTATGACATTATATATATTATGTGTACATTTGTAATTTGATGTATTTATATATGATGGTCTTGATTTCTAGTTTCATATTAGATTCTTGATTTTGCATGGATGATATAGTTATACATTTTATCAATTATTTTGATGATTATATGATTATGTGATTTTTATATGATGATGATGAATATGATTATGATGATTTGTTATCTTGTTTATGATATCATATGTGTTGCATGAAATCAATGTGTTTATGTTTATGTTTTGATTATGTGGTTAAATATGTGAATCAAATGTAACCTAAAATAAAATAAAGTAAAAATGGAAAGGGAAAATTCTGTGAATAATATACTTGTAATACGTCTCGATAATGCTTGCCCTTGTATCCATTTAAAACATTAAATAATACTATCAATAAAAATTCCATACCGATTATTGTGGACTCGGGATGAAATGGATGAAAGAACAATATGTATTCATGTTTTCTATTGGGAAAAAGGGTTCTTTTTTTGACATAAATTAAAGGGAATCAATGCCCTAGATATTTATGATAAGAAAATTTTGTAGAGCAAGCTAATCAATGTGGGAAGCTTGCTTATGGGAAATCTGATCAATGCATGAAGCTTTCCAGGATAATCTCATATTTTGATATATTTATAGAGGATGATCAAAAAGGAAACCTTTTTCATGGGTAGCCATCCTTTGAGGGTATGGTCTACATTTTATTTTGATTTGAATGGCCATCCTTTAAGGGATCGGTCCATGAATTTTTATAATGGTAGTTGTCCTTCGAGGAATTAGGATACTTTTCTCTCAAAAATATGATATTAGATAACTATCCTTTGAGGGACTAGTCTATATATATATATATACACACATATTGATTTTGATAGGAAGCATCCATAGATATATTTTTGACTTTATTTTGAGCTTAGAGTAAGACCCCAATAAATCATCCATTAAGGAGGGGATAGATGTATGAGCGACATGTATTCATATTCCCCATATAAATGTAGAGGTTTTTGAGGAAAAATGGCATTTGTCATTTACAGTAGAATGATAAGGTTTAACTAAGACTATCATCATGATAATCAATCATTTATCAATAGAAAGGATGTAAGTACAAAGAATTTAGAGACTCATGTTCAGGTTCCCCATCAAGAGAAGCAATATGATACACTTCTAGACCCATATTTGTGAGTAATAATGTAGGGACTAATCCAATTAGGGGTGAACTTCCCATGTTTACTTCATTCTAATTTGGTCACATTTTGATTTTCCTTAAGTACTAGGTCACCAATTTTGAATTCATGTTCTTTGATATGTTTTTTATATGCTCTAGTAATGTATTGTTGATAAATTTAGTGATGTTCAAGGGTTGTTAAGTGATTTTCATCCAATAATTCTAGTTGTGCAAGATGATTTTGGTGGTATTCTTCATCGGGGATGAAATACTTTAAAGATACACAGAGTGATGGGATTTGAATTTCTAAGGGTACAATGGCTTCGAACCATAGACAAGTGAATAAGAAATAACACCAAGAGGTGTACGGATACTAGTTTGATAAGCCTCAAGGGAAAACAACATTTGAATGTGTCAATTCCTACCTACGTCATTTACGTTTTCATGAGGATTTTGTTAAGTGTTTTGTTGGAATCCTCTACTTTTCCATTTTACTGAGGATAGTATGGTGATGAGAAGCTTAGTTTAATATTAAAATTATCATAGAGCTTTTTAACCTCCTTGTTTTTGAAGGATTTACCATTATCTATGATAAGCTTATGTGGAATGCCAAAACAACATATGATGTTTTGATATATGAAATTGATGATAGGTATAGAATTTTTTTGAGGTCAAAGGAATTGCTTCAACCCATTTAGTGAAGTATTAAGTTGCAGTGATGATTGAATGATGATGTTGAGATGTTTTCGGATTGATTTCACCAATGAGGTCTAACCCCATTGAGATAAAGGCCATAAATCTTGGGTTGGTTGTAATGCTTGACTCGGGATGTGAATGAGATCATAATGGAGTTGAAATTTAACGCTCTTTTCATGTACGCACAATATCCTTTTGTAATAGTAGGCCAAGAATAATCTAGCCATATGATACGCTTAAGCGATGGCACCGCCACTAAAATGGCCTCCGAAAATGCCATCGTGGACTTATTTGATTGTGTTAGTTGATTCACATGACTTAAGACAACGTAGTAATACACCGTAAAAAATACATTTGTAAAGGATGCCCCCTATGACCATGAAGCGAGTGACATGTTGAAGGAAGGATCATTTAGTGCCTTGTGATAACTCTGATGGAATTTTAGATTCATTAAGATAATAAAATATTTGGGTATACCATAAATCCAATGGGTTTTCATCAATAATGTTTATGGAAGGTAGCTCATTTTTATGTGAAGGATGATCTAATCATTGAATGACTACATAAATTTTAGTTTTATCCTTTGATTTATCTATTTGAAAGGGACAAGAGACCCTAGAGAATCCATAGTGTCTATAAACTTGTTAGAGGACCGTTGAATGCTTTGGATAGTATAACGATCAAATGCGCCAAGGAGAAAATTGAAAACAATTTTATATTTTTTTATAATTTCATTTTTCCACCGACACTCTCCTTTAAATTGACTGATTATGAGTTGTGAATCTCCGTAGATTTCAAGACATGGATACCTAGGAGAATAGAGAATTACAAACCCATGATTAAAGCTTCATATTTTTTCATGTTATTAGTACACTCAAAATTGAGTTTGAATGATAATGGAATGGGAATGTTCCAGGGTGATATGAGAACAACACTGGATCCTCCTTGGCATTTAACGGCGTAAAAGAAGAGGTTCATTTTGACAGGGACGAAATTTGATTGATAATCATTAGATTCAACGATGTTGTTAAAAGATTCATCTAGGAAGCATTCTTGAGGTAGTTTTTTGATGGAAAGTGGTGCCTCTACGAGTTGATAAGCTATGTCCTGACCTTTGATAGATTTTTGAGGCATAATTTCTAATTCAAACTCATTCATTAACATGTGCCATCAGGTTATGCGATCATTATGATAAGCTTTAGCACGCGTGGATTTAAATGGATTAAAACTAGTGACGACGTATGTTTTTGATTAAGGAGATAATGTCGTAGCTTGGAGGTGGGAAAATACAATGCAAAACACAATTTTTTCATCTTTCGTAGTATAGCATGTTTTGTATTCATGGAGTGTGTAATTAATGTAGTACACGACCTCTTCGCATCCCTAACTATCAAGGTGAAAGCATGGTTCCTAGGGCATGCTCAAGTGGATATATATAGGTAAAATGGTTCCCCATCACAATGTGGAGTGAGTAAAGGTGGTGATAATAGATAATTTTTGATTTCATTAAAGGATTTCTGACAATCAGAATCCCTTTGAAATACTATATCTTTACAGAGTAAATGTTTGAAGGGTTGAAAATGGTCAAGGAGCCGTGATATGAAACATCATATAGAATATAATTTTCCTTGCAGGCTCCACGGTTGTTTGAGATTAGCAGATGGATACATATCGATGATTTATCTAACCTTTGTGAGATTGAATTTAATTCCATGAAGAGAAACAATGACTCCTAACAGTTTTCTGATGAGGACACTAAAGACACATTTTTCCTGGTTCAAGAAGACATAGAATTAAATGAGGTGGGTGAATATTGATTCAAGAACATCAAGATGTTTTTTACAAAATATTTATTTTTTGAGGAGGTCATCGATGTAATCCTCTAAAATTCTATGAGTGAGGTCATGAAAGATATATGTCGTAACATGTTGATATATTACCCCTACGTTTTTAATCCCAAAAGGCATGACATGATGAAAAAAGGTTCCCCACGGGGTGATTAAGGATGTTTTATGTTGATTATCAAGTGTGATAATGATTTAGTTATAACCTGAAAAACCATCCATAAGGGAAAGCATTTCATGGTTGGTTGTGAGATCTACAAGTTGGTCTATGTTTGAAAGAGGGAAATCATATTTGGGGCAAACAAGATTGAGATCCCTAAAATTAGTGTAGATGAAAATTTTTCCTTAAGCTTTGTTACTTGGGACAATGTTAGAGACCCATTGTTGATAATGAATGGGTATGATGAAGTTGATGACTAAGAGATTTTGAAACTCTTCCTTAACAAGGAGAGATATACGGGGGTGAATTTTGCAAAGTTTTTGTTTGACTAGTTTGAAATTAGGATATGTGAAGATGTTATGTACGACCATGTCAGGATCAATTTTAACCATATCACCATATGACCAAGTGAAGGCCTAACGATATTTTCTTAAAAATGAGGTGAAGTCATGTAATTCTTGTGGATTGAGACTTTGACCAACTTTGACTATACGAGGGTCCCGTGAGGCTCCCAAGTTAACATCGATAGTGGATTCATTTAGAATATTTGATGTATCAGTGGTAAAGATTTCAAGAAAGTGCTCTTCAGCTCCCATGTGAGAGATAATTTCTTGATCATCCTGACATTGAAGGATATCTTCGGTAGGTAAATATTCTTCAACCATGTCTAGTGAAAGAAGTGGTGAAGATTTGATGGAGTTTTCAAATTGATATAAAAGTGGTCCTAAAGATATAGTGTTGAATAAAAATATAAGTCGTGGGATAGACACGGTGTCATCTATGTCTATGGAATCCTTATATTTAGTAGGTGATGATGATTCTGATCCGAAAATGGGTACGATGGTTTCTTGCTCAGAGCGAAGGAGCTCCAACAATTTTAGGGGTAAATTTTCTATAACCTAGGCCATTTTTCTCATATGGCTTGAGGGTGTGTAAGAAGGCTTGATCATGTATTCCTTGTTCATAATGCCCAAGCCCAAAGCCTTTTCATACACAACAGTGAAGGTACATACGGGAAAATTTGGGATTATCAAGGATTTGAGACTTTACTTAAATGGTGTTACATGGTGTAATTTGGTTGATTAGGATGGTGGCTTATACAGCCTGCCATAAACAAGATTTTTTTAAGGTATGCGCAGGCCCATAAGAAATAACATCTCCTACATCGAGATTGTATAAGGGTTGTTTATCGGGTGACCATAGGTTTCGGTGATGGAATAAAGTTAAGCATAAGAAGGCTATATTTCCGAGAGTAAGACGTTTCATAGCTTCTATAATAGAGGAATCATATGGTAATTTGGAAGAAGGTATTGATACACTAGTGGATGCTTAATCAAAAGATTTAGATATGGATTTAGGGACTAATACATCGTTTTGATGATACATCATATAGCAATCAAAGAAATGGATTCGAAAGCGGGGATTATGTAAGTTTGTCCTTCATTTTCATATTTAAGGTAACGATGGAGAGTTGAAGGAGGCAATCAATGGTTTGTATCAAAGGACTTCCTAATAACATATTATATTAGAACTCTCCTTCTATGATGTAGAAGAGTTTTGGTAGGATTTTGACACCAAATTTAAGTGGTAATATGATAGTTCCTAGTGTGGGTGCGATTGTGTCATTAAATGAACAAAATATGACCGGGGTTTGAGCAATAACCATGTTGGGTAGTCCAAGTTGTTTAAAAGATAGAGAGGATATAATTTTGATAGAGGTACCGCTATTAATAATGACTCTTTTGATAGAGATATCATTGACTTGAGAAGTGATAAAAAGTGGTAGGTCATGGTCTTCTGGTCTATGAGGGGGTATTTAAGATGTTTCGAAAGAAATTGTGGTGGATGCTTTTAAAGAACCTACAAAATTTGTATGAGGGGATGAGCCATTGGATGAGATAGTAATAGATTAAAGTGCTTCTATCATGGCTTATTTTTAAGGCAGTGATCTCTGAACGAGTTCATAGAGTGACATTTTGACAGGGGATTGGTGAAATTGTTTAGTGGCTATTTTCTAGTAGTACGTGAGAGAAAGAGGGGTGGTTTTTATTGAAATTTTGGCTTTAGGTGATGATGATTGATTAGGACCTTCGAGAGCTAGTGAAATTGAGACCTTGGGTTTATCGATGATGTCATTGATGATTCTAGTTTTGGGGTACAACGATAGTGTCTTGTTCTTGTTCTTATTCAAAATATTTTTATCATAATTTCGTGAGCATGGTGATTTACACAACATTGATTTTATGGTCGAAGGATTTAGGAGAATACTCAATTGATGGTGTTGACATCGATGATGGATTTAGATGGGAAGGAAGATAGAGTTAACTTCCCATATTTTGATGGAAGTCTTTACAATCTTTTGTGGTATGACCATGGGTTCTGTGATAATCGAAAAAAGTATTAAAATCATATCGACGACGGGTTTCCACCCCGATGATTTTATGGCTTAGAGGGGGTAATTTGATTAGGAATTCTTGTAATAGATTATCCAAAATGGTAGCATATTGTACTTTCAGCCGAATTCCACCAAGGATTTATTTCTAACAGGGACATGGAAAATGGGTTCCTTTAGTTTAATCGAGGTGCGAAGGTCTCATAGTTGTTCCAACGAATGGGTGATAAGGGTCTTGTATAAGTGGTGGCTGCAAGGGATACTTAGATTGTATGGGAATAAATGGATGAGGGTCAGATGTAGTTTTCCATTATGGGATAGTGGATGTAGTGTAAAGACTCACTGTAGGAACATGATGAATGGGTTTTACCCCTATAATAAGGGGGTGATTAATGGGTATAAGGAAAGAGGGATCATTCAAGGGTCCTTGATCAATTTTTTGGAAAATGTTTTGTTCAAAAGATCCCACGGGTCTCGCTTTGACATGAAAAAGGGATCTTCAAAAGAAAGTATGCCCCTTGGATGTAGATGTGGTGGAGGACCACATAAATGATACATTTCATCATAATGAGGAATTTTAAAGACTTGACAACACCCTTCATTCATTCCCTTTGAAGTCTTGGATGACCTTGGTGTATCTCATGACATTGATGCTAATAAATGGAGAGGGGCTCGAATAATACAATTAATATATCCACATGAATTTTAGGATTATTTATTTTTGTAGGTTGTTGATGACTAAAATTATTGGTGGATTTAGATGTGGGTGACTAAGCTAAAAATGTTTCTAATGGTACCATTGTTATGTTTGCAAATCTGGGAGTAGGTGTAGTTGCGGTATTATTTGTTGACATAGGCATTGATCTGAAAACAAAGTCGGTAAAAGGTATGGGAAGGAGTCTAGTGGTAAGTGGCGATTCAATGACCACGGGTTTATCTGGTGTTGGCATCTATTCGGTGAGGCATCAAATCAATTGAAAGGGATATGGGAGTAGTTTTTATATTGATTGGAGTAGAGGAGAGTTCTATAGTAGTGATTGCATATTCATTGGCCTCTGGTAAGGATTCTATGGATTTTGTTTCACTAGGCAATAAAGTGGATGGAGAAATGGGTTCAATTTTTATTATTGTGTTAATGGTGTGGACCAAATTAGCTTGAGGTGATTGAAATGATGAGGGAGGATTAGGGAAGGGTTGTTTGAATATATCAAGGTTTTGGTTTGGAGGCACATTTGGATTATCTAAATGGAGATTGCCCTTGTCAATCAAATCCTAAAGGTCATTACGAAAATTATGACATCACTCTATGTCATGGCCATTTACTCGATGGAATTTGTAATAATCATTATCAAGGTACCAAATGAGATTTGATATAGATATGTCAATATGTCGAATGGGTGGTAATGATATGATATTAGAAGCAAGTAATTTGTCAAAAACTACACTATAAGTTTCTCGCAATGGGTATGTAGTTGTCAAACACGCTCAACAACAAGATTTTCTTCAGAGCATATTTGATAACAACAACATTAGCAATTGTTTTAATTTTGCCTTGATTGATGTTGATTTATATGGGAAATATACATTTGGTTTCTTTGGGTGAAACTTCACCGCCCGTCTTCTAGAGCTTGCAATTTCAACTTACTTGGACCATGATGAAGGATTCAATGAAGGTGTGGAATGATTGGATTTGTAAAGTGGATGAGATATGCTTAGCACAAGTACAATAGAAAATCTCACACAATTTCGTCTCATGTAATGTGAAGGATAACCGATTGGTTACTATTGGTCTTCAAAATTACACCCACATCTTGGATCCGGAAGAATCGAGGTTTTTGGGACAACAATTGAACCGTCCAAAAGTTGTGGGACCTTTCACACTTGGGATGAATCTCAAGAGAAGGATGGTTCCTCTATCTATTTCTACTGCTACTACTACTCCTAGTTCTGAAAAGGAAAACTAAGCTAAGGGATAGAAAGATAACATGAAAGGAAAACTACACTAGAAGGTGATAGCACCAGAAAAAAGGGATGAAAAATATCTATTCTCGAAAGGGAATGAAAGGAAATGCATGAAAGGAGGCTAGGCATGAGTAGCACAGCTAAACACATATTTACCAGATTGTTCTCATGGAACACAACTAAATGAGGAACCGCAAGGGACATGAAATGGCACAATCATCACAAAATGCAAAAGAAAAGGTAAGAATAAGGCATGCAAACACGTTAGGATAGATAATAGTCACAAAATGATGCTTCTATTACTTCTAGAAATGCACATAATTGTAAGAATGGTGAAAGAGGATGATATCCACATGCAAGAGCTAGATCTAGAGGTCTGCAACTCAAAATATAGAAAATATGAATTCCTTAATAGATGCATAAGGATCCGTAGTGTCCAACATTTGTAATGAGCCCAACTTTTACATTTATAGATGAATCTGTAGGAGGAGAGAAGGAGGGAAATTTATCTATGACACATTTAATGCCTCGCAAATTTTTGTAAGAATCTATCAAATACATTTCCCTAGGTCTATTTTGGTGTGTTGAAGAAGGAAGAAGGGTGAATCAGATTAAATTGGGTGGTTGGAGAAATCAGATATTCTCATTAATGCTAAGAGAGATAATCTCCCATTTCTCACCTACCAGATCCACAAAGAATTTGAATTTGAATGTCTAACACTATAGTTGATGTTAGTAGCTCTCTAAAAACTCTAGGTGTACACTGATTGAAGCTCTATAGAAAATGATATGGTTTTCAAAATATTTCACAACCGCTTGCGCACAAGACACGTGTGCACGCACAAATTGGCTCAAATGATGGCCAATTATGCAAATATTTTTCATTTCTGCCACATGTCACTCATTGATTTGTTACAAGGATACGACACCTGTTGCTACAATTTTATAGGCTATAAGTGGCAGACTCAAGTGTGTCATAAGATGTCCTAGAACATAAGGTTGTAAAGGAGGGCACGAGGGAAGGGTGCACAGAGGAAAATAGAGGAAGGCGTAGTGAAACACACACGTGACACACATGGGGAGATGAGGTAAGTCGGTGAGTAGAGAATTCATGGTCAAGGTGAAACTATTACAAAGTAATGGGTGGGACACGTGAGAGAGCCAGGAATTACCCGAATAAATCTGGCAGTGCTAGGCGCATGCATAGGGAAGAACTACTTAGGAAGAAATAAAATGCTTAGAAGGTGGGTGTAAGGGAGGATTAGAACAAAGAGGAAAAGGAAAGAGGAGAGAACATAAAAGCGCACAAGGGTGCATGATGAAAAGAGGGGGTGCCAAGGGAAAAATGCAACCAAGGAAATGTACCAATTGAACTTGAGCACACACAACCTTCAATAAGGAGCTCAGAGCCAGAATATGTATGTAAGTTACCCAAATCACTAGGAGAGTTATTTGGATAATAGTTTTGGAGATTTTCAGGGCCATCTTCATGCTAGATGAAGGAGATCGGTGAGTTAGAGCATCCATTGGACATGGAGTCTACTTACATAATCATGAAACTACCCCCTTAGTAACTTGAAGATCATCTCTTGACTCTATTATGAATCTTGTAACTACTGAGATAAGCTTTGTAATCTATAAGCAATAGAAGAGCGTGCATAGGAGGCATGTGAGAAGAAAAATAACTATGTACAAATAGAAAATGTGCGACAACGCACTTGGAGGAATTGAAACTATTCTAATATATAAAAATAATGCAAGAAACTTAATGGAAGGGTTTGAGATAGATACCATTTACTAGGATTTGCAGCGCCTCCATCTCAATGAGTTAAATCAAAAGAGTTAGTCTCCTTTTAGGAACCGATGATGTATAGGCCACTCCAAAGTGCATCAAAATTTGAATGGTGACCTCGTTTAGCTCTGTGAGCATCCCATTTTAGGAATAAGTCCCCAACTTTGAAATCTTGGGGCCTAGCCGTTCTGTCAAACCATTTCTTTGTTGCTTGTTGATGTTGTTCTAGCTTGATCATGGCAGAGTTCCTTAGCTCTTCAAGATCAACCATCTCTGCCATTTTGATTTCTCTCTGGTTTGCACCTTCAAATTCTAGCTTTCCTGAAAGTGCTAATGAGTTCAATTCTAGTGCCAAATGAAGGGTAAGCTCCTTACCATAGACACGACTGTAAGGAAAAGTCCCTATTTCCTTTTTTATTATGGTTTTGTCTTCCCAAAGCATGTGTGAGACATTTTTATGCCATTGTCTTTGGCTGATGTTCATTGTGAACTTCATGATTATGATCAGGTTCTTGTTTGTTAACTCTACCAAACTGTTTCCCTGGGGGTAATAGTTAGAATAAGTCTTCAGGTAGATGTTTAGATTTAGCACCCAATCAGTGATTTTGGTCCCAAGCAAGGCTTTTGCATTATCAGAGATAATGGTTTGAAGAACGCCAAACCTTGTGATTATACCTTTGAGAAAGTTAAGGATGACTAACTCGATTGATTCCTTGAGTACTACAAATTTCTATATATCTAGTGAAGCAATATATATCTTTCAACACCCACTTGTGTCCAAAGGCTTCATGGTGGATTGATTGTGCCTATGAAATCAAGACCCATTGCGCAAAAGGTTGATATTCATAGATTGGTCAAAGGGGAAGTGCTGCCTATCTTTTCTTTCCTGCAAAGAAAGTGCATTCCTTGAATTTTGTGACCCACTTGTGTGCATATGAAAATAGAGTACTCCAAAAGATACCTACCATTATGATCTTCATTGCTATAGTTTTGGAAGAGAAGTGTCCATTAGAGAATCCATCATGAAATTTTGCTAACAATTTTTTAGTCTCATGTGTCACCGATGCATCTTAACAACACGTCATCAAGATTTCTTTTGAAGATAATTCCATAAATCAACACATAAGGGATAGATTGTAACCTCGATGTCTTCTCTTTACCTTGTTTAAAAAAGGAGGGTATGCACCCTTGGAAATGAATGTGATCATGTCCTTAATCCATTCTCGTGTGTCGATCTCAGTATTCTCCTCAAGCTCGCATGCGGAAAAACTTCAACCAGAAATAATGAAGTCTCGATTCATTCTGTATCCTCAATAATCAGTATACAAAGCATGCTACCTCTTATGATTTTTGTAGCCTTGATAGTCACATCATACTCCATGATTTTTCTCACCCATCGTGCTCTTTTTCACCGATTTTTCTCCCATGATGAAGCCTCTAACGTAAGAGTGGGAGACTAACACCTTGATATAATTGGTGGCGAGCATACTCTTGAATTTCTTTAGTATGCGTAGGATGGAGAAATTTTTTTCTCCATGTGACTATACTTCAGCTTTATGATCCTTCAACGCCTAGCTAAAAAAGTCACCGGTTATTCCCGCCTTTTTCATTTTCTTGTGTTAGGACAACAACAACACTCACATCAACACCATAAGCATAAATAATGAAATCCTTGGAATAGTCTAGGTTGATGAGTTTTGGCACACAAGTAATTTCTTGATTGATTTTATTGAAGATTTCTCTTCCTTCTGCTATCCATTTGAAGGTCGTTTCCTTCTTGAGAATCAAGGTAATGGGCCGAACTAGTCATGTAAATTTAGGGATAAAATGCCTAAAAAAATTGATCTTACCAAGGAAGGACTCCAAGGGATTTTTGTGCGCTAGGAAGGAAAGTGCTAGGATGGACGAGACATGCTCAAGATCAATTGTATGCCATCCTTTGAAACCACATGGCTAAAAAGCTTTCCCTGCGCCACCACGAAATTTTAATTCTTGGGGTTAAGAGACACCCCATACTTTCTACATCTCTCAAATACTTTCTCCAGGTCCACCATATGATTCACAATCTACTTTGAGAATAATGTTATGTCATCAAGATAAAATAAGATGAACTCATTGATGTAATAATTGAAGGAAATATCCATGGCAAGATGAAATGTGGTGCTCTGCATTTGACAGACCAAAGGGCATCTTTTGATATGTATATGTTCCCCATTTGGTTGTAGAACGTTGTTTTGAACTGATCCTCTTCCTTGACCAGATCTAATTGAAACCCGAATATCCATCTAGCATTGAAAACCTCTCGTAAGCCACCAAGGTCCGTAGAATCTGCTCCGTAGAAGGAAAAGGATAATAATCCTTTAGAGATGCCTTATTCAAATCTCTGAAATCAACACAGAGTTTTATTTCATCATTCTTCTTGTGTACTAGAACTATATTTATGACCCAAGTAGATTATTTGATGGGAAAAATAATTTTTTCCTCAATGAGTTTGGATAATTTCTTTTCTCATGAGGGTCTCTATCTTTGAATTGATAGGTCGCTGCTTCATTCTCGATGGTTTGATACTAGGATCCAGGTTAATGGAGTGTTGAGAAACAATTGGATCAAAACCTTTGAGGTCTTCATACTCCCATGAGAATATGTCACTGTATTTTTGATAGAGAGCTCGATGAAGGCATGCTTTTCATCATGCGCGTAAGCTTTACTGAGCAACAATTATTTTCCACACGCAATAGTGACTAGGAGAAATTTTCATGCACGACGCACATGTACCATTCTTCACCATTGAACTCATCATCAGGGCTAAACATTTTCTCTAGGGTGACCATCCCTTTAGGAAACTTGTTTGTCTTCAACTGTATCACTTGGTCACCATAGCTGTCATGCAAGTCAACTTGCATACTTGATGAAAATTTGGATTCATTCTATATAAAATGGATGATCTTTGTGTCATCACAAACACTTTCTAGATGATTTTGTTTTCAGTAATGGATGGTCTGATCACCATCTTAATGTGCTGAGTGATTCCTTTGACAAATTCCTTAACAAGAGAGAATTGTGAACGAAGTGCGCCAATTGGTCATCTCGCTTGTTCATTTTGCACAAAGACCACCTACAAATTTAGAGCATCAAATCTCTTAAGGAGGTTCCAAAATCTATGCTTATAAGCTTTGAGAAGCTTATTCTTTTTCTCGTGATTTTTGGTAACTCCGGTTGATAACCAATTCTATGTCCCCAAATATATGTAGCACCTTAATTTTCTTCTTTTTAGCAATGAGAAAGCCATGCACCAGCACTTCATACTCTGCCACATTGTTAGAACATGGGAACTACAACTTGTGTGTGAAAAATAATTTATCATCTTTAGGGAAAACGTGAACCACTCCTACCCCCACACCATTTCTTCTTTTGGATCCATCAAAGTATAAATTCCACATATCCAGCTTCAAATTTGTCTTTCTTGAGCGCACTCGTGGCAAAGCAAAGATTATTCTTCAAATATGCAGTGAGTACCAAGCCTAGTTTCATAAGCTTCTAACTCTTCAGCATACGGATAAAATTTATGGTGCTTCTCCATCAATTCAGCAAACATCAAGTTGGGAATAGAGGGTGGAAGAGACTACTCTTTAGGAACTGAAGCTTGTTCTTCTTGGATTAAATAGTTGGCTTGGAGAGGGGATGGGACATATGACTCTACATGATAGGAAAATATAGGCTCATCTTGTATGGTAAACTGGGTACCATACCTTGTCTTGAGTAACATATAAGACCAATTAGAAGACAAGTAACCACCCACTTTAGCAAAAAAGTCTCTTGACAAACATAGGGAAAAAAGGAGGCAGGTCAATAATTGAAACATCTTGAGTTATTGTTAGGCTTGGACATTCATGGAGGGTTAACTCAAGATCCTCAATGACTCCTAAGGTGGTGACATTTGAGCCATCAAGTTGCGCAGGACTTCTTTATACAAAGGGCTATATTTTTCAAACCTAAGACATCAACAATTTTCTTAGGCATAACGTAAGTACTAGCTCCCGAGTCAATTATGCACTAGATGTTTACTTCTGATCAAGGACATATAAAAGGGTGGGGTTTTAATAGATTTTCTTACTTGCTTCTCTTCTCCTTCTTGGGAGATATTGATATAAGTGCATGGCTTCTACATAACTAGACAATCCATTTATGAGAGTTGCACAAGAGCTTCATACAATAGATCCCACTGAGATGGAATGGTCAGGGAATCCCACATTATGAGATTTATGTTTGTTCTCTTCATCTGGTCCACAATGTTAAATGGAAGGTCCTCAGATTGTGTATTTGGGGAACAACATCCCTTCTTGATTGTTTAGGTGCGGAAGCCTGGACTTTAGCTAGAGTAGAGGCTTGACCTACCAAAAGAGGGGAGCACACCGCTTAAACATCTTTGCACGTGATCTTTGTGTGTAGGGACTTGGGAGATTCCACTACTAGATGCCTTGGCTAAATATTTCTTCTTTTGAGGATCTTCTTATGCTGCTAGGATCATGACTTGCATGCCTAATTCAAACATTCTCTTCTTGTACCTTGTGTTGTCCACAACTTGGGCGTGCGGTCTGTTTGTATCTTCTGTAGCTTGGTTGGTTACACATAAGTCCTCAATGCCAAAGAACATCAAATTTTTCTTTGGAAGAGCTTCTGTTCTTTATTGGTTATCTACTTCAGGGGAACTGGTTCAAGGCACGTAGGTCAAGGATTCTCGATCATGAAGTATTGGGTGTGTGCAACATTGGCATAATGATATTTACTATGAGGCATGTTGCAAGGGAAACACCATTATGAATATTGCACCAAATCACTCTGGGTGCTGGAAGAGAAGATGCGGGAGGAACAACTTGCAAGGGAAGATGTGCATTGGGATGTAATTTATCATTTTTTTGACTGGGTGCGTATATTTGATTTCCATACTAATTCCACCATTATTTCTCTAATGATATGACCTTGTTTGTCAAGTTTTTAATCAAGGCCTTCAACTCTTCATCTTCCTTCTTCTGTGTTGGAGAGTAGGATGTTGAGAGGAAACTAGTTGTGTGCTTTACTCGTGAACATGGATAGGGGCCACAGAAGGCTAGGGTGCTTATGATATTTCTGGGGAAAAGGGCATAGGTGATCTAGGAGCTAACTTTCCCACCTGAATAAGACTATTTTTTACCCTTACTGTAATACTATAAGTAACTGGAAAAGTTTTACCTCCCATGGATTGGATCATGACTAAGATATCATTATTGAGCACCTTTAGATAATACATGAAAGCATGCTGGGATATAGGTCTTACCACAAGAGGGATTCTATCCCAAGTATTTTGAAATCTGATGTTGAAATCAGTCATATGCTCGTTGGGCACCCTCATTGTTGTTATCAGTTGTTCTACCAAAGATAGGTGATCTGACTTATCTTCAAAGTAGTTGCAAAGAGTTATTCCTAGATTATCCCAAGTAGTGATAGATCCAAATCTCAAGTCTTGGTACCATTCAAGCATTATACTTTTGAAAGAATTTGTAAGTAGCATGGTTGCTACATCATCATGTGTGATCAAATAGAGTGAAAACATGTTTTCTATATCCTAGATATGTTCCTGAGGGGTGACTTGATTCTCACCAGTAGAATATGGAATACTCTTGAGTGCATCATTTGGCATATCATGTTACCAATATAGAACCAAGGAACTTCCTCTAGTAAAGTTTGCAAAGTTCCTAAGTGGATGAGGTGGTTGATGTGCCATTATAGGGTGCACATGTTTTCTGATTTAAGGAGGAGTTGAATGGGTGTGAAGTGCTGGAGACAAAGATGTGCCTGTGAAATTTCTAGAATGGATTCTTCTTCAGAATAACTAAAGGTATTCGAAATAATCTTCAGCTGCCGCACTTTTTCTTGTGTGCACTCTTCTCATAAAAGGAACTCATGACTACTAAAATAGATATTTGAAAATGTTGGGAGTCACGAGATATGTTTAAATGAGCCTCTAAAGGCTGAAATACTAAGTCCACACACCAGAACTTAGAGATATGAAATTTAAGCTTTCATTTCTTATCCCACCGGGTGTGCCATAAAATTTTGGTCTTCAAACTTATAACTACGTCTCAGATCAGGAAGGATCGAGGTGTTTGAGATGGCAATGGAACCATCCCCAAGTTGTGGGACCTTTCGTGCTTGGGATGGATCTCCGAAGAAGGCCGGTTCCTCTATCTATTTCTAATGCTATTGCTACTCCTAGTGCTGAAAAGGAAAACTAAGCTAATAAATGCCAAGGGACCAAGGATATAAAGATAACATGAAAGGAAACCTACACTAGAAGGTGATAACACCAGAAAAGAGGGATGAACACTATCTATTCTGAGCGGGAATGAAAGGAAATGTGTGAAAGGAGGCTAGACATGAGTAACACAACTAAACACATATTTACCAGATCATTCTCATGGAACACAACTAAATAAGGAAATGCAAGGGATGTGAAATGGCACAACCAACACACAACGTAAAAGAAAAGGAAAAATAAGGAATGCAAACATGTTAGGATAGAGAATAGTCACAAAATGATGCTTTTATTACTTCTAGAAATGCACAGAACTGTTACAATGGTGAAATAGGAAAATATCCAAGTGCAAGAGCTAGATCTAGAGGTCTGCAACTCAAAATAAAGAAAATATGAAGTCCTTAGTAGAATGTGTAAGGATCCAGAGTGTCCAATGTTTATAATGAACTCTTAAATTTATAAATGAATCTGTAGAAGGAGAAGATGAGGGAAAAACTGAATTTGAAATACAACCACCAACAAGAAGAATTCAATGCCTCCAAATCGCCTAAGAATCTATCGAATGCACTTCCATAGGTCTATTTTGGCATGTTGAAACAAGAAGATGTGTGAATCGATTAAATTTGGTGGTTGGAGTAATCAAATCTACTCATCAATTTTCGTAGAGACATTTTCCCATTTCTCATCTGCCAAGAATTTGAATTTTAATGTCTAACATTGTAGCTGATGTCACCATCTCTCTGACAAGTCCAGGTGCACGCCGATTAGAGATCTGTAGTAGAATATAAACTTTTCAAAAGATGTCAGAGCCACCTATGCATGCAAGATACGTGGTGTGTATGAATTGGTTGAAATGATTGCCAAATGTGCAAATATTTGTCATTTCTGCCACATGTTAGTCATTGATTTTTTGCAAGGATTCAGAGCCATGTTAGCGCACTTTGATAGGCTGCGTGTGGAAGACTCAAGTATGTCAAAAGATGTCTTGGAATAGAAGGGAACAAAGGAGGGCGTGAGAGAAGAGTGCGCGAAGGAAAACAAAGGAAGGCACAGAGAAATGTATGTGTGACTTACACAGGAGATGATGCAAAATGGTGAGAAGAGAACACATGGTCAAGGCACAACTATTAGAAAGTAATGGGTGTGACGCACAATAGAGCTAGGGAATTCGCTGATTTAAGAAAATGTGAGGAGCGTGCGCAGGGAAGAACTTCTTAGGAAGAAAGTGAATGTGCAGAAGGTGGGCATAAGGGAGGAGTAGAACAAAGAGCGAAAGGAAAGTGAAGAGAACATAAAGTGCACAAGGGTGCATGAAGAAAAGAAGAGGTGCCAAGGGAAAAATGCAACCAAGGAAACATGCCAATTGAACTTGAGCGTGTGCAACCTTCAATAAGGAGCTCAGAGCTAGAATATTTATGCAAGTTACCCAAATCACTAGGAGAGTTATTTGGATAACATTATACCCCTTGAACGTGAAACAAACTTAGTGATGAATTCATCTTCAAATTTTCGATAGCGTAGAAATCATTGTTGCTAATTTTACGAGCTATGTTTATGGAAAAATAATCTAAAAAGAGTCGAGTGAGTTGCGCAAAGGAAAATAAAGAATGTTGTGAAATGATATTGTACCAGTCCAAGGCAAGACCAATAAGAGATATAGGGAATGTCCTTAGCATTAAATCCTAGTCATGGGATAAAAAATAACATGTATGGAAAAAGCATGAATGTGTTGTTGAGGGTCCTCCTTGCTTTAGAAATTGATAAACTTAGGGAGTTCCCAGTGTAGGGGATATGGTTTATATGGCACAAATGGATGAATGGGTTTGTTGCAAATTTGTTAGTAGGATAGATTATTTTTAGACAAGGATGAGGCAACCTCAAAATTGGATATGCAGATTAGGAGGACCTAGAGAGAGTTTTCCTGAGCCTATTGGCCCGAAGATGGGATAGGTTGATATGAAGACTGGGGTGAGTATGCCTAATGTTGTTGTAGAATGTCTTATTGATAAGGAATGTTTGTTTGAGGGATGTTTTGCTGATAAGAGAGGTTAGGTTGATAAGGGTTATTTTTTTGTGAAATGTTATGTTGTGCGGAATCAGTATTGGAATATTTTGTTGAGGTGTGTACTTGTTGATGAGGAAGGTTTTGTTGAGGGATTTTCTACCGATAACAAATGTTATGTGATGGTATATTATTTTGTGAGATATTTTGTTACGGGAAAGAACCCTATTGTAGAGCACTAGATTGTGGAATTTGAATGTACTAGTATGGTGTCGATATTTGCATAAGACAATGTAAATATGTGGGAATGTACTCGGGATGGTGTAGAATAAGCTACAAATGATGGTTCTTTCCGCAAAATGTTTTGTTTTGGAATACTTTTTTGTGGAATGTTTTTAATGGCATAGATCATGACAAAAAAATCAAAGGTTGAGAGAGTTGTGGCATGTATTGTGAGGAGAGATGCATACTAGAAATAACACTGGTGTTAATCATTAGTATTATTTAAGAGATAAACATGGTAATGTTTTGGATAAGAACGATATTTTGTTGGGATAATACAAAATTAGAAAGAGGAACAAAACTTAATGATGATGTTGGTACCTTTGAGGAAACTTAAAGAGACATCATGGAGGAAGTAGCATTACTTTGGGGAGGTACAAACCCTATATAAGTATTGATGAAGACATAAATTGTTGGGCGGGAATGTTTTATGATGAAATCATAGACAGATGTCGAGGAAACATCGATGCTTGGAGTTGAATTACGAATGGTTTCTCATCCAATGTGTCAAATGGATTGGTAGAGCTAGTAGCATTATGGGATTGACTAATGCTTGGCATTTCAATTTGAGCTAAAGTATCAAAAACAACTACTAAATAACAGGTTCTTGGTTTTTCTCAATGAGTTGTGCAATGGTAGGTAAAGGGTTGTGAGCGTGTGCAACAAATTGTGGTGTGAGTGACTGCATTTGAATATTTCTCGCTACTAGGTATGCATTAAGAGCAATGGGATTTGAATCTAACATCTCTTCAAAAACAAGATCACCCCCGTTATAAAATGGGAGTTCAGGTGTAATGGGAGAAAAAAATGTTTTGATTCTAGTGTGTAAATAATTCTTCCATGGTACTATTGCGGAGAATGAAAGGATTGTTGTCCAATTTCATTTTTATGACCAAACCCTACTTCATTCCATGTTTGTGTGTCAGAAAAGGGATTGGATGTGTTCATTTGATAAAGTAATGCTTTTAGCCCCATATGTGAAGAAATTTTTACTAGAAGTGGTGTAGTGCAAAATAGGGCTTGGATTTTAAATGTAGGTGTTGAGGTAGACATGTTTTCAAATGATTTATTACGTGCTTGTTGTCTAGTAAATACCATAATAAATATATCTACACAAAACACAAAGCAAATTCTTAATATCTAATTACGTTAATTATCAAACAACAAACAATGGAAAAAAAGGTATTATTTTATTCTTGTTCTGTTTAATTATGAAAAGTGAACTGTGTAAAATGGTCAATGAGGCCTAAGAAGTGGTTGTATAAGGCTAGTTTCAGGTGTGTTTAGAGACAAAGTACTTTATATACCCAAAGGTATGTGAGGATAAATTCTATATTTTTGTTGGTGTGGGTGTGGTATTGGGGCCTACCCCCTCACTTCATGGCCCCGTTGTGATAAGAGAGTTGGGTGCTGATCCAAAATATAACGATAGACAAGAGATTATACTTGTCCAAAAACCTGAGTCGGTTTCCCTGTTGGGTGATGAAATCCTAATCGGGTTTCACCGGGTGAGAGATGTTTCAATGCATTTTTGATGTTGAAATGTTTTGGTTGTGTGTGGGGGGGAAAGATATAAGTGAATGCAAAAGAATCCCTTCCTAGTTAGGCTATGTCATCATTGAGTATGTATTAGTTTGTTTTAAATCCCGAAATGAGATGTTGATTTTAATGAGGACAAACAGTCAATGATGCAAGACAGAAAGGAAAAAGAAAAGTGTTGCGAACTCACTATGAGATTGTTCTGATATATTTTTTGTTTAGTTTCCCTTTTTAGAGGTTTTAAGTCATTTATTTAGCAAATCTATAGGAGAAAAGCTTCCGTAGATAAAGAAACCTATGATTTTGTTAAAGACAAAAAAACCTGCAAGGTAAAAATATTGAAAATTGATGAAATTTGTTAAAGAATATTAAACAAAGAGAATCGTAGCGATTCGTAAGAATCACAGGTGATCAAGCTAATTTCTAGTGATTGCGCTTATTGGAACATAGAATGTCTTGCATGGTTTTTACCTTGGTTTTCTTTACAGCTTTCAAGAGGTATTAATCAAACTCAACCTCGATATGGCGGAGTTTATTAGATACTGTGGATGTTGATTATGTTTTTGTGCACCATGCTCAAAAACAATCAAAACAATTCTTTGTTGTAAATAAGACTCTTATAATCAAAGCTGCAATATTATGTTAAAACAAATTTTATTAACTAAGATAAATACTCTAATCTTTATTTAACACATATAGTTGTATGTATATAAGAGATTACAAAACAACATCTGCTTATAACTTATTTAAATACATATATATGTTTTGAGAATAATCGATGATCAAATCCACAAGTTGGATTCTCGATCGGTGTAGAGATTTTTAGAGGCATGGGAGTGAGATTAAAAAAAATTGTTAGTTTCATCTTCTTCTTTAGTCGTCCGAATCGAGAAGGAAATGTAATCCTTGGAAAATAAGTCTCGAATATTCTTCCTGGGTGTCGTATTGGTGGGCGAAGGTAGAATCTGAGTTAGAGATGTTGATGTGACTGATGGAATCAAATTCAGTGGAAGTACAGTAATCTTCCTCCAAATGTTCAAGACTAGTTTCGTAGTGGCATTCAAATTGGGAGAGCTCTTCTCACAACCTCAATGTCTCATCATAATCATTCTAGAAGGCATCAGTAACTTCATGGATGTGTTGTGTAGAATTGAATAAGACTTCAAGATGATCAAGAAGATTAGCATGAATGGCACACAATTCCAAATCATTGATCAATGCGTACTATTCCTAATAGAAAGGGTGGCGGATGTGAGGGAATGAATCAACTGTAGGATAATTAGGACCTCCTAATGCCATCTAAAAACATAAAACTTGAAAAAATATTAGTAGATAAGAAGAAATATGTCCTCATTTTGATTAGATTGAGTTAAAAATAGTAAAAATATAGAAATAGTAGGAATCGCTAGTGATTCAAAGGAATCACTAGTGATTGGGTTAATTATCGGTGATTACTGTGAAAGTTAACAATTTTTCCTAAATAGAGTTAAAATCAATGTTTTACGCTTTTAATCTTGTCAAAAATAGAGGATTAATGATGTGCAAATGATCTAAAAATAAAAATATACCTGACGTTAATGCATGGAATGAATAAAATGAAATATTTTACCCTCGTTAGATGTCCGATATGAATATTGGATGGAAACATGTGGTTGAAGGGTGAGAATGAGAAATTTGATGATGGTTATGACGTTCTCTACAAAATGCATGACATCAGTAGTGTGTTGATTTGGAGCTCTTGAATGACCAAAGTGCATTTAGAAAATGGTAGAATGTACCTACAAAACCCGTGTATTCCTGTTCAAAATGGGGTCTGAAAAATTCTCTTATAGATTGTCGGTGATCGTGTAAATTGCCGACAATTTCAGTGAAATATTTGTAAGAACACAAACCAAATTATTTCCTTCTATTTTTCACTTCAAAGAAAAGGTTTCGAGTTTGTTTGATGTGGTGGAGGTTAAAAAATCACAAGATGACTTATTTGGAGTTGGGAAGGGGTTAGATTATTTATATATTTGATTAGTCAAAAAATAAGTTAATTTAGGAAGGTATTTAGTTTGATTTTAGTAATTTGTTAAGTGACTCTGAGGTGTCACGCCAATTGAATCGATGAGGTGTAAAGGTGAGGTGTAAGGAGATAATATCCATTCATATAGTTTAATCACTTAAATAATTTATTTTAGAATTTTAGAAACATGATGGGATTAATTAATTATTAGAGGGTGCTATAAAATGGGTTGCAAAGTGTGTGATTTTTAGTCATAAGCTTGTGTAAGCTCGGGGGTGAAAATTTTCTTTGTCTACACTAACAAGACAAAAAGTGGCATTTGTTGTGAAAATAAAAGGGTTTCCCTAGAACAAGAAGCAAATATTACACTGAACATGTGCTTTTCTCTTGATTGAAGGAGAAGAATTTATATTCACAAATGATGTATCCACATCTAAAACTCCTATATGTGCGGTCAAATTACAACACTCGCTTTCAAGAGGAAAATGATGGATACCATGTTCCCTAATCCTATAGTAAGGAGTGAGGCAAGGATATAACCTTCAACATCTACTATCCCTCTACCTCGCAAAGAAGACAAGAAACTCGTGGTTTTTCAAAATCAAGGTACCTTTCATCTAAGAAATGAAAATTCAAAATATCATTAAGTTTCCAAGGCACAACCACTCGTGCCACCGAATTTATTCAAAAAACTAAAAATAGTGCCAACTAATGTATCTTTATGGGATATCTTAGGTATTCTAGAGCAAAATGAATTGCTTCAAGAAGCACTAAAATCCAATAGCAGTTTTGAATGTGACTACAAAGGGAAAAGAGCATTTCAAAATGAATCAAGTTCAAATGCATTCAATACTAGTGAACCAAAATGGTGAAGTAAGTAATCCAACACCCCAACCCTTCTTTATGACTCTTATAATTGGTAAGAAATTACTGCATAACTCCATGATTGACTTTAGTGCAAGAACTACAAGCTTATGCCTAACGAAATAGTGGATGATTTGGTAATGAAATATGAACCCCTAAGAAAAGGAGCCATATATCTAGATGAGAAATTAGTCCAAACCATTGGGGTTATCGAGGTCTCCCATTACAACTCTATTCCTTCCTGAACATAACTACTATACAGATATAGTTGTAATTGATGTTCCATCGGTCTTCGGGTTATGTCTATCCCGTGACTTCACAACAAAATTTGGAGGCTATATGTCCCTTGATTGGTCTCATCTTATTCTGCAACTAAGTATGGATCAAATATGAAGGTGCTATAATATCCCCTCACTAAGAGCATATAATGGATCAAGTAGCCTCAAGTTTTGAAGCCTCACATGCCATGATCACCCAAGAAGAGGAGTCATATATAAATGAAGGCGACCATCAAAGCAAAAACTATCAGGTTGACCTGTCGCTAGAGACCCCTTTGGAAATTTTTATTCCACTAGGTTAGGTTCCTATCTCATCTTTGATGAGAATCCTACTATTCCAAAATTCATGAAGGAAGATAGTAAAGGTAAAAATAATCCCACAAAGGATACCTAGATGTGGACTCTACACTTCGATGCTGCTAGAAGTAGGAATGGCTCAGGAGCCAGAATATGCTTATCCTCATCAAGCGGAAGAAAGATACTTCGGTCATTCCATTTTCAAATCACTTGTACCAGCAACAAAGAAGAATATGAAGCTTTAGTTCATGGTCCAACATTACCATATAAAAATGCATTCAACAACCGAGAGTATTTGGAGACTCGAGTTAGTAGTGATTCAAGTTAGAAATATTGCTATAGAAAGAACCTAAAAATGAGGTCCTACCGACATATGGTATGGGATCTTATTGAATACTTTTATGCCTTTGACATTAAGATTATTCCTCTGACCAAAATATAGAAACCGATAGAATGGCCCAAATTAGATCACAATCCGACCCTAGTAAGGATCTACTTGAAAAAAGGATATAGTAAAACTGATCTTCCACTGTCCCATATCTCGATACCGTGGATCACCGAAAATTATTTGAGAGTGACCAGCAGATATTACTCTTCCTATAACAATCTAGAGAATTTACGACCAACTTCAACCAAAAATTGAAGAAGCATATAGCGATCAAGTTATCTAGCTCAAGACAAACAAGATTATAAAGGGATTGATAATGGTTGAAAACCTTTTTGACTCCAATGATGCTAATACGTATAATAGAAACTTCATAATAGTCGGGGAAGACTATGCTTTGAGATTGAAGTATCCCATGGAAAGAGGTCAAAGGTAGGGAAATTATTCACTCAAAAAGAAAGAGAGAGGATTATGGCTTTATGCCATTTATATGATAAGGTTGTGGCTTGGAATTATGATGAATTACATGGCTATAATAATTATATCATTCAACATACCGTTAATTTGGAGGAAGGAACAAAACCTGTGCATCAAAAGTAGAGGACGGTGAACCCGAAGATAGAATCTCTCATGGATGAGGAGCTCAGGAAGCTCTTAGAAGCCAAAATAATCTTTCCAATCAAGCATTCCACATGGGTTTCCAATTTTGTGCCTATAAGAAAGAAGAATGGTGAAATCATAGTCTATGTGGATTTCTGATATCTGAATAAGGCCTCTCTTAAGGACTACACTACCCCTTGCCTTCTATGAAGAAAATACTACAAACAATAGCAAGGTTAGAACTATTTTCTGCTGGATGGTTTTTCGGTTATAATCAAACATGGCTCGTAGAATTAGATCAACATAATACCACCTTCACAACCAAGTGGGGAACCTTCACGTATGTAAATATGCCATTCAAACTCACTAATGTTGGGGAAACCTTTTAGAGAGCCATGGATGCTGCATTTGGGGAGCTAATCAACAAAGTAATCTTGATATACTTAGATGATCTCACAAAGTGTTCACCAAAAAGGGTGAGGATCATTTTGATGAATTAGAATTTTTATTCAAGAAGTGTTAGGAATTTGTAATATCTTTAAATCCAAAGAAGTGTACTTTTGGATTACCACAAGGAAAACTCGTTGGACACATTTTTCTAAAGATGGAATCTCGATCAACCCCGAGAGGGTCAGGGCCATTTTAGAATCATCCCCACATGTAAAGAGGAAGGAAGTAAAATCTTTCTTAGAAAATATTAACTTTTTTAGTAGATTCATTTTGGAATTTTCTAGAATGATCCACCCAATCACACTAATGCTAAAGAAGGATCTGAATTTCAAATGGACCACCAAGGAAGACATGCCTTCGAGGAAATAAAAAGATAAATTTCATCCGATCAAGTGTTACACAATCCATATTTCTCTAAATATTTTATCATGTATGTATATGGAAGCAAACACAACATAGCCTTCATACTAACATAAAGGATAAAGTCACAAGCAGAGGAGAATCCAAAAGCCTTTTTTTCTAAGACCCTCAATGACTATGAAAAAGGTATAATTTCTGGAAAAATAGGCCTATGCCATTGTCAAAGGATCAAGAAATTCAAACACTTGGTGACCAATAGAAGATTACGATATTATTAGCACATTCCAGTGTCAAGGAATACATCACTAAAGGAGAGATAATTGATAAAATGCCTAGCTATATTACAAAGATCTTACATTATGATATTGAGATAAAGCCCATGAAATTGGTAAGAGGAAAAGGTTTGTGCCAATATCTCACCCAGAATCTAATGACACTAATCAATTATGAATCTAAGATGGCGATTCATATACAAGAAAATGAATCCGTGGTTACGTATCCGATAGGATGGATTTCATGCAAACAGAGTATCTGAGTCACCTTTCTCTTAAAAATAGAAGGTATTATCAACAATAGGGATCTGAGTTCGTCATAATTGATAATATCCTTTTCAAAAGAAACTTCGACGGGATCTTACTCAGATGCTTGGAAGAAGAAGAGACCAAAAGGGTCTTACATGAGTTACACCATGGTAGCTTGGGAGGCCACTTATCGCTAATATTATCACCTTCCCTTCAAATTCCTACAAGAGGGATACTTTTGGCCTAGTTTGTTCACGGATTGTTATGCGATGGTAAGCAAGTGTAAAATTTTCCAATTCTACACAGGCTTCAGGAGAAATGTTGCATTTCCTCTTAACCTAATTCTAGTTGAAGAACCATTCACACAATGGGGCCTAGATTTCATCAGAATGGTGAACCCATTTTCAAGTGTAGGTCATAAATGGATTCTCATAGCCACCGATTATTTCACCCGATGGATAGAGGTTGTAACATTGAAAGAAGCTGTCAAGAATATGATCTTCAAAATTCTTCGTGGCATCACCAGCTGCTTTAGACTCCCACGCATGATCATATCAGATAATGATAAGGATTTTATGGGTGCCAAAGTATCTAACTTTGCTATGAGGCATGGGATTTATCTAAAAACATCTTCCAACTATTACCCACAGGGTAATGGTCTAGTAGAGTCTACCAACAAGAATCTAATAAGACTTATAAAAAGAATGGGGGATGAGCATAAAATATCATGGCATGAACATGTCAAGACAACCTTATGGGCTGACTAGATCACACTAAAATAGATCCTTAAGACCTCACCATATGAATTAGTCTATGGTAAAAGCACAATAATGTCCATCACTATGGAACTCCCAACATTACAATTGATAAAGCAAATGGAAATAGAAGAGAATGGAGCGATGCAGATAGAATCACAGAATTTACAAAAACTTTAAGAGAAGTGGGAGTCATCCCATGAATCTATGATCAACCATCAATAGATCAAAGACTTGGTTCAACTAGAAAAATTCAGAACTCCGATCTTTGGTTTGGCACCTTAGTTTTGAAGTGGGACACGCAAACCATTAATCCTAACAACCATGGGAAGTTTGACCCTCTCTAGATTGGGCCATTCAGATTGTTACATGTAAGAAGTGCAATGCCTTCAAGCTCGAGACTATGGAAGGTGAGCCCTTGGTGATTCTAGTAAACGGGATCCATCTTATACTATTCCATTTAGTCTTTGGAATATTGTGAATATGTATCATATGTATAACCCACTTCTTTTGTCTTTTGCTTCTTTCACGGATCATCCCTTTCAATAAATTTTCTTTGGACAAGTGTCTCTTGTAGAGGCCCCTTTTCCCCCTTTTTAAAGTTTTGGGAAAATTGTACCTTCCTATGTTTCCCGAAGTAAATGATATAATGTATTTTTGGGAACATTTAATGAAACGGATTGTGGAATTGATGAAAATCTCTTGAGAAACATGAAATTTAGCTTCAAGGGTCATTAAGCCAAAGTGTCACTATAGGATGTGAGTGTGAGTCTTTACTTCGTAAAAATAAAGGATTCCATTTAAGGCAAGGTTTGGAGTCACCATATTTTCATTCCAAATGCTAAGAGTCTCTCACCCTAAATATCCGAGTCACCATTGTAAATAACCAGAGTTTTCTCTAGATTTTAAACAGTCATGGAAACTTCCATCTCGATCCCTCAATCAAAATCTTATGTAGGATGCCCCGCATCACCGTGCACTCACAAATCAAAGATGAAATATTTTGACAAAAGCATTCATTATAAAGATACTTCCTTGGTCACCGACTATGTGGATGATTTCTATGACCTCGTCTTAACAAAAAAGTGCCCATCTTAAGAAGAAAGATGAAGGCCCTAAGAGAAGCTTCTCATATCGATTCTATATTATGGGGGATGACAAGTCCTTCACCTCTAGAATTTGGACCATGACACTCACCCAAGACATGATGCCTATTGTTCACCAATATCTAGAACTTGTGCGTGCAGATGTGTACACATTGTTTTGACCTTGATACCAATACCATCAATGACAAATACATGCAAGTGAATATATCACCACGAGCCATCAGGGAGATGTTAGTCCTATCGCATGACCCAAATGATAGCTTTTATGGTATGGCCAAAATCTAAGAAGTCTAGTCCTCATGCCAACATAAAGCCTCTTTCCTCAAGAAATAATTGTGACAAGAGGATTCAAGCAGTTCTTAATTTATGGGATTTCTAATCCCATTGAAAATGTTCATGCATGATTCTCGGATGCCTGCTCTATCCCGACCTTTATTTTTTGTCAAGACTTGGAAAGAAGTGTCCACAATTGGAAAATGGGAGCCCCTTTCAAGATGAGGGCAAGAAAAGAGACTAGAAATATTGGTTTGACTTCTCTAAGGTCCTAGAAGAGGCTATTTTCCACCATCTCACCTATTTCTCCGTAAATTCCACATTCAATTAATCCTCCTATGTGTTCCATCTCATTTTGTACTAGCATTAGTCATAATTTAAATTGTATATACCCCTATCACTTTGGGATATAGAGGTTCACCCTCAAAATATCATACCAATATCCACATGGACCCATGTGTTGTTCTCGTTCCTAAAATGCCTATGAGTTCATAAACTACTTTGTTGTGCCTCTCCTTCCCGATCTTGATTAAGGAGTCAATAATAGAATGAGTGATTCAGTTTCGAGCCATCCTCAAGGACCCCTTGCATCCTTTTGATTACTTTTTTGGGGAAACACATTTAATGATATGGGTGGATGGATTCCTAGAGGAATCCTTCATGCTCTCCGTAATCCTCATGATGTGAGTGGTGGGCATGGAGGTGGCCAAGCGAGCTTGGTGATCCCGGATGAAGAATATGTCTCTTCCTAAAAGATGAAAACATTGTTTGAACTACCCTGGCATAGAGGTGGTATCACTATTATCAAGCACAAGATGGAGCATGTACTCACACAGAAGTCGTCTTACTATGGATTCTCCTTAATTCAAGATAGATGGAGGTATGAACCAGATGGGAATATGGTCGTCAAATTTTCTAGAATTGAAGTCTCAGGCTCATGCAAGCATGAGCCGAGAAAATTCTTTGAAGTTAGGAGGTCTCCTAAAGGAGAGACTCCTGATATTTTTGTTGAATTGAAGGATATCCCAACCCCGAATGGGAGTATTTTCATCCATTCCTGCATAAATATGACCCCTCTTTAACTATGGCTAAGATTTTGAGGAAAGCCCCGTAGGGTAGAGAATGAAGTGTGGAAAAACATGATTCCTATTCGAAATATAGGAATGAAATTGGGAAAATGACCCTCAATTTTGAGGAATTGTCCACGGATGAAAAGTGGGAAGAAATTTGGGATGTTGAGCATGAGTCTGACACATATAGCGTGGAGGAGGTCTTCATCACCAAGGATTAATTCATGCGGCATAAGGTAGAAAACCTTAGCCCCTCTCAACAAAGAAACGAAACCACAACTCTCACCCTTAACTTCTTAACAGGATACCTCTAGTCACATGCCCATGGTTGAGACAATGCCAAACCCTCGTGGTTTGGAAACAAAAGAGTATTCAAAGTGTGCTAGATCTAACCCATGGTCCCATCTCTATACATCTATTGGTATCTCCCTCTCAGTAATCGTCACCAAGGGCTCCAGCCCCGGAGACTACCAAGGAAGAAGACAAAGTCTTCTCGAGGTCACTTCTTCATCTCGCCCCTACCTCTCCTCTCGGTCCTCCATTTTCTTCATGTCCTCCCACTCATCAAATTACTTCTCCCTCGTCTTTCGTTTCCTCAATATGGGGCATTCTATGTTGGCCACACTAACTCATACCCTTCCACCCCCGGATTCTCTCTTCTTCCTCCGCCACCCACCACTATTCCCTCTTTTTCTCCTAAGGTCTTGGTGCCCCTTTCTTCAGCCCTTGTGACCTCCTAGCCCTTACAACCCACTATTATCCAATACTTCCTATCTCTAGGATTCCAATTTATGGAAGGATCATTCATTCCTCAAAAAAATTTATAAATCATGTTGATTTAGCCAGGGCATCCTACAGGTAAAAGGAAGGAGAAGTAGAAGAAAAAGGAGATGTCGGTTGGAGTGACAAAACAGATGTAGTCATTATATGACCATCAATGCAGATCTCCCTTACCATCACACAAATTATCCCTAACACCTCCAAACCCACCAAAAATATGCATCCTAATGATTGTACTATAATTTCTATGGCGGTGGACCTAACTCGCCGACCTCAAGATAAGGTTGAATTAATGAACAAATCATCTCTTGTGGTCACCATAGATTATATTAAGATCGGTAATAAGTCAAGAAGGTGGATTCTAGCCTCGAGATAGAAAGAAATTATGTCATCCACCTTAACAATGAAATCAATGGAAAGAACAAAGAACTCGGAGAAACTCTGCAAGGAGTTAAAAGAGGCGTCTTCAAAGGAATCTCTTGCAGCTTCCTAGGAAGAAGACAAGAAATTGGAGACCGAATCGAAGTATCCAAAGATGTGGCAATTTCATGAAAATAGGAGGTTAATTCAAGAAAATAAGAAGTTAGCATGTTTAAATTGAATATGCATACCATAGAGGAAGAGAAGGGAATTTTGCAGAAAAAGTACCAATCATTAGAAATCATGGTCAAGGATTTGACTTGGAAATTATCTTAGCAATCATAGAATGGAGAAATCAACACATTGGTGTAGGGGCTATATGCCTCCTATTGGAAGAGGATTTCTATCATAGAAAAGGACATGTCGCCTATACTTGAGATTCATATCTAATGCATAGAGCTTGTGCACCAACATGGAGTTCTCATCCTCTACCATAAGCAGCTTTGTATCTGCTGCCAAGGTCCCTAAATTATAGGTGCTAGTTTAGAAATTATATGACTCTTTAAACTTAGCACCACAAAAGGTAGGCATCACATACATGTGGATGGTAGTGGCCAAGATCATCAAGATTTTGAGTTACAACAAGGAAGCCATCAAATGCCATAATATCTTGACTTAACTCAAGCTTGGGATCAAAGAAAGAAAAAACATCATTGAAGAATTAGTGCAATTAGGCTTCCCCTCTCCCTTTCTTGATGACTCCACCATCCTATCAGATGACCAGATTCAATAGCTACTCACAAAAATGGAACAAGATAAGAATATTTTTAAGTCTTTAAAATAATATTGTAATGTATTTGAGGTGGAGGTCATCCTAAACCAAATTATGAAGCTGCAATTGTGCTTCTACAAAATAGTGCAGGATCTTTAAACCTTCTCTCATAAGGAGATCATCGAAATGGATAGAGATTTTGAGGTTATATAATGAGGAAACTACCCGACAGAGGAGGAATGCGTTAGGTACTAAGCTTCTTTGAAGAAGCTATGAGTTTCTTATTTTGAAGCCACATTCTAAAATTTTGAGACAAGGAAGGATTTCAAAATTATTCCATGACTAGTATAGAGTCCCTTGGTGAGTCACCATAAATATAGAATAATTTCTACATCTTTTAGGGATCTCTCATTTCTGTATATTTTGTTGCGATGTCCCTCTTTTATTTTTGCATTCCTTTGTTTTTTTTGGGACTCAAATTTTGAATAAGTATGAAGCTTTGAGTGTGAAGGGTACCCACGTGTCCCTTCAACACATATTAGAGGAGGAACTAAGAATCGGGATCCTCAAAATAGTGGGAAGCGACCATGTGGTAAGAGTGCGACAAGATAGCCCGTAGGAAGAAAAGTCAAAGTCAAAAGAAGAGATCCCGCAAAGCTCCATGTGTTGTCAGCTAACCGCAACTTCAAAGGGAGAAAACAAAAGGTAGACCCAAAGTAGTGCACGACCTCCACTGTCATGTGTGGAAGCCACCACCATTCTAGCCTTTGATAGTACAAAATATTTCTAAAAGGGTTAATCATGCTCAATGCTCCTTAATTGGTTTATTAGTTATTTTATTTTCTATCTTTGTGATTTAAGTCAAGTTTCAACGCATCACCTTAGTTAGGATTTTAATTCTATTTTCTCTTGAACCCTCACCTAAACACAAAATAGAGAAGATTCATCTTCTATTAAATCTAGAGGACATCTTAGGGGCCAAGTCCCACATCTCTAATATTTCCCATGACTTTGATGGTTCATTTGAAAAGATATCAACAGGGCTTATATGAGGGGGTGATGGAGGTTCCTGTAATAGTGCTCGTAGTTGAACCGTAAGGGGAATCCATGGTGCCAATACCCATGACCGCACCACTACATGCTATTGCACTAATACCTATTACTAAACTATCACCGTCAAGTGCGTTGGTACAGCTATATGTGGTCCTCACCGTGGACCTTCCTATGCCTATGCCCTAGGATCTAGGCCCTATCCCCTTATGCTACTACATCCAATTTTAGTGAATCTATGTGGTATCACTATCGTAAATGATTTTGTATAATCTGGGTCGTCCCCTGGATCCACTATTTGTGCCCGCTATACCCAAGGTTGTGGAACCACCTATAAAAATCTAGTGCATGCTCGGCCCAACCTAATCTAAGGCCCCATGTGGAAGACCTCTCTGAATCTATGTGCATACCACATCTCATCACCAAGAATCCCCTAGATGAGACAAAACTAGTGATGGACCCTATCCACTCTATACCACTCCAAGATGTAGTTCCTACTCCTAAGAATGAAATGATCCACGACAATAGTGCTCAACTCAACAACATCCTGAGGCCACTAGTACAACCTATAGGGATGCCATGTGATCATATGAGGTTATACCTCATCAAAATCTTACATGTAGTAATTTGTGTCTCCCATATGGTCGTGAATATCATCCCTATCCAAAACCTAGCTCATGACAGATGGATCTCCAAGAACCTAAACTCTCAATGCTCCTAAAGGGTGTCAAATCACAATGTGATCCCAAGCCCAAATATTTAATAAAGTGGTGTGACCCACTGACCTCTTTTGATGATAGGATATCAAGTGAAAATCATAGTATAAATGAGCCAGTATACACTGACCCCAACAATACACCTCTCTTTGAACCAAGTCTTGAATCACTCCAATGTGACCCGGAGGAATTGTGAACCACTCTCGTCAGAAACAATATGTCAATAACAAGAGAAAACAAGAGTATAGGTACCCGTCCTAGTCGTGGATCGGTTATGCACCTCCTAATCAAGACCGGCATACCCCGATACCCTGGTCGGTAATGTCTATCACTCCAAAAAATCAGCTATCCATCGTTGAATGCAATCTCGTGACCATCGTAGGTGATCAAGCGACCCTAGATAGGGACTTGTAGGATCCACCATACATCCTCCAATGTAATGCTCATCTCACCAGTAGGTAGACAGAAGGTCTGACTCTCACTCCACCACCTCTCAGCTAAGGTTGTGAGTAGGTTGTGATCTAAGGTAATCTGTGGCATGTGAGCCACGTAAGATAAAATGGCCACCTCTAAAGAGATCTCCAAACAAATCTGGTTGCATCACCTAAACTTCACTTTATAGGCCCAAAGTCACCCCCGTTGCTCCGTGACTCTAACACATCCAAATCTACCTGTGAAACCAATCAAGTCATTTATTATGATCTTATTCTTTTATTTTATCATCTAATTCTTCTATTTTTCTTATAATTCATCTATTTTTACCATTCGGGTTTCCAAAACCTTCTTTTTCTTCTAAAGGCAATTTTAAATGTCTTTTGTGCATAGTGCACCCTTTACACCAACACACTCTTTATTACACCAGCACACTCCTCAATGCGTAGGTACATTCTCCTTTCTCCTAAAAAACCCTTAGTGCGTAGGCACACACAATTTTTCATAGGCACATACACTTGTGCACTAGCACATGCATGCTCACGCTCCATTGGAAAAACCAAAAATGATAAAAAAAGAACATGTACATGGGTGTGCCTCTTTGTGCACCAACACAAGTGTGCCCCCACAAAACTCGACAAATGGTGCATAGATGCACCCTTATTTTCATCAAGACATGCGATCCCCTACAATAAGAAAAAATTAAAAATAAAGGAAAATATTAATTACATTAACGTGCTTATCTTTGCACCAAAGATATATGTGCCCATGTAAGTGCTAGCATAGGCACACCACCAACCCAATTTTACCCTATTTTTGCTCTAAAATTTTAATTTTAGCCAAAAATTCAATGCTTAAAAGACTAGGGTAAAAAGAGGAGCTTTTTGTACTTGTGGTCCATTTGTTGGGAGCCTCATGTAGTCTCTCTCAAATGATCCACATGGTGTTTTTGGTTTTGCACTCGTCATTTCCTCCCGTAGGTCAGAGCTCCAATCAAAGCAATGAAATGGTAAGTGAATGTGCTAAATGAATTGGTCGTGATGGCTTATATACCCATTTTACCTCCTCGACGTGTTTCTCACCCCTGAGGCACCCTGGAGCCGTCGTGGTTCTTCTACATTCTTCTATAACTCGTTGTGATGATTATTTTAAATAAATAATTATTTTTGCACCCATTTTTACTATGTTGGGGCATGTTTTTCTTCCCGGCAGCCTTTTCTACTACATGGGGCATATTGTTACCATACACCTAATTTTAACGAGGTATCATAACTTCATTATTTCTTCTACAATATTTTCTTCCTAAAAATTCAAAACTTTAAAACAATCTAAAATTTGGTAAAATCATTAAAAATCCAAGAATTTGTAAAAATTTATAAATTTTGCAAAAAATGATAAACAACATACATGCAATTGAGGCTTGTGTCAAATGCATTGTCCTCAAACATTAAAATTTATCCTACAAAACCATATTTCTAAGGTTCTTGCTTGTTCTAGTCTCAAACGACTTATGAGTCATCGTGATCTACCTCTATTAACAAAAGCTAGGTTGCTTACTATATCGTACTCTGTGTAATAATGAGTTACCGTGAGACTATGTCATAGTGCACAAAAGATTTTTCATGAGACTATTTGTGTCCTCCATTATTCCCCTCGCATGTATCCTTGCTTGGGGCACCATTTTTAACCCTTGTCCTTACAAAACGAACATTCAGGAACCATAACTTGATGACAAAAACATTGATATAAGCTGTCTTAAACATTGTTTGTTTGAGTGTGTTTGATTATACTTGGTTTTTTGTTAGGTTAGCTAGTTTACTTTCTCGTATTTCATTGCATTATGTATGTTGCATGGAGTTAAGCATCATTTTACTTTCTCTTATTGCATGTTACATTATGTATGATGCATGGAGTTACGTGAAGAATGATCAAATGTTAATAATTTAGCTTTTCATGTTATCTTACACTTTTTGTATTTCAATAAAGGCTAATGATGTAGATCTAGAGGCAAAATGATACAACACAATCGTTTATTGACATATTGGATGCAAATATTGGGCTTGTCCTATATTCTCTATTATCATTTATTCTCGGCACTAAATTCTCTTAAAATCACCTAGGGTAATAAACAACCATGTTTATCCCTATCCTTATTCATTCCAAACAACCAAAGGTTTCGTGTCTGCTCTATCCTATTTCTTCTATCCATTCCGATCATATTTTTAATCATCGATTAACTTCTTATATCACCTGATCGAAACTCGTGGGGCATCCTTCATCCTACTATTTTTCGTTCAAAAATTTACATGTTTATGCTGGTCTACTATATTTGAAGTGAAGTCACTTCACCTCAAACAAGGGAAAATATAAACACCTAAATTCCACTTTTACAATCTTATTGGCAAACACACACAAAATCCATCTCATTCTTACCAATTCCATTATAATTAGTGATTTCCACTAATTAACTAATGTTTCTTACCACTTTGGTCAATTAACAACACTTTTTTTGGTTACCAAACCTCTTTCGCATTCAGATACCACTTTACAACGAATTGTAAGTCAAATCCTCTTCAAAATAGGCAATTAGCGTTTATTAGCTAATTAATCCTATTTTGCTCATGTTTTGATCAATATACCCTACTATTGACTCAAACCCCTCTTCCAACCACTCAAAATCACCCCACTTCTCTCCACAACATCTCAACAAGCTTTAAAAGCTTATCCTAGCCTCCTAGTTGACCCTAAGTGGTTGATTAAGGCTCATCACATCTTAATCACTTGTTAATTCACTAATTGTGATTAGAAAATCTTAATCATGATTAGCAATTCTAATCTAATTTGTTCTTTTAGTCCCACATGCACCAAAATACAAGTTTTCCTCAAAGTGAAAACTATAAAAAGGACTAACCACAAACCTTTATACTTTACACCATGCTTTGATTTGCATCTCATATAATAAATATTATTTATAGCCAAGCTCAATCCTTACCTAAATTATTCAATGGCGTCAATATATGGATATCCAAAATGATCTTGTAGTCATTTGGAGAGACCATTTCACCTTGTTTGGAGTAGCAAAATTTGTAATTTGATTGCCCTCTTAGGTCTATTTAGGCCCATGTTAGGTAATTGAACATATTAGTAGGCATGATTAGTTAGATTTTGAATTATATTCATGTTAGTTAAGCATTACATTAAGCTTTTATCTTTAGTGTTACATTCCTAGACTTAGAGCCTTGACTAGAGGTGGCAATGGTGTTAGCCTTCCTTAGTTAGTCATGCAATTTGCTTTGTAAAGTTTAGGGTGCTTTCACTATGAAAAGTAATAATGTAACATCTATTATTCCTCTATATTAATTGTATGAGAATGGGCATATTCCCATTCTAAACATTCTCATTACGAAAATATAGATAAAGAAGAGAGGTTACATTTTATTAGTTTCATATATGCAACATAGATGGAGAATAGAGGTTACATTTTTACTTGCATATAGATATATAATTTTTATATAGTTTCACCATTCAGATATATTTTCTTGATATAGATGTATCTCTTTTTTCTTCATATTAGTTATATGAGAATTGATATCTACCCATTATGAGAATATTTGAAATGAGTTGATACCCATTCTATGAAATGTAAAAATGTGACCTATATTCTTCCTCTATATTAAAATGAAGAGAATACACATATGTCCATTCTAACCATGTTCATAAAGGAAAACATAGAGAAAGAATAGAGTTTACATTTTATCATTTTCATATAGACAACATAGAGGAAGAAACTAGGGTACATTTTTACTTTGAATATAGTTATATTGTTTGTATTTTCATTCAATCAATATAGAGAAAGAATATAGGATATACTTTAATTTTGAATAGAATAGGCATATGAGAATATTTGGAATGAGCATATGCCCATTCTATGAAAAGTAAGTATTAATTGTATCGAAATGTTCATATGCCCATTCTAACCATTTTAGTTAGGTAAATAGAGAAAAAGAATAAAGTTTATGTTTTATCATAATCATACACCGAGGAAGAATAGAGGTCTACATTTGTTACATTTTTACTTCACATATAGTTTTATCATTCAAATATATTTAATTGATATAGATGCATATTTTCTTTCTTCATTTTGGCTATATGAAAATGGGCATTTGTCCATTGTGAGAATATTTGAAATACTAAACTTAATAATTTTAATACCTCTCTATATTCTTTCAGCTCATTATGCAGTGGTAATATCCTTGTAAAGGATGTATACATAAATTTTATAATTTATTTTTCATTATTTTAATACCTCTATAAACATTTAAGCATGTATAAACAAATGATCTTATTATGGAAGAGTTGATAACATTAAAAACAAAATATAATTTAATGGTTGATTTTACTCTTTATCATTTTAATAATTTTAATAGAATTAATTATTTAATATACTATAACACCAATGAAAAAAGGACCTTTCCATTGTATATCAACAATTTAACCTTTGTTTTGATGTATATATGTAGCTAATTTAAATAAAGCATATTTCTCATTTTATTTGAAATTGATAATGAGATAATATGCGAAGTTATTTGTGTTTTCATATATCTAATTTTTAATATAGAATGATGATAAGAAGAAACTTGTCAGATCTATTGCATTGGCCTTGTTAATAGCTATTTTATAGGGCATAGGAAAAAAATTGTAGTGGTGGAAGGGGAAAGTTTTTCCTTGATTGGATACAAAGAATGGGAAGATTTAGAAGTCCAACAAAAAAATTTTTAGTAGGTAAGTGTTGTTTTTTGTAGTCACTTTATTAGAGACAAATCTGAAATAACACTTTTTAGTTTCTAATAAATTGTTTCCACGCATTGCAGTTATAAAGAAAAAAATGATTACAAAGAAAAATAAAATGGTTACAGAGAAAGAGACAGAGAAAATGGTTATAAAGAAAGAGACAAAGGGAGACAAATACATAGGTAGTCACTTTATAGACATACAAAACTACTTATTGTATCAACAATCTCATTAAAACTAAAACAATAGACATCTTTGTATTTGTTTACAATTAGGTTTAAGCATTTAAAGAAAATAAGATTTTTTTATCTTCTATTTAAAATAGAAGTTCTGGTTTATGTTCTTTTGGTCATTAGAAATAAAATAAAAGAGTTTGTAGCTTCTATTTAAAATAAAAGTTCTCATTTATGTTTTTTGTCATTAGAAATATAGAGAATAAGAAAAATATATATATAATAAACCTGGAACATATTTCACGTCTGAAAACTCTAAAACATCCAAGGAATATTCTTGTATATAGTTATATCTTTTCCTTTCGATGTTAAACCTATGAATAATAGCCATGTTCAAATAATATGATTGACTGCAACACTTGGTCGTAAGAGAACAAAAACATAAAACCCAAATGATTCAAAATAAAAAAAACTATAATGTACACGTAAATTAACAATTGCTACCCAAAAAGAAGGCACTAAATTTTAAATTTCTTAAAAATCCTCCCATAATAAATGTTGCAACGCAATACGGATTTCAAAAATTTGAAATACCTATCACATTAATAACTGCTGCAAAAATTAAAATCATATTTAATACTTCAATAATATTTATTTGAAGGATAAGATCAATGCTAATTTTTAAAATTTTCAAATTTATGCCGCCAAAAAAATACAAAGAAAAAAAAATACTTTATAACCATGATAGCCATGATAATTTATCCATTCTCTCTGGTTTTTCTTTCCTATTCCGGCTCTTAGGCCATCTTTTGTACTCAAGGGTATAGTCCCTTTCAAAAACTATTTGCCAATAATAAAAAAACCATGATAATTTATAACTATGCTGAAAATTTAACAATAATAGAAAATAATGCATTTTAAAATGAAGTAATTACTTAATAATATCTAACAATAAATAAATAAATTATGAATAATATATAGTAATACTTGACAATAATAGAAATTCAAAATAATTAATTAGTAATAATAATCATATTTAATTGAATAATAATAATAATAATAATACTTCCTAAGTAATAAATACTAATGCTTATTCATAAATACTATTTAAATGTTAAATAAAATCATTGTAAACATTTTTTAAAAATGATTAATATTAACAAATACTATTAACATTATAGATAAAAAGTAATAGGCAATATCAAATTAACAAAAATATACACTTATTTATTATTTAATTAATATATAATAATAATAATAATAAAATATTAAATTACTATTAATAATTAATAGAATATTATAATAATAATAGTAATAATAATAATAGAAATGCATATAGATATATAATTGTTTTGACATAGACTATATGGAAGCATAATAGAGGTTTACATTTAGATAATCTTTACTTTGCATATATAGTTTCACCATTCGGATATAGAATACCACCATACTCAAACATCAACTCTTATCCCATCATTCTTTCCTTCTAATGCTCGAATAATCTTTTCTTCAAAAACTAATGGTGGTGCTTGTGTTTCCTCCTCTTCACAAATTTCTTCTTCATCGTTGTCATCTCCACTTTGATTTCCTCTCGGGTTACAATTGCAATTAGCAAGCACAAAAACTTGCCTTTGTAGATCTTACATATTTCTATTCATCTGGGGCAATACCGCCTCCTCTTCCTCTTCCTGCCATTTTTTTCTAACTAGCAACCGATACCGGATAATGTAGCCAAATTATGAACAAACTTGATATTCTGCAAATAATATGAACTCCAAAAGAAAATAGATATCCTTCTTTGTTATTGAATAATGAATTACAATGTTTCCTAAATAGGAAAATAACTCCCAACTCGAGTTGCCAAGAAAACTCTAACTAACTTGACTAAATCTACTCTAGGTGGCGGATATTACTATTTTTAGCAATTTACTAAAACCTGTTATTCTTAGTAAGTTCACATGCTTATTCGTATGGGCACATAAATTGCCACGTATCTTCTACATTCCTAAATTAGAGGAATTTTCAACTTTCTAACTCATAATGCAACTAATAGACTAAAATTAACTAATGCCCAAAAATAGGAAAAAACCGAACTACAACTTAAATCCTAATTTTTGGCCTCAAGATGGAGGATTTAGGGCCCAAAATGTGCCAAAACTTGCCCCAACTAATAGGGCGGGTTTCCGCTATGCTCATCTCATCAAACATGTGGTTTAAAAAAATGCAGACTCAAATGGACACCTGAAGCTCAAGTTATGACCTTGTCAAGTTCCTGCTAATTTTGGCGCATCATTCTCCCTGCTTGAAAAAATGCAGCTCCTGCAAGTTGTCTTCTTCAAACTGCTTCCATTTATCTGCATCCAACTTCTTAATCTCCCACTCTGTGACCCAAGTATTTTCCTCTTGTTCCATTCCTTTCCAATGTACCAAATATTTGTTGTATTTCCCATGTCGTGTGTCCATTGTTTTCTTATCTAGAATCTAATCCACTTCTTCTTTCTTCTTCATCGGCACTTGTTGCCTCCAATCTACTAATTCATCAATAAAATACCCTTCTACACCATCCCCATGAAAATAATACAAATAAAAACATTAAACACTGGAGAAATATAAAAATTCCCCGACAATTCTACCTCATACGCATTATCGTTTATTTTTTCACGATTTTGTAGGTACCAATATTCTTATATTTCAGCTTGTTATAGGTTCCTTTTGGAAACATTTCCTTCGTAGATATACCATAACCAACTCACCAACCGCAAATACCTTTCTCTTTACATCGTGCACATCTACTATTTCCTTATACTTATCATTACTATTCTACAACTTCTTCCGCACTTCTTCTTGCAAGTGTTGTATATGTTTGGCAAATGCTTCTGCATCATCACTAACTCGCCATCAACTAGGTAGTTGTACCAAATATAACACCCCATTTGGATTACTCACATACATGATTGAAAATGGAGACTTTCTTGTGGATCTATTTATGGAACTATTATATGCAAACTTAGCTTGTGGTAATGCTAAGTCCCATTATTTCAACTTTTCCCCAATGATGCACCTTAACAGGTTTCCCAAACTCCGATTTACCACCTTTGTTTTCCCATTAGTCTGAGGATGATAGAAAATGTTGAATCTGTAGTTGAGTTCCCCATTTCTTCTATAAATTCCACCAAAATTGACTTAAGAACCTTGTGTCCTTATCTGAAGTAATGGTTTTTGGAACACCGTGCAAACGAACAACTTCTCTAAAAATATATATATGCTACGCCTATCGCATCACTTGTTTTCTTGCAGGAAATAAAATGAACCATCTTATAAAACCTATCAACAACCACAAAAATTGAGTCATTACCTCATTGTGTTTTTGGTAATCCCAAAACAAAATCCATACTCAGATCTGTCCATGGCCATTTAGGAACATGAAACAACATATACAACCTGACCACAGTATTTTGTACATGGCCTTTCGAGACTTGGAAAATTCGACACCTCTCCACATATCTTACCACATCTCTTTTTAGCTTTGGCCAATAGTATTTCTCTGCTACCAAGGCTATCATCTTATCTTTACCAAAATTCCCAACCAATCCTCCGCTATGCAACTCTTTCACTATATTCTCTCTCATAGACCCAACTAGAATACATAGTTGGTGTCCCTTGAATAGGTAGCCATCCTATAAAATATACTCATCCTAGACATCTCTTGCATTGTTTAACAATGGATGAGTTAACCTTTCAATAATATCCTTGAAATCATAATCGAAAGAATACAAACCCTTTATTTCTTCAAAACCCACCACCTCATTTTCCATAGTGGTAAACAAAGTCACATGCCTACTTAATGCATCTGTGACTTGATTCTATTTTTGAATTTATGTTTTAGAGAAAAGTATAACCCTACAAAAATGATGACCACTTTGCATGCCTACTATTCAACTTATTTTGGGTATTCACATACTTTAGGGCTATGTGGTCTGTAAATAACACAAACTACTTAGGCACTAAGTAATGTCTCCAATTCCTTAATGCTTGTACAATTGCATAAAATTCCAAATCATAAGTATAGTAGTTATTTCTTACCTCATTCAGTTTCTCACTAAAGAAAGCTAATGGCTTTCCACCTTGACTTAGAACAACACCAATACCCACATGTGAGGCATCACAATCAACCTCAAACACTTTATCAAAATCTTGTAGTGCCAAAATGGGTGCCTCTATCACCTTATTCTTCAAGAAATGAAAACCATCCTAAGCTGCCTTTGTCCAAAAATACTCCCTTCCTTTTGTGCAATCTGTTATAGGTGCTACAATACTACTGAAATTTTTAATAAACTTTCTATAAAATGTTGCTAGACCATGAAAGCTTCTTACCTCTATTATACTCTGTGGAGTAGGCCATTTAATAATTTCCTTTATCTTTTTTGAGTCCATATGTACCCCATCTGCTGAAATAATAAAGCCCAAGAATACCAAACTCTCTTGCATAAATGTGCACTTCTTCATATTTTCATAGATTTTCTCTTTTCTTAACACTTCAAATACCACCCTTAGATGCCTCAAATGTTCTTCTTTATTTTTACTAAAGATTAAGATATCATCAAAATAAACCACAAAAAACTTACCATTATACTCTTGTAGCATGGTGTTCATCAGTCTCATAAAAGTACAAGGTGCATTGGATAACGCGAATATCATCACCAACCACTCATATAATCCATTTCCTATCTTGAATGCTATTTTCCACTCATCTCCTTCTCTGGATGATAACCACTTTGAAGATCAATCTTGGTGAAATACCTAGATCCAACAAGCACATCCATCATATCATCAAGGCAAGGTATTGAGAACCTATACTTGATTGTAATTTTATTGATTGCTCTGCTATCCGTGTACATTATCCATGTTCCATCCTTCTTTGGTGTTAATAAAGATGGGGTTGCACACGGACTCATGATCTCCCTTACGACCCCCTTTCGCACAAGCTCTGCCACTTTCCTATTCAACTCTACATGCAATGTCGGGATCATGCTATAAGTCGCTTGATTTGGGAGTGAAGACCTTAGAATCAAATCAATATGGTGTTAAATATCTCTTTTGGGTGGTAGCCCATCCGGTAGCTCATCAGGAATAATATCTAAAAATTCTTATATTAATTTTGTTGTTTCTACTGGTATTTGTGCACTTGCAAGTTCATCCTTATTTGTGACTAGTGCATAACAAAACCTAGTTGCCTTTGTCTCCTTCACAAATTCCTTTCTAGAAAGCATATTTTCAGCCTTCCCTCTTCCTTAAGAGGTAGCAAAACTATTTATGTGCCATCTTTCTAGAAAGTAAAAGTATTCTTTCCCCCATCATGAATAACTTTTCTATCAAATTGCCATGTTCTTCCTAGTAGCATATGACATGCATCCATAGGAATAACATCACACCAAATATAATCCTTATAACTGTTCCTAATAGAAAATATTATTAAAAATATCTTATCAATAGTAACTCCATTACCCTTCTTAAACCAAGAAATATGATAAGGGTTAGGATTCTTCTCACAATGCAGACCCAATTTATCGACCATCTCATTTGAAACCATGTTTTCATAACTACCACCATCAATAATAACATTACATACCTTTTCTCCGAAGAGCATCTTGTTCTGAAAATATTTTTATGCAGCCATGCATCCCCTCGATCTCCTTTCTTGGAGAAATCATCATCCTCTTGATCATCAAATTTTCTCCAACATCTGGTGGAATTTCCAAGTCCTGTTCATCTTCTACTTGTTTAAATTCAACAAGATTTACTCTTAGAGCATCTCCTTTCCTCTTATCATGTGTATAAGAATGTGGACATTTAAAATCCCAATTCCCTTCTTCACCACATTTGTAACAAAAAAATGGTCTTCGTGGAGCCTCCCATCCTTTATCACCAACATATCCTCTACCCCTAGAAAATCCTCTCGCCTCTTTTTTGATTCTCGGAAATATTGTCTCGTATCCTCTTGCTTTTCCAATCCACAAGATGATACTTCCTACCTTGGCTGAAACCATCTTGTCCCCGAAAGGAATATGAGGCCCCCTATTCATTCCAGATGATCTCCTAAAACTTTGAATATTCTGTTTTTCCTTGGCCTTTAAGGCTAATTGATAGGCATCATCCATGCTCTTAATTCTATGCATACTTATCTCATCTTGAATAGATAATTTTAACCCATTTACATACCTTGCAGCCATTTGTTCCTTAGTTTCTTCATGCTCTACACAAATGGGCAACTTGTAGAACTCATCTTTGTATTCTTGCACTGTTTGTACGTTCTGTCTGAGATTTTGAAACCTCCTGTAAAGGGTTTGTGCATAATCCACAGGGAGAAATTTATCTTTCATCTTCTTCTCCATCTTACTCCACATCCTAATTCTTTCTTTCCCATTTCTTGACCGCTCTTTCTATAGGTGATCCCACCATGACATAGCGTGAAGTATCAATTTTGTGCATGTAAATTTTACCTTCTTTTCTTCCGACATATCCTTCCACTCAAAAAATCTCCCCATGCTAGTCAACCAGTCTATCAATTCCTCTAGTTTTAGACTACCACCATACTCTGAAACATCAACTCTTATCCCGTCATTCTTTCCTTCTAATGCTCGAAGCATCCTTTCTTCAAAAGCTAATGGTGGTGCTTGCATTTCCTCCTCTTCACAAATTTCTTCTTCATCAGTGTCATCTCCACCTTGATTTCCACTGGGTTATCATTGTAGCAAGCACAACAACTTGCCTCTACAGATCTTGCACATTTCTATTCATCTAGGCAATACCACCTCATCTTCCTCTTCCTCTTCCTCTTCCTGCCATTTTTTAAAAAACTTCGAACTAGCACTCGATACCGTATAATGTAGCCAAATTATGAACAATCTTGATATTTTGCAAATATATGTACTCCAAAAGAAAATAAATCTCCTTCTTTGTTATCAAATAATGAATTACAATGTTTCCTAAATAGGAAAACAACTTCCAACTCAAGTTTCCAAGCAAACTCTAACTAACTTGACTAAATCTACTCTAGGTGGCAGATATTACTATTTTTAGCGATTACTAGAACCTCGCTATTCTTAGTAAGTTCACATGCTTATTCATACGAGCACAACAATTGCCACGCAGCTTTATACATTCCTAAATTATAGGAATTGCCAACTTTCTAACTCATAATGCAACTAATAGACTAAAATTAACTAATGCCCAAAAATAGGAAAAAACCGAACTACAACTTAAATCCTAATTTTCAGCCTCAAGATGGCAGATTTAGGGCCCAAAAATGTGCCAAAACTTGCCCCAACTGGTAGGGTATATTTTTTTGCATTCGTTTCATCGAAACATGTGGTTTAAAAAAATGGACTCAAACAGACACCCGGAGCTCAAGTTATGACCTTTTCAAGTTCTTGTTAATTCCAAACAAGCATCAAACAAGCATGGAAATTATGTTAGATTCAAGGAAATATATCTTATTGGTGAAACTATATGAAAATTAACAATGTAAATTTTACTTTGCGTGTATGAGAATTATACAATGTAACATTTATACATTCTCTATATTTTCCTATTATATTATTAATATGAAAATTGATCAAATATAAATTGTGTCGTTAAATGTTTATATTTTGATTTTATTATGAGAATGGTTAGAATGGACATATGCCCATCATCATATAGTTAATATGGATTGAGAATAGAGTTTACCTTTTTTAATTTGCATAGAATGGAAATCTTCCCATTCCAAATATTCCTAGAATGTGCAAATATCCATTCTTGTAAAAACAATATGAAGAAAGAATGGATGCATCGACAATATTAAGGAAATATATCTGAATGGTGAAGCTATAAGCTAAGTAAAAAGTAAAAATGTAAACCACTTTTGTTACTCCTTGTTTTTATATGAAGATAATAAGACTTAAACTATATTCTTTCTCTATATTTTCCTTTATGAAAATAATTAATATGGAGGAAGAATAGAGGTTACATTTTATCTTTACATAGAATGAACTCAATATATATTCATTCCAAATATTCTTAGAATGGGCATATTCTCATTCTCATAGATTCAACAAAATGAAGAAAGAATAGAAGCATATATATCAAGGATATATATATGAAATTGGTGAAACTATATGCAAAGTAAAAAGGTAACCATAATTCTTTTTCTATGTTTCATGTCTGAAAATGATAAAATGTAACTTCTATACTTTCATTATATTTGCATAATGAGAATGGTTATAATGGGCATAAAACCATTCTAAACATTCTCATTAAGGAAAATATTTAGAAAATTTCAGAAATAGAGGTTACATTTTATCATTTCCATATAATAGGTTACATAGAGAAAGAATAAAGATTACATTTTATCATTTCTATACTATTAAGTAACATTGTGAAAGAATAGAGGTTACATTTTTACATTGCCTAATTATTAAAATTATAAAATAAAACAATTTTTTATCTAGATTTGCATTTTAATATAGGAATGGTCATGCAATGAGCATATGAAAATTCTCGTACAGTTAATATGGAGGAAGAATAGAGGTTACATTTTTACTTTGCATAGAATGGGCATATGCATGTTCCAAATATTATCATAAAGTGCATATACCCATTCTCGTACATCGAATATATGAAGAAAGAATTGATGAATCTACATCAAGGAAATATATTTTATTGGTGAAACTATATACAAATAAAAATGTAAAACTCTATTATTCCCGTATGTTGCAGCTGTATGAGAATTATATAATGCAACTTCTATACTTTCTCTTATAATATTTACATAATATATGAAAATGAAAAAACATAAACTTTGTTCTTTATAAATATTTTCCTTTAATACAAGAATGGTTGGAATGTTCATATTACCAATCTTGTATAGTTTTAATAAGGAGTAAGAATATGTTATCATGTTGAATGTCTATCATGAAAAATTGAAAATTTTTGTAATGACAACTAAGCCCATACTTGAAATTTTCCTCTCCCGATCACTATGAACCCTTCCTCTAGCCAACATGTCCTCAATTACACCATCATTATGGATTAGATTAACATGATAAAAATATTTTGAAGTGTGTTTAATGTGCAAGGATGGATGCCTAAGTGAATGATGAAGTCACCGAGATTTAAAGAAGAATAACTACTCCTGAGTCCTAGAGAAGGTTATTTTTGGCCATTTTACAACTGGTAAACATCCTCTAGAAACTTATAAGGAAGATTAAAACCATCGAGAGTTTTATAAGAGAACAATGAAGTAATCTAATGCAGTTTAGGGAAAATTGGTGGAATAAATTGAAGCTAGGAATAACTTGAGAAATATTGGGCCATTTTAGGCATAAGGAATGAAGGCTCTAATGGTGAAAGCTAATTTTTTCAAATGATTCTAGGAGTTTTAGAATAATTTGGGAGGAAAAATAATAAACGGAAAACTATTGGAACCATGTATATTATAGACACAAATATTTTATTCCAAGACTCAAAATTCTTCTCGTGAGAATCTAGGACATCACCGTCACCCCTTCAAGTCAAGAATGAAATAGGTCATAAAAATTTAGTATAAGAAAAATATGGCTCCTAATAATGGATAGAATGATCTCAAAATTTTATTTGGATTTAAAATCATATAAGGTTAGACCCCAAAACACTCTTCTATGCTCCTAAACAGAAAATCACTCCCATTGTCCTAAAATGCATTCAATGGGTGATATCAACATTTCAAAACTCCTCTGTCACACTTTTTCACCTTTAGTGTCCCCTTGGATTGTCCACGAGGTGAAATGGGGATAATATTTACACCATAATTGTACCCCCGTAAGTTTTAAAGTTTCATCTCTTAAGAACATCACTTAAGGTGTTAGGTGAAGCAGAGTGAGTTAAGTGATGAGGCCCACTTTTCATGAAAGATGAACCCATAAGTCACACTTTTCACCCTCTCTATCCACTTGGATTGTCCCTAAGGTAAAATGGGATAAGGGGGACAAAATATTATGACCCCCCATCATGGTAAATCTCTCACAACTCACCCCTCACAACTTTTACACTTCGGTTTCAAAAACTTGTATTCTATCTTGTCCCACTTTCATCTACTTAAATCCAAGTTACAGGTTTTCACCATTTCTATCCCCATTTTACCCAAGGTTAAAATTTTACAAAAGGGGCACAAAATGTGACCCCCTTCCTTCCATGTAGCTCTTGGTCTTCTGAAAACTCAACTTTTTGCCCCCAGTGCTGATTACCTGCTCCCTGAATCTCATCCACAAGGAACCAAAAGTTGTCACTTGTCATCATCTATTGTAATTCATAATTTTATGTCCCTTATGTCCCATTTTTACCTCTTTCATACGTTTAAATCAACTTTAACCATATGCCAACCCTAGTTAAGCTATCAAGTCAAATGGGTGATTCAAAACTTGTAAGAAAATTGAATAACTTTCCTCCTCTCACAACACTTATTAATTTTCATCATCTTTTATGTTGTTGTAATTCCCTCACAAACCTCCATTTTAACCTATCAAGATAATATTTTTTTGAGACATCCATTTCCTAAAAAATAAAAATCCTCATAACTCTCTAACCGTGCACTCGTGTCCAACAAACATCTACTATGTACTCCTCCCAAAAATGCCTTAAAGTTGACTAGAAGAGCATATCAATTGATTCTATGTATAATTTATAGTATCCATATGAAAATTTCAAACTCATAGGTTTCATCTTTAGATCTATAGAGTTCTCGCAGATGAAAACTTTAAAACCTGAGCAGAAAGTATCAAGTAAAACATAATTTTTTTGACTAATTTCATTGTAATCGACATCCATAAGACCTCCATTTAAATATAGTAACTTTGCAAGGCTCCAAATTTCTAAATATAGTAATTTTCCAAAAAAATCTCCGCACTCATGATACTCCAAACAAGCAAAAACTATTAGAAGATGAAAATTGTGAAAACTCTGCTAAAAATAGTTGTCCTAGAAAGGACCTACTAAAAATAAAAATCCTTTCAATTAAGATCAAGCCACCTATGGCTACTTAGTTTCCTCCCATCTCACTACTTTTTGACATCATTTAGTTCAAATATTTAGGTCCTGGAGCCAATTTCCACTCGATCACCGAATAAATGTTGTGGGGGATAGTTATGTCTCTCACATGGACCTAGAAGACTTGAAAAATAGAATTCTTTGCAGACCTTGTGAACTAGTGGAGGAGAAAATTTTCTTGACTGGGCTATTCAGATCAGGTGGTTACATATTATCTATTTGGAGCATTGAATTAGTCCTGACATGTGCACAACAATACAATGCTAACTCCATAAAAATTCAGATAAATGACAACTAAATCCTCACAATTCTAACATTGAAGGGAATTTTGTAGTGCCTATGAATTCCCACAAGTATAACCATGGCCATCATAACCAATAAAATTTCTTTATAGGAGTGGGAAAATACCAATTCATATTTGCAAGGCCTACCACTTAGTTCATTTCTTACACAAGGAAAAAAACATTCATCTAATTCAAGAAACTGTTAGGATTGAATTTAGTGAGGATTATTTCGATGCCATTATTCTACCAAGCAGAGAGATGGGGAAGAAATAACGAAATATTTCCAATATTAGATGGCTCAGTTCATCCTCATGGCTACTGAAGGAAATGAGGTGGTGGATTGGGGTAAATCATTAGTTAAAACATCCATTGGTAATTATTCCACTTGTCCACCACTAATAATATCACCAAGACTTCTTCCATGGTGTATTCTATTTGGACTTCACAATACCATTCAAAGGATTTTCCACAGCTTTTCCATATGCCTCAAAAATCACATGCATATGAGAATTATCCATAGCTTACTCATAAGGATAGTAATTCCAACTATTCTAGGGTGAATTAGGTATTCAACCCGTTCATTATCGTGATCCTTAAGGGTAATCTAGGATATAAGATCTCTTCTCAAGTGGTTTCATTTATTGAAAAGTATGGGAGACACTTCATCACATTCCCTACCTTCACCTACATCAGAGTCTCATGCTATGATCTTTCCCAGAAAGAAACCTAGCCGCTCGAGTGAAAAAATCATAATGTTTGAATTGTTCAGAAAATAGCTCATATTCAAATCAAGTGTAAAATAACAAAAAAAAAGCTATGTCATTTCCCATCTCTTCAAGAATATATTCATGCAAGAATTTCATAGAGGTAACATACATTGAAGCATCATTTTCTTCCCTTAGTCTTTAATCCTACACATCTAGGTATGACTTTGATATCAAGATAAATCCAAAGACCTCCACCTTTTTTTGCTTTACACCATACGCCTAAAATCGAAGATTAATGGGGAAATTACACTAATGATTTAGAGTTACAAAAATATTTATATGCGGATGACAAGAGAAAAGATGAGGGATCTCAAATTTGATTGGTTCATTAAGGGGATAAAATATGATGGGTTAGACTTGTTTGATCTCGAGTACCAAGAAGTGCAATCCTCACCCCTTCCTCTAACTATGTGGAACATAAGAGAATCATGTGATATTAAGGAGAGGAATGTAGTAATAATCCAAAGACAAAGGTAATTGTTCAAAATAAAGAGAACTACTTTCATTAAGTCTCGTGGTCTCCTGAATCTATCTAAATATGTATCTCACACTTCCTCTCTTAGGGCATCCGAGAAGGCCATGGGTTCCAACCACTCAAAACAATCTTGAAAGGGAAAGAATGTGGAGGAAGAACAAGCTAAAGATTCACATCCTATGAGGCTCTGTAAGAAGCCTAAGATCATTGAAGATCTCATTGAGCCTCTCAAACAAGGGGAAATTAATCCTTTACATTATCTTGTTTTCCAACAACATCCAAGTATATCTTCAACGAAAGTAGAGTCATCCCACCATGAGCAATATGTTATCCCCTATCCAACTCTTGAAAGTTCCACCATGCCTAATATTATTTCTATATGGTAGAAAATTTCCCATGGATTCAAAAGATTTTCTTAGGAGTGAGTCAAGGATGGTGTAGTAAGCCACCAAATCTAACTATGAGGCTATTTGATAATTCATGAAAACTAAGAGGAGTAAGAACACACAAGTAACCTCTCATTTCTTTAGAGGGGTTTCAAGAACTTAGTATGTGGAGGTTTCCTAGACAAAAGATATATATCCTATTGAAGAGATTACTCAGATGAATATGAGTTTACCCGAATCTCCTTAGGCCAAGCCACACATGAAGGTGATGCACATATGTTCAAGGATTTTGTGGCTCACTCACTTTCTTGGGAATGAGGAGTATAAGAAAACAATGGAGAAATTGGAGGGGCATGTCGAAATCGCATTGTTTATGTGCAATCCTTTTTGGAACCTAATGCACGCCTTTTCCTCCTATAGAGGTCATCTCTCCCATTAGAATATTTTACCCTAAGTTGATTAAGAAAGCCTAAGGTTACACAATGCAAATGATAGATAATGATAAGTTGGTTGAAATGATTCTTAAGCAAGGAAATGCATTGTTACATGATGTTCTCTCATTATTTGAATTTTCCCTCTCACTACTTCTAAAGTGAAGGTGATCAAAGAGGAGATCAAGAAATAAAAAATACCACCAAGATGGTTTGTTTCCTTTGGTATCTAAAATGAGAAATATTCAATCTCATTCCTTGGTGAGAAAAATTGTATTCAACTCCATCTCTAAAAATTATCTCCAACTGGTGTTGCATGATGAGTGATATGTTTGACATGATAAATTATGCCATCTCTAATATTTATTCTTATTGAAAGCATGCATATGATATCTTATAAGGTATCAAAAATAGTGTATAGCAGTTTGGGTCACCTTTAATCAACAAAATTCATCCATGGAAGATCTCCCAAAGTACTTCCAAGTTCGTGAAGAAGAGATAGAAGATATTTTCTCATTCAATGAAGACACTTTGGAATCTCTCATGAAAATTAGAGGTTCAATCTCTAATATTGTAAGAGATCATCAAGTCTAGTTCAACCAATGTAATACCCTTGGTAGCATTCTTGAAACTTGGATCAATGCTTTGAGTTTTGTTTGTATTCCACAGAAGACAAGGTGGCACCTGCGATGGCCCATTTCAGTAAAGAGTTCAAAGGTGAGGAAATCATTCTAGGAGTATTCCCTCAATGTTATCTAACAACCAGTTATTCATTGGTAGAGGCTTCATCTTCATCAGATTGATCAACCATCATCTCTCTCTCTCTCTCTCTCTCTCTCTCTTTCTTTCTTCTCTCTCCATATTCTAATTCTTCATCAAGAATGTAAATTTTCACTATTTTTTCTTATTCACTTAAGTGACCTTTAATGTGAAATTTTTTGAGTTCTTTTTCATTAATAAAAAGAGACTCAATTTTATTCCCTAAGAATATGAAAGCTCACAAGTGATTAGGAAATGTGAAAATTTGTGTGGGGAAGGCAAATCTATAAATGTGAATGGATCTTCCATTCAAAGGGGTTATCAATTGTGAGTCAAAGTGGACAACTTTTTCTCTACTAGATACAAGAAAAATATTACTTTCTTCTATTCCTTGTTATCTATGTTTCATCTACTTCTTGCATACTCAACTTTGTAAGCATGGTGCTATTGAGAAAATAAGAAAGGAATTTGTATCTTTGATAAATTAATCAATAGAACTCGTGTGTCTTTGGTTAGTTAGTCTCATTGTATTTTGCATGGTTGAATTATTCTAGTTGAGTATGGATCTTCTTTTCTAAATGCTATGAAATCTATAAGTTCCTATTCAAGCAATTAGCCTTCCCTTCACTACATTCTTACTCCCCTCTATCTCCTTTTCTAAAAATTTATACTTTGTTGTACTAAGTACAAACAATTTTCGATAGGTATAGTGAAGTATACTTGTGTGATCCCTTACTTTATGGCTGATTTGTTTTTTTGCATTAAATAAATGATATCCTCCCCATTACCAAAAGGAGGGACTTAGTCTCGAAGCGTTGGTGAAATATTACTTCATTAATAATTTTTAGTGTCCAATGTGGGCAGATTTAACTATTTCTACACCAGTTTTAAAACCACAAAATTTCTAAAAATTACATATCTTAAAAACTAAAAAAAGAAATTAAAAAATCCATAAGCCTTGATGTCTACCATACATTTTTATACTTATGACTATTCTTGGAAATTCTCTTCTATAACCTAATCTTATTTTCTTCTAATACACTCAAAAGGAAATTACAATAAATTTAAAAAATTGTATTTGGAATAACAGAGAAAACTATAATCACTACCACATTGCTGTGAGAATTCTAGACATTGAGAAAAACATGCCCAAGATTTGTGATTTGTTAGAAAAGTTCTAAATAAAAAAGGAGAATGTAAATATATATGTTATGAGATCGATATTAATCCTTAAAACTGGTGGGAAGAATATATACAAGGTATAATCGATCAAGTGGCTCAATTGACTTGGCATTCGAAGAGTAATGTAACACCCATAATTTGACACACCAAAACCATATCACATAGCTCAAAAATTACTGATATTTCAAAAAAAATTAAATATGTTAACTATGATCATTAAAAATCATTAATTTTTTAATAATATGCTTCCTTCCTTAAATAACATTATTTTATCATCCACAATTATTACGGTTTAATCTCTTCCTTATGTTCTCATTAAATTTATTTAAACAATGCCTAATTTAATTTTATTTATTTTTATCCACTTAAGTTCATATTAAATTTATTAAAATTTATTTTCTAAGTTAAATTTTATTTTTCTCCCCTAATAAATAATTCCCAATGCTACACATTTATTTATTTAGCTACCCATAATTAAAATATTGTTTACTAACTTTGACCATAAATAGAAATGCCATATAGTAAATAAAACCCACCATATATTTAATAATGTCCTATAATAACTAAACTCACCTTTTCCTGTGAATAAAACCCACTAGGGTTCCCCATTAATTAAATTACCCATACACTAATAAAACATCTATTTCCCATCCACTTTAAGTTTGAGGATTAAATTAGGGTTTGTTGTCTCTTTTACACCCTTTGTAAAAAAGAGAAACTCACACAAGTATGGAATTTGCGTATGTTCAAGGAAAGAATTGGAAAACCATGTTGAAGTTAAGCATGCTTTGTGGAGATCTAGGAAGATGTGGAGATCTCAAGATATCCACAAAGGTTATAGAAAGTTGTACTACACTCGCGATGTTACGTAATGAAGAAAATGTTTTCGGAAGATACGTAACAAGGAGGAGTACATGCTGATGCCACCGACAAAAAGAACAAGTCACACCATCAAAAAGTGACACAAGGGATTATACAGATCCGTGGCATGAAAGAGAGCTCCATGAAATTAAAAATATGTGTGAAGCTAAATTTTTGAAAGCCGCAGATAAGCACAATTTCTCAGTATAGGGAAAAATCATCATAATTCTTAAATTCTTGGCCTGATCCTTACAAATTTCATATCAATGGTAGCATGTTGGCCTCATCTATAAATAGGAATTTGGATTTTAAAACTAAAGAGTAGTTGGTGGATGCAAATTGAGAAAGCATCTTCAACATGCATAGTGCAATGTCGGTTGGTTCAACCACCCACATTATGTGCATTCACTCCTCTTGTGGGGAATGGCCTGTGGAAATGGATTTGAAGAGGTGATTATTCCCTTTTTAAGAGAATGCAGAGAAATTAAATGAAGTTGGTCAGCTAGTGGAAAGAGATTTCAAAATTTTACTCTCTTTCTTCTCTCCTCCTCCTTTCATTTTTCTATATATTGTTAAGTGATGGCCAATTTTAATCTTGAATACCCTGGGAATGCAAGGGCATCATTTCATGATGCATAATTGTTATAAGAGTTACATGCCTTGGGCTATGTCTCTATAATTTTTTGCATCTTCCTTCTATATTGTGATGATCTATACATGATCTCTTAAAAATGAAATATTTGGGTTTGTGGCTTATCTTCACCTTAGCTATCATTTTATTGTACTCTCTTTCCTATAATTCATTAGCAAGTGTGTGTTTTATGCATTATTTCGTAGATCTCGTGTCTATTTTGCATCATGAAGTTGGAACTCAAGGAATGATTTTATTTGTGGATATTGCTCCGACCCTCCTCATTGTAGCTTTCTTCCATTTTCTCTCTTTCCCGCAGTCTTCATCCCCTTTCTTTAGGTGTTATCACCTCTTTTGGTTTAAATTTATGTTTTATGCATCTCCTTCTCACCCTAGTCACAGGAAAGTTAGATTAGAGATAGGTAGTTGCGTTTCAATTCCTAGGATTAATTTACCATTAGAAGTAAGTTGAGAAATTCGGGCTTCTTTGAAGGTCCTGTCTCTGCTTTGAGTCCTAAAACTTGGAGACATCCCCATGTTTTCTAATATCCTGAATTTTTTATGATTCAAGCATGGGTTCACATTTGAGATCTAATAGTTTTTGACATTTCGGTGAGACCTTGTAATTAATATGTCAAGTTTTTTCAAGTTTTGATGTGTATCTTGGTGAAGCTCTAGCCTTTAGAGGCTCTGCAATAACACATCTGGTGACTCCATTCAAAAAATCAACTGGTTTCAATAGTACTAGTAATTTAATTGTCCTTAGTTCATGAGAAGGATCTAAACATGGTCAAGAACAAGAGAAGAAGGCATGTTTGAGTACTTGCAATTATCTTCTCGAAAAGGCGGAAGAGGAAGATAGATTCAAAGATCTCCATCTCCTCCAAATCAAACTCTTTCAACTCCTCCATCTGGTAGGCCCTTCTTGTAGTCAAAAAGATTTATCAGACCTATTAGAATGGATCAACAATAACAACCACCACAATGAATCCATTTGTGAACTTCACAAGAAATAGTCTCGCTTTCCTTGAATTCTCAAAATCCTATTCCAATAGAAGCTTTGAAAAATATTCAATAATTTACTAGAGAAAATCACACTACTCAATTTAACCACATTCAGACATCACAAATGTATTTGTTATCCATGAGATTGCCAATATGGACTTGGAAATTAAAATTTTAGCTTCATCACTTAAAGGGAAAGCTCTACAATGGTTCAAAAGCCTAGGGATATGAACAATTCAAAATAAGGATAAATTGTGCACAGCCCTCAATGAATAATTTGGAGAAAGAGGAGACAACCTATTTATTTTAGAGTAGTTAATTACAATTAAGAGAGCACATAATGAGAAAATGGCAGATTTGAACTTCAAATTCCAAAGGACCCGGGAAAAAATTCTAGATTCTGTGAGACCCGCAAAGAAAAGGTGTATTTATTTACTATTTGAAGCCTTTAATTCTGATATATATGTTATGATATAATCTATGGGAGGAAAAAATCTACCAGCTACCTATGCAATTACAATCAGATTTGAAAACAACTTAATCCAAGATGGGAAATTATCCCCTAGACCGCCCATGCCATTATATCGAGAATTACCTTAATTTTCTCATCCTTCTATTGCTCCCATCCTTGAGTCAAATCCGCAATTTGTTACTTCCAGCTAACAAGTCTTGCTCACCAGGAGGATGAAGAAATGAAGGCTTTGATTAGAAATTTAACAAAAAAGTTATATCCCTAGAGAAACAACAAGCCCAATCCTATAAGAATTATCAAAATCAAGGGAAATCTTCTAATCAAGGGGTATCAACCATGAAAAAATCAAGCACCTAATCAAAGATATGCACCGAATAAAAAAAAGCATATAATAAGGTCAAAGTGATCCTCTTCCATTGGAAATAATCCCTCCACCATAAGCACTTCCTCTTCCTAGTTCAATTTAGGCTTTAGTTCCTGTGCAAAACAATATGGCACAAGAAATAGAGTGGTGTTTTGCATGTAATCTGTCTCAAAATCAACTTGGTTGTGAAATGGCAATGCACCTTCATGCATATATGGTCCAGACTCTTCTAGTCAATAAGAACTATTATTAGAGGCACCAAATCCAACCGCAAAATAAAACCAAAAGACAAGAAATGATGCTAACCTTATGTTCTTCGAGATCCGAGGAATTTTTTTGCGCTCAATCAAGTGCCGCATATCCAAAGCAGACCCCAAAAGAGTGTAGTTGATAATACGTGACACGAGAAGTGGATGTTGGAATATTAGTTTGCATCTTCCTCTAGTCGAGAAATACCATGAAAAATGAAAAGTTGCGTCTCAAGTAGAAGTAAGGAACCATGAGAAACCGCAGAATGAAGTGGAAAAATAACAAAAACACCTATGGTTCTGATAAATTTTTCATAGAAAAGGAGATTGTCTTTCTACCAAATCGCCCATCTAAATAGTTCCGCAAAAAGAAATAAAATAGCATGTTGGAGATGCAGAAGTATGAGGGGATCCCATTCAACATTGTTAATAAAATGAAGAAAACCAATGTTAATGTCTCAATGTGGAATGTGCTTGCTCTTCTATCACAGTGTGATCTCCTATGTGAAGGCCTCAAGAAACTGCCTCCTGTGGATCCAATAATGTAAAAGGCTCATGCCGTAATTCATGTTTGTCAAGAAAAGGTTGATAAAGTAAGTAAAAATATCAAAACCACACCATTTTACATGTCTATAATTGTGGGAAAATTAGGGTTCACTTCAAGATACCTCTAGGAAATTGAAGGTGGAAAATCCCTGGAGAATATCCCTAGAACCACTTTTGCGGAAGAGGTGAATTTTCTAGGGTTTGTGTGTAAACATTTCTCCTGAAAAAAGATTTCATTTTTAAGTCATGTGACATGTATGGTGCAACAAAAAATATTATACTCACACGAAAAAAATTTGTTTTCATGCGATAGAAATTTTGTTGACACGCGACAACAACCTTGTTATTGTGCATCAACAAACTTGTTGTTGTATGACAAGAAAATTTTTGTTCGAAACTACAAATCTTGATTCTCTTGTCATGCATCCGGAGCCTCCTATCATGCGTCAAAAAACATTATTGTTATGCATCACCATGTTTTCGCATGACTAAAACTCTCCTATTGTGCATGTACAACCTCTCATTAGGTGTCAACAACACATTATTGTTGTACGTCAACAACCTCCAAGCTCTTTTTGTGAGTCAACAACTTCCCGTCGTACATCAAAACCTCTTGTGCATAACCAACATGCCCTACATGCTCATAGTACTTAATATGAGTATACTACCTAACAAATTAACTAGGTTTATATAGGATTAATTATCAATGGTAGGCGAAGCCAACCCCTAAAACAAATTATATTGGAAATTTTAGGTGAATTGACACCGGCTGCTCCAAAAAGTTTATCATTTCAAATTTTCCTAAAATTGAATTTTCACCAAATTACAAATATTCACAACTAAAAAATCCCTGGGAAAATACCTAGTCTATAACTATATGATTGATTCATGGGCTAGCACCTCTGTAATGACCAAGAAAATTGTTGATATTTTAGGTCTCAAATACATACCTATGTTTAGGGGAGTTTTAAAACTTGATGGGTCAATTGTGAATGTCCTGGGTGTAATAAAAAACTTGAGTTAACACTTCATGCTTTCCCAAGCCTCACCATAACCCATGACATTTCAGTCATTAACCTTCCTCCTATGTTTTCCATTTGCTTGTCTAGAGACTTCATTGCTAAGGTAGGAAACTATCTATCTTTAGATTGGACTCACATGCTTTTGAGAACTAGATATGGTAGTTGGTTCATAATACAAGATGAGCCTATCTTTTCTTACTATATTGAGCCTTTTGATCCACAACCCATCCAATCAAATTGCCTAATATAAGAACAACATGAGCAAGATCCCACTCCAGATGAACACATCATTCCTCCTTCCATGCCTGATTTGTTATTAGATGAATGGGCTGAGAGAGATCATAAGTTTGATCCTTATGATGAAGAGCTCAAAACCTTTGAGACTGGTATGGGCACTTATTGTATTCTCTAGGAAGAATTTGTGATACCCATGACATTCAAACATGAAAAGGAAAGGTTTCTAGACTATAGCAGATAGTCTTTGATGGTTCAAGAAGCATAAGTGGAGTCGGGGTGGGTGTTGTGCTCATTTCTCCAAAAAATGAAAAATTTATTCTTTTCTCATACACTGCAATTTTCATGTTCAAATAAAGTGGTGGAATATGAAAGATTAATGCATGGTTTGTTGATCGTGAAAAAGAGGAAAATCAAGGAGTTGTAGGTTTTTGGAGATACTTGAATTAGTCATTCACCAAGTCTGTGGTAGATGTGTGAAAAATAACAAGTTGTGAAAATCTTACCTACATAGAGTTTGGGATTTTTTAGAGACCTTTAACATCATCAACCTACAAGTTGTGACTAGAAAATTGAACAAAAACGTAGACCAAATGGTAGCCCTTGGCTCTCAATTCTCACCACCGAGGATTTGATCAAAGGGAATGCACAACATATCAAAATGGTGGTTAGGCCATCTATTCTAGACAACCAGGCCTCTGGAAGGTATTTGACAATGATGAAAAATTTTGCAGTTCATCCAAAATGAGGTGGAGTTCTCCTCAAAGATGCAAGCTGATCTATAGGAAGTATACGGGAATAAATTATTCAACTAAAATCAAACAAGTTGTCCAAGGGATTGGTCACTCTGGAACATATTTTTCAATTTAGAGTATGAATTGTGGGAATGGAATATAATATGGCAAAGAAAGCAAGAAGATTATTAGCCAATTTTAGTTGCTCCAAGCAAGGAACTTCTACTGGAAGGGTATGTAACAAAGAAGAAAATAAATCCATTGTTTCCTTATGCCAAAAGTTTAGTGATGTGTTCTCATGGGACTTTGAAGATTTTAAATAATTCAATCTATATATAGTTCAACATTCTATTGACTTGTATCCCAATATCAATCTAATTAGATAGAAATAGAGACCATTCAATCCCAAGATTGAACCCCTCATGAGAAAGGAGATCTCCAAACTCATTGAGGACAAAATAAATTTTCTAATTAAGTATTCTACTTGGGTGGAAAATTTGGTCCCATCAAGAAGAAGAATGGCAAAATATGGCTTTGCGTGGATTTTAGGAATTTGAATAAGGCCTCCCTCAAGGATCATTATCCCTTGCCTTCTATGGAACAAATTTTGCAGAGAGTAATAGGGGTGAGAGGTTATCCATGCTCAATGGATATTTTGGTTTTAACCAGATTAAAATAAAAGAAGAAGATCAGTATAAAATTATGTTCACCGCCAAATGGGGAATATTTTCTTATCAAAATATGACTTTTGGATTGTCAAATGTAGGTGTTACCTTATAAAAAGTAATGGATATTTCCTTCAAAGGGTATATCAGTTGGTTCATCTTGGTTTTCCTAGATGATATCACTATTTTCCTTGAGTAGAGCATGGATCATATGAAGCACCGGAGAAAGTATTTGAAATGTACAGGATTTTGGTGTATCTATCAATCCTAAGAAATGTAACTTTGTAGTCCCTATAGGAAAGCTCTTGGGGCATATTGTATCAAAAAAGATATTTCCATTGATCCGAAAGAATTGAGCTATTGTAGCTCTTTCCTTTCCAACTCACAAAAGGGCTTTTCATTCTTTCCTTGGAAGGATTAATTTTCACAAGCATTTCATTCCTAACTCTACGGGTTTGGTAAGACCAATTAATCTCCCTTTCAAGAAGGATGCAATATTCAAGTGGACTGAAAGGGAGGGATAGCTTTGAAAAAACAAAAAAAAAGAGATTTCCTAGGCACCAACATTAATTAATAAAGATTACATGAAATATTTTATTATTTATGCTCATGGGGTGGAATCTAGTATAGTCACGGTTTCGCCACAGTGAATGATCAAGAAATAGTGCAACTTGTAGCCTTTTTCACAAAAATCAAGAATTATGACCTCAAGTAAAATCACATTGAAAAACATGTATTTTACATCATGAGAGCCTTAAAGAAGTTTAAAAGCATGATTTTTTCTATCTCGCATAAAGGTTTTGGTATCACATTCTAGCATTAAAGACTTCATTACAGGAGCAAAGATCAGTGAGAAAAGAGATGGATGGGTAAGTAAGATCATGGAATATGATGTGACCATTAAGGTCACAAAATGAATAAGAGGAAAATAAATTTGTGAGTAATTAGATTTGGATGCTATGGAATCTCAAGAAACCACCCTCATGAATGAAGTACCTTCAAATGATGAGTTGTCGCATGATGTTGAGTGGAAGCAAGATGAAATAAATGTGTTCAACGATCCTAGTTGGATTATTGATATGAATAAGTTTTTATATACTAGTGTATATCCCCTTGGTTTAAATAAAGCAAAGAGAAGACATATGATATTACAATCTATTCCTTATGTGCTTGTTGGTGGCATATTGTTCAAAAGAAATTTTGATGGAATGTTGTTCGTGTACATTGAAGGTGAGAAATGTGGCAGGTTCTAACTAAATTCAATGATGGATTCTTAGGTGGACATTTCTTTTAAGGCCATAACCATGAAAATTATAAAATAAGGCTATTTCCAACCCGCGTTGTACGTGGATGCTCACAAGTGGGTTCTGAAGTGTAAGGAATGTGCACTCTTCACTTGAAAGAAAATATTTATGGCCCTACCACTCCATCTAATTTAAGTAGATCAACCATTTTCACAATCGGGTCTAGAATTCATTGCGATGATTAACCCACCATGAAGTTCTGGTCACAAATGGGTACTTATAGCTACAAACTCTTTCACCAGGTGGAGCGAGGCCATGTCATTAAAGGTGGCCACTTAATCAGCCATCCTAGAGTTTCTTGAAGAAATTTTCACAAGGTTTGGTGTCCCCAAAACCATTATTTATGACAATGTTAAAGCCTTTTTGGGATCAAATATTTCTGGTTGGGCCTTGGGATTTATTTAAAAATTCCTCCAATCATTACCCCCAAGGTAATGGATTGGTAGAATCCACTAATAATAACCTAATCGGAATAATGAAGAGGACAATGGACATCAATCAAAGGAAATGGCACACAAAGGTGAAAAATGCTCTTTGAGCGGACATGATAACCACAAAAAGGGCTATTGGTAATTCTCCCTACAAATGTTTATATGGTAAAGAATACAGATTACCAATGTCACTTGATTTTCCTTCACTTCAATTAACTCAAGAACTAGAATTTGAAGGCATTGATCAAAGGGAAATTAGAATGGCGTAATTGATGCAAATAGAGGAAAATAAGAATACCGCCATAACCAAGATGGAGTTTAACATCGCATCAACCAAATAATGGTTTGACAAAAATATCAAGGCCAAACATTCAAAGTTGGGGATCTCATTTTGAAATGGGATATGGATCAAGCTAAACCAGAAAACACTCCAAATTTGATGCTATTTGAGTAGACCATATATCATCACCACTTATAAGGTGGTTAACTCACCAAATTATCTCGATCTTAATGGGAATATGTTTCAAATCCCATTCAATGGGATTCATCTCAAACCTTCTCATTAGAATTTTTTTGCATCATTGTACATAGTAGATTAGAATTTCAAATCCCTCCAAGTTCTTTTAGCACATTGCATTATTGGTAGTATAGGTTTCTTTCCCTAAGTACTTTGTGCATCGTTATTTCTTGGGATGGTCCTTACATAATCCTCATCATATTTCAAGACTACAGAGGGAAATTTAATTTCAAAATATCAAGGTTAGTTGTAGTCATCTAATAAAATCAAATGCAGAGTAATTAAAATCAGAATTGAGAATCCAAGTCCTATTTGTAGGTCAATTTGAATTTTTCAGGATGACTCCATGCCCAACGGATATGCCAAGGTTATTGGATAATTCATTTCGCAAGAAGATGATCCATGTGAGTAGCCAAAAATGTTGTCTATTATTGCACCCTTTGTAAAAATAGATAAATTCACACAAGTATGAACTTGGTAAATGTTCAAGGATGGAATTGGTAAAACCAAGAAGAATTTAAACATGTCGTGCGCGAGATATGAAGATATTCACGAAAGGTTATGGAAATCCGCACTACACTACTGATGTCGTGGAATGAAGAAAATGTTTTGGAAGCCGCATATAAGGGGGATTGCATGATGACGTGTAAAAATAGAAAGGAACAAGTCATGCCATCAAAAAGTTCCACAAGGGATTATACAGAGCCGTGACATGAAAGAGACCTCCGCAGAAATAAAAACCACGTTAAGCGTAAATTTTGGAAAGCTACGGATAACCACAATTTTTGTACAAGGAAAAAATCATCATAATTCTGAAATTCTTTGCCCGATCCTTACAAATTTCATATCAATGGGAAGGTGTTGGCCTCATTTATGCATAAGAATTTGAATTTTAAAATTAAAGGGTTGTTGGTGGATACGGTCTTGAGAAAACATCTTTATCACGCACATGTGTAATGTCAGTTGATTTAACCACATGCATTTAATGTATTATGGGCACTCACTCCTCCTGTAGAGCATGGCGTGTGGAAATGAATTTTTAGAGATGATTAGTCCCTTTTCCGAGCATGTAGAGAAATTAAATGAAGTCAAGTTAGCTAGTGGAGAGATATTTTGAAATTTCCCTATCTTTCTTCTATCCTCATTTGATTTTTCTATATATTGTTAGGAGATGCCAAATTTTAATGTTGTATACCTAGGGAATGTGAGGGAATCATTTCATGTTGCATAAATGTTTTAAGAGTCACATGCCTTAGGTTATGTCTCTGTAATTGTTTACATCTTCCTATTGTATCATGATGATCTGTGCATGATCTCTTGGCAATAAAATATTTGGTTTTGTGGCTTATTTAGGCCTTAACTATCGCTTTTATTGTACCGACTTACCTCTCATTCATTTACAGGTGTGTGGTATGCATTGTTTTTTAGATCTCGTGTCTATTGTCCATCATGAAGGTGGAACTCGGGAATGATTTGATCTGTGGCTATTGTTTCGACCTCCTCATCATAGTTTTCTTCCATTTTATCTATTTCCGAGTGTTCATCCCCTTTCTTTTGGTGTTATCGCCTCTTTTAGTTTAGTTTTATGTTTTATGCATCTCCTTCTCACCTTGGTCACTAAGAAAGTTGGATTATAGATAGGTAGTTGCATTTAAATTTCTAGGAGTAATTTACCATTAGAAGTAAATTGAGGAAGTTGGCCTTCTATGGAGGTCTGTCTCGGTTTGATTCCCACAACTTGGAAATGTCCCATGTTGCCTCAAATCCCGAATTGTCTATGATTCTGCACGGGTGCACATTTGAGATCTAAATTTTTGCACACTCGTTGAGACCTCAGTAATTAATATGTCAAGTTTTTCAAGTTTTGATGTGTATCTTGGTGAAGCTCTAGCCTTTGGAGGCTTTGCAATAACACATCCGGTGACTACATTAAAAAAATCAAAAATTTCAATAGTACTAGTAATCTAAGTTTCATTAATTTATAAGAAGGATCCAAACACGGTCAAGAACAAGATAAGAAGGCATGCTTTATTGTACTCTCTTTCCTCTCATTTATTTGCAAGTGTGTATTATGCATTTTTTTAGAGATCTATGTCTATTGTGCATCATGAAGGTGGAACTCGGGACACGATTTGACCTGTGGCTATTGTTTCGGCCCTGCTCATCGTATTTTTCTTCCATTTTCTCTCTTTCAAGAGTGTTCATCACCTT